>JAEIFM010000380.1:0-502511 GCA_018901885.1 Zaprionus kolodkinae | reverse complement strand
CGCCCGGCCGTTGTACCCGGGTCCAGCTCTCGTCCTCAAGCCATTTAAAAAAAAACGCGGTGGTAGGAAAAAATCCATAAATTCCTGCTTGAAGTCCTCCCATGTTGCCTGGTAGAGCTTGTTTACTCGGAACCAGACTGCAGCTCGGCCGGACAGCGTGTTCGCGATCGCTTGTGGTAATTGTTGCACGTTGATTTGGTACATCGCTGCCTTCTCCTCCAGATGCTCGATGAAACGTCATGGGTGCGCTCCTTCTCCACCAAATGAAACACCCCATCGGTGGATTCGGTCTTCCAGCTTGTACGGCTCCATCCGTCTTGGTCCATATCCTTTAATGTCACTCACGGCAGGTACCTTTACCGCCGACGTGGTTGCGCGGCGATTGTCCATTACGACGTCGACGATCAAGTCTCCGCAGACTGCTGATGGTGCACGTGACCGAGCTTTTCTAGCGTCAGGGGTGGGCGTGTTGTCCAGGCTGCCATCCAGTTCTACACGTAGAGGTACACGTTGCAGCTGCTCCTTTAATAGCTCGCCCTGGTTGATGAAGGCCACCAGGCGAGTACGCATTCCTCCACGGTACCCCTGGTAACCTGGCCAAACTCTTTGAAGATCGCGTATATTTCGGTCTTGCGGCGAAAAGCGATCCAATGCGTTCCCATGTTCGAATTTTTTTTATTTGTACTTTAATTCACTGCAGACTTTTAGCGTACGGAGTAATAATTGAAAAATCTCTAAGCGTTTTTAGAGAAACGAATTTAACAGGAAAATTGAGACGCGGTGGTTTTGATATTTAAACAATTTATTGCTGCTGATGGCACACTTATTGCTGCTTTTCTTCACGAGAGCGAAATTCCAACTTGCTAGAGCGGTGACCACAACTCGGCCACGCACTCTAAAATTTGCCGTCGGTAATTGCCGATCGACTCAAAATAAAGAGAGTCTTAAATTTACGACACTTCTTGTGTTCTCTTAACTACAAGCTTAATTATGTGGTTGTGCTTGAACATTCCGGCCCCGTTGAAGAGCTCTGGTCTTTAACCCATCGGAAGTCGGGCCAGCTTGTGGATAGGTCGCTTAATTACGCCTGCTGGTGTTTTTTTACTTCGGCTACCCGGACCTTGCCGTCCTCCCCTCGAATTGTGCGCGTTACGCGCCCGGTTATCCACTGCTGAGGGGGTGTGTTGTCGTCGTGAACTAGTACGACCGCCCCTTCCTCGAGGTTATCCTCGCCTTTGGCCCATTGGGTTCGCTGCTGGAGGCTGAGCAGGTAGTACGTGGACCACTTGCGCCAAAAGTGCAGTTTGAGCGCCGACAACTGCTGCCACAGCCTCAAATATCCTCGTCCGGGTTTCTGGCTGCTCTCGTCTGGATCGGATCCTGAAGGCAGCGCCAACAAAGGCTGACCGATGAGAAGGTGGCCTGGCGTCAGCACCTCTCCATCGCTGGGATTGCTGCTGTCGACGAGCAACGGCCTGGATTTGAGCAGCGCCTCGACGTCCACCAGATGTGTGCTCAACTCGTCCTGCGTCTGGTTGGCGTTGCTCGCTCCCCGCAGAAGCCTGTGCTTGGCAGACTTCACTGCGGCTTCCCATAGTCCTCCGAAGTGCGTGGCGCGGGGGGGGGATGAACATCCACTGCACTCCTCTCTCCGCCGCAAAGTTCACCAGCCTCGCCTCGTTGTTCTGGAACGCCGACTGCAGCTCCCTCAGCACATTGCTCGCTCCAACGAAATTCGTCGCGTTGTCGCTGTATATCGTCTCCGGTAATCCGCGTCTCCCGATAAACCTTTTAAAAACGTTCAAAAAAGCATCAGTCGATAGATCGGTTACCAGATCTAAATGAACCGCCTTTGAGGCAAAACAAACAAAAACGGCAACATACATTTCTACAGGTGGTCTACCCCTGATTCTATAGCTAACATAGAACGGCCCACAGAAATCTACTCCAAATACTCGAAACGGCCGACCTTCTCGAAGACGATCAGCAGGCAAATTTTCCATTGTTGCCCCAACAATTTTGGTTTGTATCGAAAATAGTGTATGCAATTCCGAACAACTGCAGTGCACAAACTTCGAGCATTTACTACCCAAATTTGCTGCCTCATAAGTCCAACTAGAACTTTTGGGGCAGCATGGTTGTGCCTACGATGCAAATAATTGACAAATAGTTGAAATAGTTGAAATAGTTGATAATTGACAAATAGTTGAATAAACCCTGACTTCTTTGTCATTAAAGGCGAAAATTTAGCGTCATAAGAAAGAGGCCCGTGTAGCAAACGTCCTCCTACTCGAATGAGTTCAAATTGTATTCAATTTTTGTCAAACATATCGATAAATGGATTCAGCGATTGCAGCATTAGTGCTAAAACTACTGATTGTCTTAATAATTTTAATTCGCTTTTGAACGATGTGCTTTGTACTATGGCGATCAGTTTTAGAAATGAAATATTTCTTTCTGACGCCGACACTTTGTAACAGAATCGAAGTACATAAGCCATTATGCGAATCAATTTTGGAAAGTTGGAGTGACGATTCATTAGCCCAACAAAACAATTTGGCTCAGCTTCTGCCAAAGTACATACAACAGCACTTTTTTTGTCTTCGGAAGATTTGATTTCCGACGCTATTTCAACCAGTTGAAGCTGAGGCCATTGGTCTTCCTCCAGTTTTAAGAAACTTGGCCCATCGAACCATAACGAACTAACAATCTCGTCCATGTCGGTTCCTCTCGATACTAAATCCGCCGGATAAGCATCTGTTGGACCGTGACGCTACACAATACCTTTCGACAACTCCTGAATTTCTGCAATTATATTTGCCACAAATGTGCCCAACGTGCCAGAATCGCGTTGTAACCAATACAGCACAATCTGTGAATCCGACCAGAAATTCAGACTTTCTATACTAAATTTTGATAAGGTTGTCGCAATTCGGTGCCAGAGCTTGGCCAGCAAGAGCGCTGCGCATAATTCTAATCGGGGTATTGTCTTCACGTTTAGTGGAGCTACCCTAGACTTTGCAGTGAGCAATGTAGTGCCAACGTCTCGGTTGCTGCACGTTCGCACGTAGATTCAACAACCGTACGCATGACTGGATGCATCCGCAAAGCCATGTATTTGAATCTTTTGATACGTATTAAGACATACGTATCGAGGAATGCGAATTTTGTGTAAATCGCGCAACGTCATGGTGAACCTATGCCATGTCGTGTGAAGGCTCATTGGGATGGCTTCATCCCAATCTATTTTAAGTCTCCACAATTCCTGCAACAACATTTTGGCCTTGGTAACAATTGGACATAGCAGCCCAAGAGGGTCAAATAAACGAGACGCTGCAGAAAATATGTTGCGTTTCGTTGGCCTATCCGAAACAAAGCTGTCCACGTCGAGATAATATTTAAATATATCCTCTTGAGGTGCCCACGCGCATCCCAAGAGTTTTGACGGAACTCTGCTCATCAATCTTCAGAGTCACTTCGTCACCAGCTTTTGTCTTAAACGACAGATCACTACAGTTGGTTGCCCACTTGGCAAGTGGAAAACCTTTGATTCCAATATGGTCTGAACTTGATTGCAAATAGCGTTAAGTTCTTTAACACTTTCTGCACCTGCCAACATATCGTCAACATAGAAACACGTTTTAATCACATCTGATCCAATAGGATGTGATTGGGCGTGCATGTTGGCCTGCTCCAATAAGCAGCGTATCGCCAGAAAGGGTGCAGAAGCTGTACCATATGTGACTGTATTAAGTCGGTATGCTTGAATATTTTTGAAGTATTTTCTCTCCACAAAATTAGTTGGAAATTTCTGTCTTTTTCAGAAATATTGATCTGCCTGTACATTTTTGAAATGTCAGCAGCTACGGCATACTTATTCAACCGGAAGTTAATCAGGGTTAAATATAGCTCCCTCTGAATTGTCGGCCCCACCATCAGTGTTTCGTTTAGAGAAACAGCTGTTGACGTCTTACTAGAAGCGTCGAAAACTACACAAAGCTTAGTGGAGGAACTTTCAGGCCTAAGAACGCATTGATGAGGAATATAATAATGCTGTCCTAAAGGAGTTGACTTCAGAATGGACATATGTCCCAAATCTAAATATTCTTTCATGAAGTCATGGTACATGCTTTTTAGAACTGCATCCTTCGATAATTTACGCTCCAGTTGCAAAAAACGCCTTTCAGCAGTTTGAAAGGACAAGCCAAGAACTTTAGGATCGGTCTTGAAAGGGAGATCCACTTGGAAACGACCAGAAGATAACTTTACAGTTTTCTTGAAGAACAGTTCACAAGCTTGTTGTTCAGCTGTTTGGCGACCAGCCTTCGACTCGAACGGACATTGATCCAATTCCCAGAAATGGTTAACTAACGAGTCGAGAGAACAATTAGTTTGGGCTACTAAACACACACTGAACTGATGCCTAGGCACTTGTCCAGTATATTTGCCTGCTACTATCCATCCTAGCAGCGTTTTTTGCATTGTTGGAAGTTTAGAACCCAGTTTTATTTGCCCAACGCACAACAATTCATACAATAATTCTGCTCCCAAAAGAATGTCCACCTTAGCTGGCCTATAAAATTCTGGATCTGCCAGCTTTATATTTTTGGGTATTTTCCAATTTGAAATACTCATGGACTGTCCTGGCTGAGTTATTGAAATGGATTTCAACACCCAACAGTCAGCCGAAAAATTGTGGCAATTTATGCGCTTTTTTTGCTATTTATTGTTGCACCACCAACCATTGAGATAGCTAAAGATGTTGGTTCCCGCTTGAGCCGTAACATCTGGGCCATGCTCTCCGACATCAAATTGATTTGGGAGCCACTATCAAGTAAGGCCCGTGCAGGATGCAACTGACCAAATCTGTCCTTAACATTAACGACAGCTGTGGCGAGAACAATTTGTTGATTGTTTGATACATGCCCTGAATACGAATCTAACATAGTCGCTTGAAGACTGGATACCTCACCTTGAGCAGGAGTAGTATACCTGTGAAGTAACGCATGGTGAGGCTTCGAACAAATTCGACATTTTGATGCCTTACATTTTGACACCATATGACCCACAATCAAACAATTTAGGTACAACTTTTGTGTTTTGACGAATTCAAAACGTTGCATAACTGATATTGCAGCAAACGATGGACACGTATAAAGGTTGTTCGTTTCTGACTTGCAGAAGACGCACATAGACGATGATGAACGCCCTCCATCAGCACAAGCAAAGGACGATTTAAACTGATGGGGCTTCTTAGCGTCAACTCGCGGCTTTGTTTTGTCCCGAGTTAACTCTTCTGCTGACAGATACTGATATCTTTTATTCAACTGTCTAGCACAATCTTCCCAAGATGGCAGCCTATCATAGTCAAGCTGCTCTTCAAACCGAGATTTGGTAACATGGTCTACCTTTGCCATGACCATGTGAATTATCATTGCATTAGCAATGTCTTTGTCGTTTCCTAACGACGACAATGAAGAATAGATAGCAGACACCGTATCTATGATCGATCTTAAACTCGATGCAGATGGTTTTGTCATGCTAGGTATGTCAAACAATTGTGAAATTGTATCAAAGAATATAAGACATTTGTTGTCATACACTGCTTTGAGACTAGCGAGGGCCTTTGGGTAGTTACAATCCGTTAATTGGTACGGCTTAACTACCCCTAATGCTTCGTCTGACAAACACGAGACTAAGTGATTGAACTCTTCGACGTTTGACAAAGAATTGTCATCATCGACTAAACTTTCAAACAGGCACATTAAATTTTTGTACTCCGAGTGTTTCCCACTAATTTTTGGCAAACGAATTTTCGGCAACTGAGATCGCTGGCTTGAAACTACAGAGCAATTATGCTCGGGTCTTGGCTCTGACGTTGGCTTGGATGCATTTATATATAATGCCCTTGTGACGACACACAAATCCTCTAATGGACCTCTAGAATCATTAAGAGGACTTAAATTATCTAGCTCAGCCTGTAAATCCATTGCCTTTCCTATATATCCTTCAAAAAGCTCTAATCGACACGCTATCTCTGTTTTATCTGTCGAGATGGTCTTTGATTTAATTGCTGTTTGCACACGAGCAATATCAGCACTAACCCTATCAAATATTTGCAAGTATAGTGATAATTTTGCACTTGTCTTGCTGATTTGTGGCTTTTCAATCATTTTCTCGGACTCAGACATGTTTAATAAAAAGGCTTACTAAATTAACACAATAGAATGTATCACAAACTTTGTGAGCTACCCTCGCAACGACGCTGACTATGTAAGTCTAACTTGCTTAATACACACACACACGCAACCAAAGCATTGTGTGAGCAAACAACCGAAACTGATCCAAGCGATTCAAAATAAAACAAGCTAAACTTTTACTGCAACTGCGTTTGTAGGCAGCAATGTAAAATGCGGGGTGCGGGGTCTGCAATGCAATGAGAGAATATATACACACGCACTCTAAGTGGTATGTATATCAAACAAACGAAACAAGCGAAAAGAGTATAAAATCAAAAGGTTCGCTGTCGCTACGTTTTTAGACAGCAATAGAATTAACAGGGTGACAAAATGCAAGCGGCGCCAAATGCTAGCGGCGCCGAGTGCAAGCGAAAGAAAAAGCGAAAGGTTGAAAGCGCACGCGAAGAAACGGTCCGAGTTCAACGGACCCAACGACGAAAGGAAATATGTATGTAGGTGTGTATGTGCAAACGCAAATATGTATATGCTTATAACTTTATGTATTAACGGATGTTATAAAATTCGCGGTTATATGTAAATATATATATGCATATGTACCAAAAGCGAAATTGCGAAAAGACCGCGATAATTTGCGTTGGCACAATGACACACACAATTAATGACAATTTGACCACCAGAAGTTTTATATTTAAATAGAAAATGTAAATAAATATTGCCGTTTTGTTTATTTATTTGTATGCTTATGTCAAGATCATACAATCGAATATTACTTGCTAGTATGTATTAGAACTAATATATGTGTGTATGGTATGTTCATATGTGTATAACTCAGAACCGTTTTGTTCTGTATAATATTTAGCGGTTATTTTTTGAGATAGGCGCGAAATAATACTACATATGGCAATAAAATGTTAACATACATACATACATCAGCTTATATATTTTGCATGCAAAGGTTATAACAGTAAGTGCCAAAAATTGAGCTGTTCACTAATTTTTAAATTTTATTTCGAACAAGCAGCAATACAATAAGCTGTAAGCTCAATTTTTGACACTAATACCTGGAGACTGTCTAGGGAATCGATAGACATGGAACGACGACTATTTTCCATTAGGTCCAGCGGCGACAACAGAAAACGGCTTGGCAGGGGTCACACTTTGTTGTTAAACTCTTTAATTTGATTTTAACCCACACACGAACGCGCAAGCAATAGCCAACCAGCACACAATAATATTAGCAAATTATAAATCAAATTTATCAAAAACACCGAAGTCCCTGCTCGTGCGCCAATGAAAAATCTCTAAGCGTTTTTAGAGAAACGAATTTAATAAGAAAATTGAGACGCGGTGGTTTTGATATTTCAACAATTTATTGCTGCTGATGGCACACTTTTTTTTTTTTTTTCACGAGAGAGGAATTTCAATTTTCTAGAGCGGTGACTACAACTCTGCCACGCACTCTAAAATTTGCCGTCGGTAATTGCCGATCGACTTAAAATAAGGAGAGACTTAAATTTACGATTTCTCTTTTTTTTCTTTAAACTAAAAATTTATTTTTGTGGTGTGCTTGAACAATAATCTTTTCCCCTTTTGCCGTCGTTTACGAAAATTTACAGAAAACTAGCAAGAATGTTTTCTCGTTGGAAAATTTTCTTCAAAAAAACGTTTTGAAGAAGAAAGAGTTTATGCCCGTTTATTAACTTGACGCGTACAGGAAAAAAAAAAAAAAAATAATAATGGTGCGCCGTGGGGGGGGTGTGGGGGGTAGAAAAGAAACAACCCCCCCCCCCTTAAAATTCTGTTTAATCAACTAAATGCGTTTAAAATACTAAACTTAATATATTTTAAATGCTTGAAAAAAAACTAACATCCAAAAATATCATCCACTTGCATCGGGGTTGGATAGGATTAGAACTCGTGCCCTTCCGCTTGACAGTCAGCGACCACATTCAAAAAGCCACTGCAGCTATTCGGCAACCATGATAAAATTGCAATGATGATCAGTGCAATAATTTTGGTACATATATTTGAAAAAAAAGCTTGCCGCCGGAGTTGAACCTGGATCTTGCATATCTAACAAAATAAAACAGACAAAAACACGTGGTCACATGGCACTTCGATTTCCTTAATATCTTCCATATTTATAGCCCAATCTTACTGAAATTTTAACGAAACGTCCGCAAGATGGTATTTATAAGGTATATATAAAACGGTTGCTGTAGAGCTAATATTGTTGTTGTAATAATTTTTTGTAACTTATGGGTGCGGGTGGGGCGTGGCTGAAATCCAAAATAAACTTGATCAGCCTGCAGTAATAACACCAATATAATATTGTCACCAAATTTGGAAATTCTAGCTCTTCTAATAGCTGACATCTAGGTGTTCACACGGACGGACAGACAGACAGACGGACGGACGGAGAGGCGGACAGACGGACATGGCTATATCGGCTCGGCTGTTGATACTGATTCAGAATATATATACTTTATGGGGTCGGAGATGTCTCCTTCTGCCTGTTACATACATTTTCGTGTAGCTTTGCCTAGTTCGGCTCGCGACTTGTCGCCTGCGTCGATCCGATCGTGTCTTCCGCTGCGTCCACGGCACCGTCTGCTTCGTGCTGCCTGCATGCCTCTGCTCGCTTCGCGCTGCTCGTATGACTCAGCTTGCTTCGCGCTGCTCTTATGCCTCTGCTCGCTACGATTTGCTTCTGCTCGAGGAATTTCGGGATGCCTATGCCTTTGCCTATGCTTTTGCCTATGTCTTTGCCTATGCCTTTGCCTATGTCTTTGCCTATACCTTATCCTATGTCTTTGCTACCACTTACTTAAGAAAATTAAGGGGTTTATTGGCCTCAAGACTTATTTACAAATCAAAGTCTGCTTAAAAAAAATAACTAATAACAAAATGAGATGCGCTTCATGCGGCGTCACACCACTCCTCCACCTAGAACGACGGAAACGGTCCGGCCCGCACCTTCACATACACGCTCTCCTCTTTTAGGATACCCTTTAGGGGTGGCGGTATGAGGACGCGCCAAATGCGTGCTGAGGGGAAGACCAACCCGTCTCCCGTCGCACAAGCCCAGCTTGTAGTCGGTCTCTCCTCCTCTGGCGGCTCGCCCGACTTCTTATCGGGCTTAAACGGACCGACTCCTTGGGGTAAGTCTCGCACGGGGAGATTTCGGAAATACCAGGGAGGCAATGACCCGCAAACCTTTGGCTTGCGAAGAAGTTGGCTAGCCTGGGAAACGGAGGAGTGCTCCGTCTCCAGCATTTTGTTGGTGGTGTCGGCGGGTTGCTCCTCTGCGCCGAACGCTGCTAGCCCCGGGAGCCACACCTCCGTCTCCGTGGAATCGGTGCTGGTGGTTCCAGGCTGCGGTACCAATGGCGGCATGTCCTCCTGCTCTACTCCCCAACCTTCGAATATTATATCCAGGATACCCTCTTCCGCCGGCCGCTGCTCAGGTGGTGACCAGTCGCGAACGGTTCGGGGCTATAAATTGCAAACGAGTTACTTAGTGATTATTTAATGATAGGTCCCTACTGGGTGCGAGATTTAGAAATTCCATACCTAACTTGGTGATTCTAAGGCCTACATCTATGTCTTAATAAATCAAACCTGTCTATCCGTTTTACCGTGTACCGTGTACCATGTGTACCGCTGTGGCCTTGCGTAAGGGCACCAGCTCCACCCACTTTGAAAAGGTCCTGTATATCCGTCCGGAAGGTCTCTGCTGGCTGATTTTTAATTTCTGATAGGTCTCGCATTTTCTTACGTAGCGTGCGACGTCCCGAAACAGGCCCGGCCAGATGTCCTGCGGTTGGCTGATCGTGGCACTCGTACAATACTCACTGACGTTATGACTTCGGTACGCATAACTTCCATGGCACGCAATCCTCGTTCTCCGGTCGAAATCCTCCTCGTCGATATAACTGCTCGTTCTCCCTCTGGTAATCCGGGTACTTCTCTGGTTCTTTTTTGATCAGCTTCAGAATCCGGGTTATCCACGCACAGGGTGGGTTTTCCTGTGTGGCCAGTTGTAACGTTTCCAAAGGTCGTCTGGACAGCGCTTCGGCTACTACGTTCTGGTCCCCGCCACGGTAGTGTATGTTGGAACAAAATTGTTGGAGCTAAAATGCCCCGAGTGCAATCCTTCCAGTGGGGTTATCAATACTGCTTAACGCTAAATGATCTGTGATTACGTCGAACTCGTATCCCTCCAGATAACAACGCAGTTTTTTTATGGCCCATACAATGGCCAAGCATTCCTTCTCCGTCGTTGAGTACCGACTCTCGGCAGCTGAAAGACGCCGGCTCGCGTATGCGATAACCCGTTCAGTTCCCTGGATCTGCTGTGTCAGGGCCGCTCCTAGTACGATGTCACTCGCATCCGTTTGCAGGGTGAACCGCTTGCCAAAGTCCGGGCAGGCCAACACTGGTGCTTCCGTGAGACTGGTCTTCAATGCCTCCAATGCTCGTTGCTGCTCCTTACTCCAGACCCACCGCCGACCCTTCTTCAGTAATGCCAACATAGCTTGTACTAATGTTTCAAAGTTGGGTACAAACCGCCGATACCAGGAAGCGATTCCTAGGCTCCTCCGTAGCTCCTAAACTATCGTTGGTGTCTGCAGCTCCTCGATTGCGGCGATCTTGCTCAAATCGGTGTGGATTCCGCCGTCGCTTACCTGATACCCCAGGTAAATAATAGTTTTCTGGAAAAAACGGCACTTGGCCTTATTCAGGCGTAAGTTAGCTTTCCGATGCCAATACTAGCTCTTCAAATCCAACTTTGAAATGTTCTTCGCGTCCTTAAGTTTTTCCAAGATGTGGTTGATCCTTGGTAATGGGTAAGCGTCGGGGATGGATTTCGCATTGAGTTGGTGATAATCCACACACATTCGCATCTCTCCCGTGTTTTTACCCACAAGTACAATAGGTGAACTGTATGGGCTCCTGGAAGGCTCGATCCTACCATCTCGCAGAAGTTCATAAACTTGCTCGTCGATGATCTTCTGCATGGCCGGGTTTGTAGGGTAGTATCGCTGCTGAATTGAATACTCATCCCGCATCGTGATGGTGTGCTCCACAATGGGTGACACCCCCACCAAACGGTCGAATTTCGCCAGTTCAGACTGTAGAAAAACCTCCACCTGTTTTTCGTATGTCGCTGCTTTTGTTTCCCATGTCTTGACGCCTCTCAACGCGGCGTGGTTGGTCGTAGACCTAGTTCTATGGCGTTGCCGCTTAGTCCGTGCTCCTAGGGTGTTTTGATCCTCTACTCCGCCTCGTCTTGGAGTATGGTCCGTTTCGCCCCGCTGCTTAAACTCCTCCTGTGCCCTATGTTGTTCCGACGCTGCTTGTTTGTGCGCCTCGTGTCCTGCCCTGGTGGTTCGGTTCTCCACTTCGCCTCGTCTTGGAGTATGTGCCTGGTCCGTGTGTCTCGTCTCTTGTCCTGGTTATGTGGTCCTCTGTGCCTTGTCCATGCGCTTCGTTTCCTGTCCTGGGTCGCCTGAATGGGTTCCTCCGTCATGCTGTGTGGTAAGACCGCACCCTTGTTGGGGTCTCGGGTCGCTGCATCCTCTGCTGCTCGCCGGGCTGTTCTGGCCGTCGTTGCTGCCGCCTCTAGTGTGTTACGGAAGTGCAACCGCGCTTGCCCACACTCAAGAATCGCTTCGATGCCGCTGAGGGAGTCCATCCCCAGAATTACGTCGTCCAGAATGACCGGTAATACCAAAATTGACACTGTGGTCTCCTTCACGTTCCTGGTTGATCCGTCCGCCCGTGTAATCCTAATCAATGCCGCTCGCTCGTTGTCTGTTGTGCTCAACCGGGTAGCCATACGCTCGCTTATAAAACTGCGTGTAGCTCCGGTGTCGATCGTGGCATACGTCGTTGTCTTCTCGATTTTGACATGCGCGATGACACGGCCGTTGCTGCACCTCAGCGGTGTTATTTTTGGGTACTTTGATGCGGCGTCTCCAAAGCGTTCCCCATTGGTTGAAGAAGCGCAGCATTTCCCGACGTGCCACTGTGGCAACACTCCCCCGTGCGTACGCTGCGTCGTCCTCAGTCCCAACAGAAGAGGACCCTCTCGTTGTGGTAATCCGTCTGCATATGCCGGGCTGGCCGCAATTATAGCATAGGCGTTCTCCGCTACTTTTATTTCCGCTGGGTGGTATCCGCTGGGTGCTACTACCTCGTTCGTGGGCCTCGATTTGTCCCTTCTTTGCTCCCTTTGTCCTGTTCCTCGGTCTCGCTATAACTCCCACCAAACGGTCGAATTTCGCCAGTTCAGACTGTAGTAAAACCTCCACCTGTTTTTCGTATGTCGCTGCTTTTGTTTCCCATGTCTTGACGCCTCTCAACGCGGCATGGTTGGTCGTAGACCTAGTTCTATGGCGTTGCCGCTTAGTCCGTGCTCCTAGGGTGTTTTGATCCTCTACTCCGCCTCGTCTTGGAGTATGGTCCGTTTCGCCCCGCTGCTTAAACTCCTCCTGTGCTCTATGTTGTTCCGCCGCTGCTTGGTTGTTAGCCTCGTGTCCTGCCCAGATGCTCGATGAAACGTCATAGGTGCGCTCCTTCTCCACGAAATGAAACACCCCATCGGTGGATTCGGTCTTCCAGTTTGTACGGCTCCATCCGTCTTGGTCCATATCCTTTAATGTCACTCACGGCAGGTACCTTTACCGCCGACGTGGTTGCGCGGCGATTGTCCATTACGACGTCGACGATCAAGTCTCCGCAGACTGCTGATGGTGCACGTGATTGAGCTTTTCTAGCGTCAGGGGTGGGCGTGTTGTCCAGGCTGGGTCCAGTTCTGCAACCCAGCAGTGGATACAGGTATTAATTGGTTTTTTTTTTTTTTTTCAAAAGCACTAGAACTGGACACTAAAATTTCTTTATAACTGCCAGATTTAACTTGCACTCCCAATGGCTGACTCGGAACGACTGACTTGGGCGGAAAAAAAATGGCAGAGTACCGCTTGGAACCCATCGCACGATGACCTGCCATGTTAACCTCGCTCACTTTGTGCCTCAAGATCTTCGGCAACATCCCGGATAAGTAGACATACCAACTTTCACCATAGATGGCGCTTTACTAATATTTTCTTTTTTTTTTCGTTACAGTTTGAACTGGACGTTACACACTACGCACTACGTTGCGTCGAGTCACTTTACTTTTTACGCGCGTATCTGTGTGTGTGTGAGCGAGTCATATATATTAAAATAAGTTGAGAAGAATTCTCTGTCAGAAGTCATGAGTGTGCTTGCTTACATGTTTGGTCCGGATGTTAAAGGGTATCTGTCTGTCGAGCACGCCCGTCTTTAGCCTTGCGCACTTGTTTTTGTTTCATTATATTAAAATTTATATTGCGATATATATATATTTTATGGTATATAAACATAAACTGAAAGTCTATGGCCTTTTACAGTCACCGCGTGACTGTAGCCTTTTCGACTAGTTTTTTCTAACGCAAGGTAAAAGTGCCAGCTGATAATTGACAAAGCTAAAATGCAACAAGTCGGAAAGGCTACAGTCGAGCGCGCCCGACTGTGGTATACCCGCTACAATTATGCGAAAAAATACACGTCTTACAGTCTCAAATATGTTTTCACTATGAAAGTTACACGCGGTTCTAATTGGATATTGTTAATTTGCTTTCAGTGTCTTCCAGTTGGAACTTATCAGATGGCTTTTAATGATGAATGTGTAAAGACACGCCTATATAATTCTTCACATATTTATTAAGAAATTCCATACATCCAACCAGATTTGTCGTTTTCGTTGTACGTTGATGCAAAAAATCACTTAAGGTTTTAACTGGCCTTAAATAAGATACAACTTCGTTAACATCAATTTTAAAAGAAGATAAAAATAGAACAGAAAAAATACAAAATTAAAAATGTTGGCTTAATTAACACCACCCTCGTGAGGACTTGAACCATGAACATCCAAAAAACTTAACTCATGTTTAATTAGATCCGCAAAGTTGCATTATGAGACCATTCAGCTTGACGTACAAGAAAACAACTAATTATTATTGTGTCCCGTCGTGTGTGTGTTGTGTGTGTAAGACAATACCAACTCACTCCCCTTAAAATTCTGTTTAATCAACTAAATGCGTTTAAAATACTAAACTTAATCTTTTTTAAATGCTTGAAAAAAAACTAACATCCAAAAATATCATCCACTTGCATCGGGGTTGGATAGGATTAGAACTCGTGCCCTTCCGCTTGACAGTCAGCGACCACATCCAAAAAGCCACTGCAGCTATTCGGCAACCATGATAAAATTGCAATGATGATCAGTGCAATAATTTTGGTACATATATTTGAAAAAAAGCTTGCCGCCGGAGTTGAACCTGGATCTTGCATATCTAACAAAATAAAACAGACAAAAACACGTGGTCACATGGCACTACGATTTCCTTAATATCTTCCATATTTATAGCCCAATCTTACTGAAACTTTAACGAAACGTCCGCAAGATGGTATTTATAAGGTATATATAAAATGGTTGCGGTACGACTAATATTATTGTTGTAATAATTTTTTGTAACTTTTGGGTGCGGGTGGGGGCGTGGCTGAAATACAAAATAAACTTGATCAGCCTGCAGTAATAACACATATTGTCACCAAATTTGGAAATTCTAGCTCTTCTAATAGCTGACATCTAGGTGTTCACACGGACGGACAGACAGACAGACGGACGGACGGAGAGGCGGACAGACGGACATGGCTATATCGGCACGGCTGTTGATACTGATTCAGAATATATATACTTTATGGGGTTGGAGATGTCTCCTTCTGCCTGTTACATACATTTTCGTGTAGCTTTGCCTAGTTCGGCTCGCGACTTGTCGCCTGCGTCGATCCGATCGTGTCTTCCACTGCGTCCACGGCACCGTCTGCTTCGTGCTGCCCGCATGTCTCTGCTCGCTTCGCGCTGCTCGTATGACTCAGCTTGCTTCGCGCTGCTCTTATGCCTCTGCTCGCTACGCTTTGCTTCTGCTCGAGGAATTTTGGGATGCCTATGCCTTTGCCTATGCTTTTGCCTATGTCTTTGCCTATGCCTTTGCCTATGCCTTTGCCTATGTCTTTGCCTATACCTTATCCTATGTCTTTGCTACCACTTACTTAAGAAAATTAAGGGGTTTATTGGCCTCAAGACTTATTTACAAATCAAAGTCTGCTTAAAAAAAATAACTAATAACAAAATGAGATGCGCTTCATGCGGCGTCACACCACTCCTCCTCCTAGGACGACGGAAACGGTCCGCCCCGCACCTTCATATACACGCTCTCCTCTTTTAGGATACCCTTTAGGGGTGGCGGTATGAGGACGCGCCAAATGCGTGCTGAGGGGAAGACCGGCCCGTCTCCCGTCGCACAAGCCCAGCTTGTAGTCGGTCTCTCCTCCTCTGGCGGCTCGCCCGACTTCTTATCGGGCTTAAACGGACCGACTCCTTGGGGTAAGTCTCGCACGGGGAGATTTCGGAAACACCGAGGAGGCAATGACCCGCAAACCTTTGGCTTGCGAAGAAGTTGGCTAGCCTGGGAAACGGAGGAGTGCTCCGTCTCCAGCGTGTTGTTGGTGGTGTCGGCGGGTTGCTCCTCTGCGCCGAACGCTGCTAGGCCCGGGAGCCACATCTCCGTCTCCGTGGAATCGGTGCTGGTGGTTCCAGGCTGCGGTACCAACGGCGGCATGTCCTCCTGCTCTACTCCCCAACCTTCGAATATTATATCCAGGATACCCTCTTCCGCCGGCCGCTGCTCAGGTGGTGACCAGTCGCGAACGGTTAGGGGCTATAAATTGCAAACGAGTTACTTAGTGATTATTTAATGATAGGTCCCTACTGGGTGCGAGATTTAGAAATTCCATACCTAACTTGGTGATTCTAAGGCCTACATCTATGTCTTACTTAATAAATCAAACCTGTCTATCCGTTTTATTTAAATATCCCCTTGCCACCCAGATACCTGGTGACCTTCGCTGGTCGCGTCCTCTTCGTGGTACAGCTTCAGGTCGTTCAGTCCTGCGTTACGTCGTTGCTTCGTCTTGACATTCTGAAGGCGTATTCATGGGCAACACGTAACTGAGGACTCGGTATGGTCCGTCGTACCGAGTTGAGAGCTTGGCGGCGAATCCGTCGATTGCCTTCGACAGACGGTGTTGCCGCAACAAAACCAAGTCCCCGATGGCTGGCTTCCAGTCTCGACGGCGTAGATTATAATATCGCCCTTGATCCGCGCTGGCTTGTTGTGCATTCTCGGCCACCGTATACCGTGTACCATGTGTACCGCTGTGGCCTTGCGTAAGGGCACCAGCTCCACCCACTTTGAAAAGGTCCTGTATATCCGTCCGGAAGGTCTCTGCTGGCTGATTTTTAATTTCTGACAGGTCTCGCATTTTCTTACGTAGCGTGCGACGTCCCGAAACAGGCCCGGCCAGATGTCCTCCGGTCGAAATCCTCCTCGTCGTTATAACTGCTCGTTCTCCCTCTGGTAATCCGGGTACTTCTCTGGTTCCTTTTTGATCAGCTTCAGAATCCGGGTTATCCACGCACAGGGTGGGTTTTCCTGTGTGGCCTGTTGTAACGTTTCCAAAGGTCGTCTGGACAGCGCTTCGGCTACTACGTTCTGGTCCCCGCCACGGTAGTGTATGGTGGAACAAAATTGTTGGAGCTAAAATGCCTCGAGTGCAATCCTTCCAGTGGGGTTATCAATACTGCTTAACGCTAAATGATCTGTGATTACGTCGAACTCGTATCCCTCCAGATAACAACGCAGTTTTTTTATGGCCCATACAATGGCCAAGCATTCCTTCTCCGTCGTTGAGTACCGGCTCTCGGCAGCTGAAAGACGCCGGCTCGCGTATGAGATAACCCGTTCAGTTCCCTGTATCTGCTGTGTCAGGGCCGCTCCTAGTACGATGTCACTCGCATCCGTTTGCAGGGTGAACCGCTTGCCAAAGTCCGGGCAGGCCAACACTGGTGCTTCCGTGAGACTGGTCTTCAATGCCTCCAATGCTCGTTGCTGCTCCTTACTCCAGACCCACCGCCGACCCTTCTTCAGTAATGCCGACATAGGTTGTACTAATGTGCCAAAGTTGGGTACAAACCGCCGATACCAGGAAGCGATTCCTAGGCTCCTCCGTAGCTCCTAAACTATCGTTGATGTCTGCAGCTCCTCGATTGCGGTGATCTTGCTTAAATCGGTGTGGATTCCGCCGTCGCTTACCTGATACCCCAGGTAAATAATAGTTTTCTGGAAAAAACGGCACTTGGCCTTATTCAGGCGTAAGTTAGCTTTCCGAAGCCAATACTAGCTCTTCCTTCAAATCCAACTTTGAAATGTTCTTCGCGTCCTTAAGTTTTTCCAAGATGTGGTTGATCCTTGGTAATGGGTAAGCGTCGGGGATGGATTTCGCATTGAGTTGGTGATAATCCACGCATATTCGCATCTCTCCCGTCTTTTTACCCACAAGTACAATAGGTGAACTGTATGGGCTCCTGAAAGGCTCGATCCTACCATCTCGCTGAAGTTCATAAACTTGCTCGTCGATGATCTTCTGCATGGCCGGGTTTGTAGGGTAGTATCGCTGCTGAATTGGATACTCATCCCGCATCGTGATGGTGTGCTCCACAATGGGTGACACCCCCACCAAACGGTCGAATTTCGCCAGTTCAGACTGTAGAAAAACCTCCACCTGTTCTTCGTATGTCGCTGCTTTTGTTTCCCATGTCTTGACGCCTCTCAACGCGGCGTGGTTGGTCGTAGACCTAGTTCTATGGCGTTGCCGCTTAGTCCGTGCTCCTAGGGTGTTTTGATCCTCTACTCCGCCTCGTCTTGGAGTATGGTCCGTTTCGCCCCGCTGCTTAAACTCCTCCTGTGCTCTATGTTGTTCCGCCACTGCTTGGTTGTTAGCCTCGTGTCCTGCCCTGGTGGTTCGGTCCTCCACTTCGCCTCGTCTTGGAGTATGGTCCGTTCCGCCCTGCTGGTTAACCTCGTCTTGTGCCCTGTGTGGTTCCTCTGTGCCTTGCCTGTGTACTTTGCTTCCTGTCCTGATTGGTTGTTCCTCTGTGCCTGGTCCGTGTGTCTCGTCTCTTGTCCTGGTTATGTGGTCCTCTGTGCCTTGTCTATGCTCTTCGTTTCCTGTCCTGGGTCGCCTGAATGGGTTCCTCCGTCATGCTGTGTGGTAAGACCGCGCCCTTGTTGGGGTCTCGGGTCGCTGCATCCTCTGCTGCTCGCCGGGCTGTTCTGGCCGTCGTTGCCCACACTCAAGAATCGCTTCGATGCCGCTGAGGGAGTCCATCCCCAGAATTACGTCGTCCAGAATGACCGGTAATACCAAAATTGACACTGTGGTCTCCTTCACGTTCCTGGTTGATCCGTCCGCCCGTGTAATCCTAATGATGAACATAGATTAATTCGCTTTTGAACGATGTGTTTTGTACTACGGCGATCAGTTTTAGAAATGAAATATTTCTTTCTGATGCCGACACTTTGTAACAGAATCGAAGTACATAAGCCATTATGCGAATCAATTTTGGAAAGTTGGAGTGACGATTCATTAGCTCAACAAAACAATTTGGCTCAGCTTCTGCCAAAGTACATACAACAGCACTTTTTTTGTCTTCGGAAGATTTGATTTCCGACGCTATTTCAACCAGGTGAAGCTGAGGCCATTGGTCTTCCTCCAGTTTTAAGAAACTTGGCCCATCGAACCATAACGAACTAACAATCTCGTCCATGTCGGTTCCTCTCGATACTAAATCCGCCGGATAAGCATCTGTTGGACCGTGACGCTACACAATACCTTTCGACAACTCCTGAATTTCTGCAATTATATTTGCCACAAATGTGCCCAACGTGCCAGAATCGCGTTGTAACCAATACAGCACAATCTGTGAATCCGACCAGAAATTCAGACTTTCTATACTAAATTTTGATAAGGTTGTCGCAATTCGGTGCCAGAGCTTGGCCAGCAAGAGCGCTGCGCATAATTCTAATCGGGGTATTGTCTTCACGTTTAGTGGAGCTACCCTAGACTTTGCAGTGAGCAATGTAGTGCCAACGTCTCGGTTGCTGCACGTTCGCACGTAGATTCAACAACCGTACGCATGACTGGATGCATCCGCAAAGCCATGTATTTGAATCTTTTGATACGTATTAAGACATACGTATCGAGGAATGCGAATTTTGTGTAAATCGCGCAACGTCATGGTGAACCTATGCCATGTCGTGTGAAGGCTCATTGGGATGGCTTCATCCCAATCTATTTTAAGTCTCCACAACTCCTGCAACAACATTTTGGCCTTGGTAACAATTGGACATAGCAGCCCAAGAGGGTCAAATAAACGAGACGCTGCAGAAAATATGTTGCGTTTCGTTGGCCTATCCGAAACAAAGCTGTCCACGTCGAGATAATATTTAAATATATCCTCTTGAGGTGCCCACGCGCATCCCAAGAGTTTTGACGGAACTCTGCTCATCAATCTTCAGAGTCACTTCGTCACCAGCTTTTGTCTTAAACGACAGATCACTACAGTTGGTTGCCCACTTGGCAAGTGGAAAACCTTCAGATTCCAATATGTTCTGAACTTGATTGCAAATAGCGTTAAGTTCTTTAACACTTTCTGCACCTGCCAACATATCGTCAACATAGAAACACGTTTTAATCACATCTGATCCAATAGGATGTGATTGGGCGTGCATGTTGGCCTGCTCCAATAAGCAGCGTATCGCCAGAAAGGGTGCAGAAGCTGTACCATATGTGACTGTATTAAGTCGGTATGCTTGAATATTTTGTGAAGTATTTTATCTCCACAAAATTAGTTGGAAATTTCTGTCTTTTTCAGAAATATTGATCTGCCTGTACATTTTTGAAATGTCAGCAGCTACGGCATACTTATTCAACCGGAAGTTAATCAGGGTTAAATATAGCTCCCTCTGAATTGTCGGCCCCACCATCAGTGTTTCGTTTAGAGAAACAGCTGTTGACGTCTTACTAGAAGCGTCGAAAACTACACAAAGCTTAGTGGAGGAACTTTCAGGCTTAAGAACGCATTGATGAGGAATATAATAATGCTGTCCTAGAGGAGTTGACTTCAGAATGGACATATGTCCCAAATCTAAATATTCTTTCATGAAGTCATGGTACATGCTTTTTAGAACTGCATCCTTCGATAATTTACGCTCCAGTTGCAAAAAACGCCTTTCAGCAGTTTGAAAGGACAAGCCAAGAACTTTAGGATCGGTCTTGAAAGGGAGATCCACTTGGAAACGACCAGAAGATAACTTTACAGTTTTCTTGAAGAACAGTTCACAAGCTTGTTGTTCAGCTGTTTGGCGACCAGCCTTCGACTCGAACGGACATTGGTCCAATTCCCAATAACGAGTCGAGAGAACAATTAGTTTGGGCTACTAAACACCCACTGAACTGATGCCTAGGCACTTGTTCAGTATATTTGCCTGCTACTATCCATCCGAGCAGCGTTTTTTGCATTGTTGGAAGTTCAGAACCCAGTTTTATTTGCCCAACGCACAACAATTCATACAATAATTCTGCTCCCAAAAGAATGTCCACCTTAGCTGGCCTATAAAATTCTGGATCTGCCAGCTTTATATTTTTGGGTATTTTCCAATTTGAAATACTCATGGACTGTCCTGGCTGAGTTATTGAAATGGATTTCAACACCCAACAGTCAGCCGAAAAATTGTGGCAATTTATGCGCTTTTTTTGCTATTTATTGTTGCACCACCAACCATTGAGATAGCTAAAGATGTTGGTTCCCGCTTGAGCCGTAACATCTGGGCCATGCTCACCGACATCAAATTGATTTGGGAGCCACTATCAAGTAAGGCCCGTGCAGGATGCAACTGACCAAATCTGTCCTTAACATTAACGACAGCTGTGGCGAGAACAATTTGTTGATTGTTTGATACATGCCCTGAATACGAATCTAACATAGTCGCTTGAAGACTGGATACCTCACCTTGAGCAGGAGTAGTATACCTGTGAAGTAACGCATGGTGAAGCTTCGAACAAATTCGACATTTTGATGCCTTACATTTTGACACCATATGACCCACAATCAAACAATTTAGGTACAACATTTGTGATTTGACGAATTCAAAACGTTGCATAACTGATATTGCAGCAAACGATGGACACGTATCAAGGTTGTTCGTTTCTGACTTGCAGAAGACGCACATAGACGATGATGAACGCCCTCCATCAGCACAAGCAAAGGACGATTTAAACTGATGGGGCTTCTTAGCGTCAACTCGCGGCTTTGTTTTGTCCCGAGTTAACTCTTCTGCTGACAGATACTGATATCTTTTATTCAACTGTCTAGCACAATCTTCCCAAGATGGCAGCCTATCATAGTCAAGCTGCTCTTCAAACCGAGATTTGGTAACATGGTCTACCTTTGCCATGACCATGTGAATTATCATTGCATTAGCAATGTCTTTGTCGTTTCCTAACGACGACAATGAAGAATAGATAGCAGACACCGTATCTATGATCGATCTTAAACTCGATGCAGATGGTTTTGTCATGCTAGGTATGTCAAACAATTGTGAAATTGTATCAAAGAATATAAGACATTTGTTGTCATACACTGCTTTGAGACTAGCGAGGGCCTTTGGGTAGTTACAATCCGTTAATTGGTACGGCTTAACTACCCCTAATGCTTCGTCTGACAAACACGAGACTAAGTGATTGAACTCTTCGACGTTTGACAAAGAATTGTCATCATCGACTAAACTTTCAAACAGGCACATTAAATTTTTGTACTCCGAGTGTTTCCCACTAATTTTTGGCAAACGAATTTTCGGCAACTAAGATCGCTGGCTTGAAACTACAGAGCAATTATGCTCGGGTCTTGGCTCTGACGTTGGCTTGGATGCATTTATATATAATGCCCTTGTGACGACACACAAATCCTCTAATGGACCTCTAGAATCATTAAGAGGACTTAAATTATCTAGCTCAGCCTGTAAATCCATTGCCTTTCCTATATATCCTTCAAAAAGCTCTAATCGACACGCTATCTCTGTTTTATCTGTCGAGATGGTCTTTGATTTAATTGCTGTTTGCATACGAGCAATATCAGCACTAACCCTATCAAATATTTGCAAGTATAGTGATAATTTTGCACTTGTCTTGCTGATTTGTGGCTTTTCAATCATTTTCTCGGACTCAGACATGTTTAATAAAAAGGCTTACTAAATTAACACAATAGAATGTATCACAAACTTTGTGAGCTACCCTCGCAACGACGCTGACTATGTAAGTCTAACTTGCTTAATACACACACACACGCAACCAAAGCATTGTGTGAGCAAACAACCGAAACTGATCCAAGCGATTCAAAATAAAACAAGCTAAACTTTTACTGCAACTGCGTTTGTAGGCAGCAATGTAAAATGCGGGGTGCGGGGTCTGCAATGCAATGAGAGAATATATACACACGCACTCTAAGTGGTATGTATATCAAACAAACGAAACAAGCGAAAAGAGTATAAAATCAAAAGGTTCGCTGTCGCTACGTTTTTAGACAGCAATAGAATTAACAGGGTGACAAAATGCAAGCGGCGCCAAATGCTAGCGGCGCCGAGTGCAAGCGAATGAAAAAGCGAAAGGTTGAAAGCGCACGCGAAGAAACGGTCCGAGTTCAACGGACGCAACGACGAAAGGAAATATGTATGTAGGTGTGTATGTGCAAACGCAAATATGTATTTGCTTATAACTTTATGTATTAACGGATGTTATAAAATTCGCGGTTATATGTAAATATATATATGCATATGTACCAAAAGCGAAATTGCGAAAAGACCGCGATAATTTGCGTTGGCACAATGACACACACAATTAATGACAATTTGACCACCAGAAGTTTTATATTTAAATAGAAAATGTAAATAAATATTGCCGTTTTGTTTATTTATTTGTATGCTTATGTCAAGATCATACAATCGAATATTACTTGCTAGTATGTATTAGAACTAATATATGTGTGTATGGTATGTTCATATGTGTATAACTCAGAACCGTTTTGTTCTGTATAATATTTAGCGGTTATTTTTTGAGATAGGCGCGAAATAATACTACATATGGCAATAAAATGTTAACATACATACATACATCAGCTTATATATTTTGCATGCAAAGGTTATAACAGTAAGTGCCAGGAATTGAGCTGTTCACTAATTTTTAAATTTTATTTCGAACAAGCAGCAATACAATAAGCTGTAAGCTCAATTTTTGACACTAATACCTGGAGACTGTCTAGGGAATCGATAGACATGGAACGACGACTATTTTCCATTAGGTCCAGCGGCGACAACAGAAAACGGCTTGGCAGGGGTCACACTTTGTTGTTAAACTCTTTAATGTGATTTTAACCCACACACGAACGCGCAAGCAATAGCCAACCAGCACACAATAATATTAGCAAATTATTAATCAAATTTATCAAAAACACCGAAGTCCCTGCTCGGGCGCCAATGAAAAATCTCTAAGCGTTTTTAGAGAAACGAATTTAATAAGAAAATTGAGACGCGGTGGTTTTGATATTTCAACAATTTATTGCTGCTGATGGCACACTTATTGCTGCTTTTCTTCACGAGAGCGAAATTCCAACTTGCTAGAGCGGTGACCACAACTCTGCCACGCACTCTAAAATTTGCCGTCGGTAATTGCCGATCGACTTAAAATAAGGAGAGACTTAAATTTACGACACTTCTTGTGTTCTCTTAACTACAAGCTTAATTATGTGGTTGTGCTTGAACAATAATCTTTTCCACTTTTGCCGTCGCTTACGAAAATTTACAGAAAACTAGCAAGAATGTTTTCTCGTTGGAAAATTTTCTTCAAAAAAACGTTTTGAAGAAGAAAGAGTTTATGCCCGTTTATTAACTTGACGCGTACAGGAAAAAAAAAACAAATTATTATTGTGTCCCGTCGTGTGTGTGTTGTGTGTGTAAGACAGTACCAACTCACTCCCCTTAAAATTCTGTTTAATCAACTAAATGCGTTTAAAATACTAAACTTAATATATTTTATATGCTTGAAAAAAAACTAACATCCAAAAATATCATCCACTTGCATCGGGGTTGGATAGGATTAGAACTCGTGCCCTTCCGCTTGACAGTCAGCGACCACATCCACGAAGCCACTGCAGCTATTCGGCAACCATGATAAAATTGCAATGATGATCAGTGCAATAATTTTGGTACATATATTTGAAAAAAAGCTTGCCGCCGGAGTTGAACCTGGATCTTGCATATCTAACAAAATAAAACAGACAAAAACACGTGGTCACATGGCACTACGATTTCCTTAATATCTTCCATATTTATAGCCCAATCTTACTGAATTTTAACGAAACGTCCGCAAGATGGTATTTATAAGGTATATATAAAACGGTTGCTGTAGAGCTAATATTGTTGTTGTAATAATTTTTTGTAACTTATGGGTGCGGGTGGGGGCGTGGCTGAAATCCAAAATAAACTTGATCAGCCTGCAGTAATAACACATATTGTCACCAAATTTGGAAATTCTAGCTCTTCTAATAGCTGACATCTAGGTGTTCACACGGACGGACAGACAGACAGACGGACGGACGGAGAGGCGGACAGACGGACATGGCTATATCGGCTCGGCTGTTGATACTGATTCAGAATATATATACTTTATGGGGTCGGAGATGTCTCCTTCTGCCTGTTACATACATTTTCGTGTAGCTTTGCCTAGTTCGGCTCGCGACTTGTCGCCTGCGTCGATCCGATCGTGTCTTCCGCTGCGTCCACGGCACCGTCTGCTTCGTGCTGCCTGCATGTCTCTGCTCGCTTCGCGCTGCTCGTATGACTCAGCTTGCTTCGCGCTGCTCTTATGCCTCTGCTCGCTACGATTTGCTTCTGCTCGAGGAATTTCGGGATGCCTATGCCTTTGCCTATGCTTTTGCCTATGTCTTTGCCTATGCCTTTGCCTATGTCTTTGCCTATACCTTATCCTATGTCTTTGCTACCACTTACTTAAGAAAATTAAGGGGTTTATTGGCCTCAAGACTTATTTACAAATCAAAGTCTGCTTAAAAAAATAACTAATAACAAAATGAGATGCGCTTCATGCGGCGTCACACCACTCCTCCACCTAGAACGACGGAAACGGTCCGGCCCGCACCTTCACATACACGCTCTCCTCTTTTAGGATACCCTTTAGGGGTGGCGGTATGAGGACGCGCCAAATGCGTGCTGAGGGGAAGACCGGCCCGTCTCCCGTCGCACAAGCCCAGCTTGTAGTCGGTCTCTCCTCCTCTGGCGGCTCGCCCGACTTCTTATCGGGCTTAAACGGACCGACTCCTTGGGGTAAGTCTCGCACGGGGAGATTTCGGAAACACCAGGGAGGCAATGACCCGCAAACCTTTGGCTTGCGAAGAAGTTGGCTAGCCTGGGAAACGGAGGAGTGCTCCGTCTCCAGCATTTTGTTGGTGGTGTCGGCGGGTTGCTCCTCTGCGCCGAACGCTGCTAGGCCCGGGAGCCACACCTCCGTCTCCGTGGAATCGGTGCTGGTGGTTCCAGGCTGCGGTACCAATGGCGGCATGTCCTCCTGCTCTACTCCCCAACCTTCGAATATTATATCCAGGATACCCTCTTCCGCCGGCCGCTGCTCAGGTGGTGACCAGTCGCGAACGGTTCGGGGCTATAAATTGCAAACGAGTTACTTAGTGATTATTTAATGATAGGTCCCTACTGGGTGCGAAATTTATAAATTCCATACCTAACTTGGTGATTCTAAGGCCTACATCTATGTCTTAATAAATCAAACCTGTCTATCCGTTTTACCGTGTACCGTGTACCATGTGTACCGCTGTGGCCTTGCGTAAGGGCACCAGCTCCACCCACTTTGAAAAGGTCCTGTATATCCGTCCGGAAGGTCTCTGCTGGCTGATTTTTAATTTCTGACAGGTCTCGCATTTTCTTACGTAGCGTGCGACGTCCCGAAACAGGCCCGGCCAGATGTCCTGCGGTTGGCTGATCGTGGCACTCGTACAATACTCACTGACGTTATGACTTCGGTACGCATAACTTCCATGGCACGCAATCCTCGTTCTCCGGTCGAAATCCTCCTCGTCGATATTACTGCTCGTTCTCCCTCTGGTAATCCGGGTACTTCTCTGGTTCTTTTTTGATCAGCTTCAGAATCCGGGTTATCCACGCACAGGGTGGGTTTTCCTGTGTGGCCTGTTGTAACGTTTCCAAAGGTCGTCTGGACAGCGCTTCGGCTACTACGTTCTGGTCCCCGCCACGGTAGTGTATGGTGGAACAAAATTGTTGGAGCTAAAATGCCCCGAGTGCAATCCTTCCAGTGGGGTTATCAATACTGCTTAACGCTAAATGATCTGTGATTACGTCGAACTCGTATCCCTCCAGATAACAACGCAGTTTTTTTATGGCCCATACAATGGCCAAGCATTCCTTCTCCGTCGTTGAGTACCGACTCTCGGCAGCTGAAAGACGCCGGCTCGCGTATGCGATAACCCGTTCAGTTCCCTGGATCTGCTGTGTCAGGGCCGCTCCTAGTACGATGTCACTCGCATCCGTTTGCAGGGTGAACCGCTTGCCAAAGTCCGGGCAGGCCAACACTGGTGCTTCCGTGAGACTGGTCTTCAATGCCTCCAATGCTCGTTGCTGCTCCTTACTCCAGACCCACCGCCGACCCTTCTTCAGTAATGCCAACATAGCTTGTACTAATGTGCCAAAGTTGGGTACAAACCGCCGATACCAGGAAGCGATTCCTAGGCTCCTCCGTAGCTCCTAAACTATCGTTAGTGTCTGCAGCTCCTCGATTGCGGCGATCTTGCTCAAATCGGTGTGGATTCCGCCGTCGCTTACCTGATACCCCAGGTAAATAATAGTTTTCTGGAAAAAACGGCACTTGGCCTTATTCAGGCGTAAGTTAGCTTTCCGATACCAATACTAGCTCTTCAAATCCAACTTTGAAATGTTCTTCGCGTCCTTAAGTTTTTCCAAGATGTGGTTGATCCTTGGTAATGGGTAAGCGTCGGGGATGGATTTCGCATTGAGTTGGTGATAATCCACGCACATTCGCATCTCTCCCGTCTTTTTACCCACAAGTACAATAGGTGAACTGTATGGGCTCCTGGAAGGCTCGATCCTACCATCTCGCAGAAGTTCATAAACTTGCTCGTCGATGATCTTCTGCATGGCCGGGTTTGTAGGGTAGTATCGCTGCTGAATTGAATACTCATCCCGCATCGTGATGGTGTGCTCCACAATGGGTGACACCCCCACCAAACGGTCGAATTTCGCCAGTTCAGACTGTAGAAAAACCTCCACCTTTTCTTCGTATGTCGCTGCTTTTGTTTCCCATGTCTTGACGCCTCTCAACGCGGCGTGGTTGGTCGTAGACCTAGTTCTATGGCGTTGCCGCTTAGTGCGTGCTCCTAGGGTGTTTTGATCCTCTACTCCGCCTCGTCTTGGAGTATGGTCCGTTTCGCCCCGCTGCTTAAACTCCTCCTGTGCCCTATGTTGTTCCGACGCTGCTTGTTTGTGCGCCTCGTGTCCTGCCCTGGTGGTTCGGTTCTCCACTTCGCCTCGTCTTGGAGTATGTGCCTGGTCCGTGTGTCTCGTCTCTTGTCCTGGTTATGTGGTCCTCTGTGCCTTGTCCATGCGCTTCGTTTCCTGTCCTGGGTCGCCTGAATGGGTTCCTCCTTCATGCTGTGTGGTAAGACCGCGCCCTTGTTGGGGTCTCGCGTCGCTGCATCCTCTGCTGCTCGCCGGGCTGTTCTGGCCGTCGTTGCTGCCGCCTCTAGTGTGTTACGGAAGTGCAACCGCGCTTGCCCACACTCAAGAATCAGAATTACGTCGTCCAGAATGACCGGTAATACCAAAATTGACACTGTGGTCTCCTTCACGTTCCTGGTTGATCCGTCCGCCCGTGTAATCCTAATCAATGCCGCTCGCTCGTTGTCTGTTGTGCTCAACCGGGTAGCCATACGCTCGCTTATAAAACTGCGTGTAGCTCCGGTGTCGATCGTGGCATACGTCGTTGTCTCCTCGATTTTGACATGCGCGTTGACACGGCCGTTGCTGCACCTCAGCGGTGTTATATTTGGGTACTTTGATGCGGCGTCTCCAAAGCGTTCCCCATTGGTTGAAGAAGCGCAGCATTTCCCGACGTGCCACTGTGGCAACACACCCCCGTGCGTACGCTGCGTCGTCCTCAGTCCCAACAGAAGAGGACCCTCTCGTTGTGGTAATCCGTCTGCATATGCCGGGCTGGCCGCAATTATAGCATAGGAGTTCTCCGCTACTTTTATTTCCGCTGGGTGGTATCCGCTGGGTACTACTACCTCGTTCGTGGGCCTCGATTTGTCCCTTCTTTGCTCCCTTTGTCCTGTTCCTCGGTCTCGCTATAACTCCTTAGTCGTCTCGTAAGTCGTCACCAGCTTATTCAGCTGTGCCAGGGTGTCGAATTCGTGAAGTCGTGTGAACAATTGGTATTCCGGGAGCAAATTGTCGTAGATCCTCTCTTAATCTTGTTCCATGTTGTATCCTGGGCTTTGCATCATCGTCCGCAACCCTAGAGTGCAATTCCGAAATGGTTCGCCCGGCCATTGTACCCGGGCCCAGCTCTCGTCCTCAAGCCATTTAAAAATAACGCGGTGGTAGGAAAAAATCCATAAATTCCTGCTTGAAGTCCTCCCATGTTGCCTGGTAGAGCTTGTTTACTCGGAACCAGACTGCAGCTCGGCCGGACAGCGTGTTCGCGATCGCTTGTGGTAGTTGTTGCACGTTGATTTGGTACATCGCTGCCTTCTCCTCCAGATGCTCGATGAAACGTCATGGGTGCACTCCTTCTCCACCGAATGAAACACCCCATCGGTGGATTCGGTCTTCCAGTTTGTACGGCTCCATCCGTCTTGGTCCATATCCTTTAATGTCACTCACGGCAGGTACCTTTACCGCCGACGTGGTTGCGCGGCGATTGTCCATTACCACGTCGACGATCAAGTCTCCGCAGACTGCTGATGGTACACGTGACCGAGCTTTTCTAGCGTCAGGGGTGGGCGTGTTGTCCAGGCTGCCATCCAGTTCTACACGTAGAGGTACACGTTGCAGCTGCTCCTTTAATAGCTCGCCCTGGTTGATGAAGGCCACCAGGCGAGTACGCATTTCCTCCACGGTACCCCTGGTAACCTGGCCAAACTCTTTGAAGATCGCGTATATTTCGGTCTTGCGGCGAAAAGCGATCCAATGCGTTCCCATATTCGAATTTATTTTTATTTGTACTTTAATTCACTGCAGACTTTTACCGTACGGAGTAAAAATTGAAAAATCTCTAAGCGTTTTTAGAGAAACGAATTTAACAAGAAAATTGAGACGCGGTGGTTTTGATATTTAAACAATTTATTGCTGCTGATGGCACACTTATTGCTGCTTTTCTTCACGAGAGCGAAATTCCAACTTGCTAGAGCGGTGACCACAACTCTGCCACGCACTCTAAAATTTGCCGTCGGTAATTGCCGATCGACTCAAAATAAAGAGAGTCTTAAATTTACGACACTTCTTGTGTTCTCTTAACTACAAGCTTAATTATGTGGTTGTGCTTGAACATTCCGGCCCCGTTGAAGAGCTCTGGTCTTTAACCCATCGGAAGTCGGGCCAGCTTGTGGATAGGTCGCTTAATTACGCCTGCTGGTGTTTTGACTTCGGCTACCCGGACCTTGCCGTCCTCCCCTCGAATTGTGCGCGTTACGCGCCCGGTTATCCACTGCTGAGGGGGTGTGTTGTCGTCGTGAACTAGTACGACCGCCCCTTCCTCGAGGTTATCCTCGCCTTTGGCCCATTGGGTTCGCTGCTGAAGGCTGAGCAGGTAGTACTTGGACCACTTGCGCCAAAAGTGCAGTTTGAGCGCCGACAACTGCTGCCACAGCCTCAAATATCCTCGTCCGGGTTTCTTGCTGCTCTCGTCTGGATCGGATCCTGAAGGCAGCGCCAACAAAGGCTGACCGATGAGAAGGTGGCCTGGCGTCAACACCTCTCCATCGCTGGGATCGCTGCTGTCGACGAGCAACGGCCTGGAGTTGAGCAGCGCCTCGACGTCCACCAGATGTGTGCTCAACTCGTCCTGCGTCTGGTTGGCGTTGCTCGCTCCCCGCAGAAACCTGTGCTTGGCAGACTTCACTGCGGCTTCCCATAGTCCTCCGAAGTGCGTGGCGGGGGGGGATGAACATCCACTGCACTCCTCTCTCCGCCACGAAGTTCACCAGCCTCGCCTCGTTGTTCTGGAACGCCGTCTGCAGCTCCCTCAGCACATTGCTTGCTCCAACGAAATTCGTCGCGTTGTCGCTGTATATCGTCTCCGGTAATCCGCGTCTCCCGATAAACCTTTTAAAAACGTTCAAAAAAGCATCAGTCGATTGATCGGTTACCAGATCTAAATGAACCAACCTAAATGAGGCAAAACAAACAAAAACGGCAACATACATTTTTACAGGTGGCAAATTTCCCATTAGTTGCCCCAACAATTTTGGTCTGTATCGAAAACAGTGTATGCAATTCCGAACAACTGCAGTGCACAAACTTCGAGCATTTACTACCCAAATTTGCTGCCTCAAAAGTCCAACTAGAACTTTTGGGCCAGCATGGTAGTGCCAACGATGCAAATAATTGACAAATAGTTGAATAAACCCTAACTTCTTTGTCATTAAAGGCGAAAATTTAGCGTCATAAGAAAGAGGCCCGTGTAGCAAACGTCCTCCTACTCGAATGAGTTCAAATTGTATTCAATTTTTGTCAAACATATCGATAAATGGATTCAGCGATTGCAGCATTGGTGCTAAAACTACTGATTGTCTCAATAATTTTAATTCGCTTTTGAACGATGTGCTTTGTACTACGGCGATCAGTTTTAGAAATGAAATATTTCTTTCTGATGCCGACACGACAAGAGAGTCTGATTTGAGCCCTTTGTAACAGAATCGAAGTACATAAGCCATTATGCGAATCAATTTTGAAAAGTTGGAGTGACGATTCATTAGCTCAACAAAACAATTTGGCTCAGCTTCTGCCAAAGTACATACAACAGCACTTTTTATACCCTTCGACCATTCCAAGATGCGGTTGATCCTTGGTAATGGGTAAGCGTCGGGGATGGATTTCGCATTGAGTTGGTGATAATCCACGCACATTCGCATCTCTCCCGTCTTTTTACCCACAAGTACAATAGGTGAACTGTATGGGCTCCTGGAAGGCTCGATCCTACCATCTCGCAGAAGTTCATAAACTTGCTCGTCGATGATCTTCTGCATGGCCGGGTTTGTAGGGTAGTATCGCTGCTGAATTGAATACTCATCCCGCATCGTGATGGTGTGCTCCACAATGGGTGACACCCCCACCAAACGGTCGAATTTCGCCAGTTCAGACTGTAGAAAAACCTCCACCTGTTCTTCGTATGTCGCTGCTTTTGTTTCCCATGTCTTGACGCCTCTCAACGCGGCGTGGTTGGTCGTAGACCTAGTTCTATGGCGTTGCCGCTTAGTGCGTGCTCCTAGGGTGTTTTGATCCTCTACTCCGCCTCGTCTTGGAGTATGGTCCGTTTCGCCCAGCTGCTTTAACTCCTCCTGTGCCCTATGTTGTTCCGCCGCTGCTTGTTTGTGCGCCTCGTGTCCTGCCCTGGTGGTTCGGTTCTCCACTTCGCCTCGTCTTGAAGTATGGTCCGTTCCGCCCTGCTGGTCAACCTCGTCTTGTGCCCTGTGTGGTTCCTCTGTGCCTTGCCTGTGTACTTTGCTTCCTGTCCTGATTGGTTGTGCCTGGTCCGTGTGTCTCGTCTCTTGTCCTGGTTATGTGGTCCTCTGTGCCTTGTCCATGCGCTTCGTTTCCTGTCCTGGGTCGCCTGAATGGGTTCCTCCGTCATGCTGTGTGGTAAGACCGCGCCCTTGTTGGGGTCTCGGGTCGCTGCATCCTCTGCTGCTCGCCGGGCTGTTCTGGCCGTCGTTGCTGCCGCCTCTAGTGTGTTACGGAAGTGCAACCGCGCTTGCCCACACTCAAGAATCGCTTCGATGCCGCTGAGGGAGTCCATCTCCAGAATTACGTCGTCCAGAATGACCGGTAATACCAAATTTTGACACTGTGGTCTCCTTCACGTTCCTGGTTGATCCGTCCGCCCGTGTAATCCTAATCAATGCCGCTCGCTCGTTGTCTGTTGTGCTCAACCGGGTAGCCATACGCTCGCTTATAAAACTGCGTGTAGCTCCGGTGTCGATCGTGGCATACGTCGTTGTCTCCTCGATTTTGACATGCGCGATGACACGGCCGTTGCTGCACCTCAGCGGTGTTATTTTTGGGTACTTTGATGCGGCGTCTCCAAAGCGTTCCCCATTGGTTGAAGAAGCGCAGCATTTCCCGACGTGCCACTGTGGCAACACACCCCCGTGCGTACGCTGCGTCGTCCTCAGTCCCAACAGAAGAGGACCCTCTCGTTGTGGTAATCCGTCTGCATATGCCGGGCTGGCCGCAATTATAGCATAGGCGTTCTCCGCTGCTTTTATTTCCGCTGGGTGGTATCCGCTGGGTGCTACTACCTCGTTCGTGGGCATCGATTTGTCCCATCTTTGCTCCCTTTGTCCTGTTCCTCGGTCTCGCTATAACTCCTTAGTCGTCTCGTAAGTCGTCACCAGCTTATTCAGCTGTGCCAGGGTGTCGAATTCGTGAAGTCGTGTGAACAATTGGTATTCCGGGAGCAAATTGTCGTAGATCCTCTCTTAATCTTGTTCCATGTTGTATCCTGGGCTTTGCATCATCGTCCGCAACCCTAGAGTGCAATTCCGAAATGGTTCGCCCGGCCGTTGTACCCGAGTCCAGCTCTCGTCCTCAAGCCATTTAAAAATAACGCGGTGGTAGGAAAAAATCCATAAATTCCTGCTTGAAGTCTCCCATGTTGCCTGGTAGAGCTTGTTTACTCGGAACCAGACTGCAGCTCGGCCGGACAGCGTGTTCGCGATCGCTTGTGGTAATTGTTGCACGTTGATTTGGTACATCGCTGCCTTCTCCTACAGATGCTCGATGAAACGTCATGGGTGCGCTCCTTCTCCACCAAATGAAACACCCCATCGGTGGATTCGGTCTTCCAGTTTGTACGGCTCCATCCGTCTTGGTCCATATCCTTTAATGTCACTCACGGCAGGTACCTTTACCGCCGACGTGGTTGCGCGGCGATTGTCCATTACCACGTCGACGATCAAGTCTCCGCAGACTGCTGATGGTGCACGTGACCGAGCTTTTCTAGCGTCAGGGGTGGGCGTGTTGTCCAGGCTGCCATCCAGTTCTACACGTAGAGGTACACGTTGCAGCTGCTCCTTTAATAGCTCGCCCTGGTTGATGAAGGCCACCAGGCGAGTACGCATTTCCTCCACGGTACCCCTGGTAACCTGGCCAAACTCTTTGAAGATCGCGTATGTTTCGGTCTTGCGGCGAAAAGCGATCCAATGCGTTCCCATGTTCGAATTTATTTTTATTTGTACATTTATTCACTGCAGACTTTTAGCGTACGGAGTAATAATTGAAAAATCTCTAAGCGTTTTTAGAGAAACGAATTTAACAGGAAAATTGAGACGCGGTGGTTTTGATATTTAAACAATTTATTGCTGCTGATGGCACACTTATTGCTGCTTTTCTTCACGAGAGCGAAATTCCAACTTGCTAGAGCGGTGACCACAACTCGGCCACGCACTCTAAAATTTGCCGTCGGTAATTGCCGATCGACTTAAAATAAGGAGAGACTTAAATTTACGACACTTCTTGTGTTCTCTTAACTACAAGCTTAATTATGTGGTTGTGCTTGAACATTCCGGCCCCGTTGAAGAGCTCTGGTCTTTAACCCATCGGAAGTCGGGCCAGCTTGTGGATAGGTCGCTTAATTACGCCTGCTGGTGTTTTTTTACTTCGGCTACCCGGACCTTGCCGTCCTCCCCTCGAATTGTGCGCGTTACGCGCCCGGTTATCCACTGCTGAGGGGGTGTGTTGTCGTCGTGAACTAGTACGACCGCCCCTTCCTCGAGGTTATCCTCGCCTTTGGCCCATTGGGTTCGCTGCTGGAGGCTGAGCAGGTAGTACTTGGACCACTTGCGCCAAAAGTGCAGTTTGAGCGCCGACAACTGCTGCCACAGCCTCAAATATCCTCGTCCGGGTTTCTTGCTGCTCTCGTCTGGATCGGATCCTGAAGGCAGCGCCAACAAAGGCTGACCGATGAGAAGGTGGCCTGGCGTCAGCACCTCTCCATCGCTGGGATCGCTGCTGTCGACGAGCAACGGCCTAGAGTTGAGAAGCGCCTCGACGTCCACCAGATGTGTGCTCAACTCGTCCTGCGTCAGGTTGGCGTTGCTCAGTCCCCGCAGAAGCCTGTGCTTGGCAGACTTCACTGCGGCTTCCCATAGTCCTCCGAAGTGCGTGGCGCGGGGGGGGATGAACATCCACTGCACTCCTCTCTCCGCCACGAAGTTCACCAGCCTCGCCTCGTTGTTCTGGAACGCCGTCTGCAGCTCCCTCAGCACATTGCTCGCTCCAACGAAATTCGTCGCGTTGTCGCTGTATATCGTCTCCGGTAATCCGCGTCTCCCGATAAACCTTTTAAAAACGTTCAAAAAGCATCAGTCGATTGATCGGTTACCAGATCTAAATGAACCAACCTAAATGAGGCAAAACAAACAAAAACGGCAACATACATTTTTACAGGTGGTCTACCCCTGATTCTATAGCTAACATAGAACGGCCCACAGAAATCTACTCCAAAAACTCGAAACGGCCGACCTTCTCGAAGACGATCAGCAGGCAAATTTCCCATTAGTTGCCCCAACAATTTTGGTCTGTATCGAAAACAGTGTATGCAATTCCGAACAACTGCAGTGCACAAACTTCGAGCATTTACTACCCAAATTTGCTGCCTCAAAAGTCCAACTAGAACTTTTGGGCCAGCATGGTAGTGCCTACGTTGCAAATAATTGACAAATAGTTGAATAAACCCTGACTTCTTTGTCATTAAAGGCGGAAATTTAGCGTCATAAGAAAGAGGCCCGTGTAGCAAACGTCCTCCTACTCGAATGAGTTCAAATTGTATTCAGTTTTTGTCAAACATATCGATAAATGGATTCAGCGATTGCAGCATTGGTGCTAAAACTACTGATTGTCTCAATAATTTTAATTCGCTTTTGAACGATGTGCTTTGTACTACGGCGATCAGTTTTAGAAATGAAATATTTCTTTCTGATGCCGACACGACAAGAGAGTCTGATTTGAGGCCTTTGTAACAGAATCGAAGTACATAAGCCATTATGCGAATCAATTTTGGAAAGTTGGAGTGACGATTCATTAGCTCAACAAAACAATTTGGCTCAGCTTCTGCCAAAGTACATACAACAGCACTTTTTATACCCTTCGACCATTGAAAATGGTCAAAAAAGGGTATACTAACTTTGTGCAAAATGTATGTAACAGGCATAAAGAGGCGTGGCAGACCCCATAAAGTATATATATTCTTGCTCAGGATCACTAGGCCGAGTCGATTGAGGCATGTCCGTCCGTCTGTCCGACTGTCCGACTGTCCGTCCGTCCGTCTGTCCGTCTGTCCGTCTTTATGAGACAACAGATCTCAGCTATTAAAAAAGCTAGAGATACCAAATTTGGCATGAAGGTTCCTATAAATCATAGGCAGATCAAGTTTATATCAAACGTTTGATGCCGCGCCCACCGCCTCCGCAAATCGGTTATTTGCGATTATTAAGCAAAGTATTAGACCCATAACGTTCTGCTTTGGTATGTATAAAGCTTAATGCAATATGAACATATTCAACAATCCGATCGGACCAATAACACAGAAGTTATTAAAGTTAACGTTTTCAGTACAAATGTTCGGTACGGGCAGCAGCTTGCGCGCTGCTTTGAGCAGTCGACGCCGACGTCGATGTTGCGTCGTGACGCTTTACTCCTTACGCGCGTCGCTGTGTGAGTGCGAGCGAGTAAGCTATATGTACTAGAAGTATTTGTGCAGAATTCTCTGTTTGAAATTATGAGTGTGGTTACACGTTTATAACGGATTTTGAAAATTGGGAGAAGGCTATCTTACTGTCGGGCGCCCGACTGTAGCCTTACCCACTTGTTTTGTCTTCGGAAGATTTGATTTCCGACGCTATTTCAACCAGGTGAAGCTGAGGCCATTGGTCTTCCTCCAGTTTTAAGAAACTTGTCGGTTCCTCTCGATACTAAATCCGCCGGATTAGCATCTGTTGGACCGTGACGCCACACAATACCTTTCGACAACTCCTGAATTTCTGCAATTCTATTTGCCACAAATGTGCCCAACGTGCCAGAATCGCGTTGTAACCAATACAGCACAATCTGTGAATCCGACCAGAAATTCAGACTTTCTATACTAAATTTTGATAAGGTTGTCGCAATTCGGTGCCAGAGCTTGGCCAGCAAGAGCGCTGCGCATAATTCTAATCGGGGTATTGGCTTTACGTTTAGTGGAGCTACCCTAGACTTTGCAGTGAGCAATGTAGTGCCAACGTCTCGGTTGCTGCACGTTCGCACGTAGATGCAACAACCGTACGCATGACTGGATGCATCCGCAAAGCCATGTATTTGAATCTTTTGATACGTATTAAGACATACGTATCGAGGAATGCGAATTTTGTGTAAATCGCGCAACGTCATGGTGAACCTATTCCATGTCGTGTGAAGGCTCATTGGGATGGCTTCATCCCAATCTATTTTAAGTCTCCACAATTCCTGCAACAACATTTTGGCCTTGGTAACAATTGGACATAGCAGCCCAAGAGGGTCAAATAAATGAGACGCTGCGGACAATATGTTGCGTTTCGTTGGCCTATCCGAAACAAAGCTGTCCACGTCGAGATAATATTTAAATATATCCTCTTGAGGTGCCCAGCGCATCCCAAGAGTTTTGACGGAACTCTGCTCATCAATCTTCAGAGTCACTTCGTCAACAGCTTTTGTCTTAAACGACAGATCACTACAGTTGGTTGCCCACTTGGCAAGTGGAAAACCTCCTGATTCCAATATGGTCTGAACTTGATTGCAAATAGCGTTAAGTTCTTTAACACTATCTGCACCTGCCAACATATCGTAGAAACACGTTTTAATCACATCTGATCCAATAGGATGTGATTGGCCGTGCATGTTGGCCAGCTCAAATAAGCAGCGTATCGCCAGAAAGGGTGCAGAAGCTGTACCATATGTGACTGTATTAAGTCGGTATGCTTGAATATTTTTGAAGTATTTTCTCTCCACAAAATTAGTTGGAAATTTCTGTCTTTTTCAGAAATATTGATCTGCCTGTACATTTTTGAAATGTCAGCAGCTACGGCATACTTATTCAATCGGAAGTTAATCAGGGTTGAATATAGCTCCCTCTGAATTGTCGGCCCCACCATCAGTGTTTCGTTTAGAGAAACAGCTGTTGACGTCTTACTAGAAGCGTCGAAAACTACACGAAGCTTGGTGGAGGAACTTTCAGGCCTAAGAACGCATTGATGAGGAATATAATAATGCTGTCCTAGAGGAGTTGACTTCAGAATGGACATATGTCCCAAATCTAAATATTCTTTCATGAAGTTATGGTACATGCTTTTTAGAACTGCATCCTTCGATAATTTACGCTCCAGTTGCAAAAAACGCCTTTCAGCAGTTTGAAAGGACAAGCCAAGAACTTTAGGATCGGTCTTGAAAGGGAGATCCACTTGGAAACGACCAGAAGATAACTTTACAGTTTTCTTGAAGAACAGTTCACAAGCTTGTTGTTCAGCTGTTTGGCGACCAGCCTTCGACTCGAACGGACATTGGTCCAATTCCCAATAACGAGTCGAGAGAACAATTAGTTTGGGCTACTAAACACCCACTGAACTGATGCCTAGGCACTTGTTCAGTATATTTGCCTGCTACTATCCATCCTAGCAGCGTTTTTTGCATTGTTGGAAGTTCAGAACCCAGTTTTATTTGCCCAACGCACAACAACTCATACAATAATTCTGCTCCCAAAAGAATGTCCACCTTAGCTGGCCGATAAAATTCTGGATCTGCCAACTTTATATTTTTGGGTATTTTCCAATTTGAAATACTCATGGACTGTCCTGGCTGTGTTATTGAAATGGATTTCAACACCCAACAGTCAGCCGAAAAATTGTGGGAATTTATGCGCGACTGAATAGAAGCACATATCTTATTTTTGCTATCTATTGTTGCACCACCAACCATTGAGATAGCTAAAGATGTTGGTTCCCGCTTGAGCCGTAACATCTGGGCCATGCTCTCCGACATCAAATTGATTTGGGAGCCACTATCAAGTAAGGCCCGTGCAGGATGCAATTGACCAAATCTGTCCTTAACATTAACGACAGCTGTGACGAGAACAATTTGTTGATTGTTTGATACATGCCCTGAATACGAATCTAACATAGTCGCTTGAAGACTGGATACCTCACCTTGAGCAGGAGTAGTATACCTGTGAAGTAACGCATGGTGAGGCTTCGAACAAATTCGACATTTTGATGCCTTACATTTTGACACCATATGACCCACAATCAAACAATTTAGGTACAACTTTTGTGTTTTGACGAATTCAAAACGTTGCATAACTGATATTGCAGCAAACGATGGACACGTATCAAGGTTGTTCGTTTCTGACTTGCAGAAGACGCACATAGACGATGATGAACGCCCTCCATCAGCACAAGCAAAGGACGATTTAAACTGATGGGGCTTCTTAGCGTCAACTCGCGGCTTTGTTTTGTCCCGAGTTGACTCTTCTGCTGACAGATACTGATATCTTTTATTCAACTGTCTAGCACAATCTTCCCAAGATGGCAGCCTATCATAGTCAAGCTGCTCTTCAAACCGAGATTTGGTAACATGGTCTACCTTTGCCATGACCATGTGAATTATCATTGCATTAGCAATGTCTTTGTCGTTTCCTAACGACGACAACGAAGAATAGATAGCAGACACCGTATCTATGATCGATCTTAAACTCGATGCAGATGGTTTTTGTCATGCTAGGTATGTCAAACAATTGTGAAATTGTATCAAAGAATATAAGACATTTGTTGTCATACACTGCTTTGAGACTAGCGAGGGCCTTTGGGTAGTTACAATCCGTTAATTGGTACGGCTGACAAACACGAGACTAAGTGATTGAAGTTTTCGACGTTTGACAAAGAATTGTCATCATCGACTAAACTTTCAAACAGGCACATTAAATTTTTGTACTCCGAGTGTTTCCCACTAAATTTTGGCAAACGCATTTTCGGCAACTGAGATCGCTGGCTTGAAACTACAGAGCAATTATGCTCGGGTCTTGGCTCTGACGTTGGCTTGGATGCATTTATATATAATGCCCTTGTGACGACACACAAATCCTCTAATGGACCTCTAGAATCATTAAGAGGACTTAAATTATCTAGCTCAGCCTGTAAATCCATTGCCTTTCCTATATATCCTTCTAAAAGCTCTAATCGACACGCTATCTCTGTTTTATCTGTCGAGATGGTCTTTGCTTTAATTGCTGTTTGCATACGAGCAATATCAGCACTAACCCTCCCTATCAAATCTTTGCAAGTATAGTGATAATTTTGCCCTTGACTTGCTGATTTGTGGCTTTTCAATCATTTTCTCGGACTCAGACATGTTTAATAAAAAAGGCTTACTAAATTAACACAATAGAATGTATCACAAACTTTGTGAGCTACCCTCGCAACGACGCTGACTATGTAAGTCTAACTTGCTTAATACACACACACACGCAACCAAAGCGTTGTGTGAGCAAACAAACGAAACTGATCCAAGCGATTCAAAATAAAACAAGCTAAACTTTTACTGCAACTGCGTTTGTAGGCAGCAATGTAAAATGCGGGGTGCGGGGTCTGCAATGCAATGAGAGAATATATACACACGCACTCTAAGTGGTATGTATATCAAACAAACGAAACAAGCGAAAAGAGTATAAAATCAAAAGGTTCGCTGTCGCTACGTTTGTAGACAGCAATATAATTAACAGGGTGCGGGGTGACAAAATGCAAGCGGCGCCGAGTGCAAGCGAAAGAAAAAGCGAAAGGTTGAAAGCGCACGCGAAGAAACGGTCCGAGTTCAACGGACGCAACGACGAAAGGAAATATGTATGTAGGTGTGTATGTGCAAACGCAAATATGTATATGCTTATAACTTTATGTATTAACGGATGTTATAAAATACGCGGTTATATATGGCACAATGACACACACAATTAATGACAATTTGACCACCAGAAGTTTTATATTTAAATAGAAAATGTAAATAAATATTGCCGTTTTGTTTGTTTATTTGTATGCTTATGTCAAGATCATGCAATCGAATATTACTTGCTAGTATGTATTAGAACTAATATATGTGTGTATGGTATGTTCATATGTGTATAACTCAGAACCGTTTTGTTCTGTATAATATTTAGCGGTTATTTTTTGAGGTAGGCGCGAAATAATACTACATATGGCAATAAAATGTTAACATACATACATACATCAGCTTATATATTTTGCATGCAAAGGTTATAACAGTAAGTGCCAGGAATTGAGCTGTTCACTCATTTTTAAATTTTATTTCGAACAAGCAGCAATACAATAAGCTGTAAGCTCAATTTTTGACACTAATACCTGGAGACTGTCTAGGGAATCGATAGACATGGAACGACGACTATTTTCCATTAGGTCCAGCGGCGACAACAGAAAACGGCTTGGCAGGGGTCACACTTTGTTGTTAAACTTTTAATTTGATTTTAACCCACACACGAACGCGCAAGTAATAGCCAACCAGCACACAATAATATTAGCAAATTATTAATCAAATTTATCAAAAACACCGAAGTCCCTGCTCGGGCGCCAATGAAAAATCTCTAAGCGTTTTTAGAGAAACGAATGTAACAAGAAAATTGAGACGCGGTGGTTTTGATATTTAAACAATTTATTGCTGCTGATGGCACACTTATTGCTGCTTTTCTTCACGAGAGCGAAATTCCAACTTGCTAGAGCGGTGACCACAACTCGGCCACGCACTCTCAAATTTGCCGTCGGTAATTGCCGATCGACTCAAAATAAAGAGAGACTTAAATTTACGACACTTATTGTGTTCTCTTAACTACAAGCTTAATTATGTGGTTGTGCTTGAACAATAATCTTTTCCACTTTTGCCGTCGCTTACGAAAATTTACAGAAAACTAGCAAGAATGTTTTCTCGTTGGAAAATGTTCTTCAAAAAACGTTTTGAAGAAGAAAGAGTTTATGCCCGTTTATTAACTTGACGCGACGTATACTTGATGTTGCTTGCTTGAGTGCCCGATCTCGACTGTCTTCCTCGGTATTCGGCACCGAGTCTTATATATCTTCTTCAGGGTGGTGACACCACTCATGTTGCGCCGGCGCATGGAAAAAAAAATTAAGCAGTGAAAAAAAAAGTAAAGTTAAAGTTTGCGCAAACGCCCGCGTGCGCAGTAGTCGCAACCACGTGAACAGCCTGTTCTACTAAATCAGGCAAAATACTTATGTTCCCTACGCATGCCTCGTTGTAATATTCCAACCCACGTGTACAGCCTGTCCTACAGACTTTAAAAAAAAAAACAAGTCGGAAAGGCTACACTCACGCGGTGACTGTAAGAGGCCATGGATTTTCAGTTTATTTTTATACACCATAAAAAATATATATTAAAATAAAATGTTTAATATAATAAAAACAAAAATTAAAATAACGAAAAAGCAAGAGTCGATAGCATAAGTTAGAACGAGAGAGAGATATGTGAATTTTTGGCGCGTGCCAAAATTCGTTACATACACACACAGCAGCGTCCTTTGCTTCTTCTTTAATTTGGACGTCCGTTTACAATTACACAGACCTGCTTCATGTTTTGTGTATTGCCTCACACGCATATACATATGCATGCATGTGTGAGCTTCGTGTGCATGTATTGTATGCATGCACGCATAAGTACAGCATGCAAAACATCTTAAAAGGCAAAATGTAACACTTAATATATAAATTATTAGATTAATATAAATAAATGGCAAATAATTAAAAAATGCATATTTTTTATAAATATGTATAAATGTAAACAAATATGAAATACAGCACATAAAAAATTAAAAAGCTAAATTCTCTTTTCGCCGTGGGGAATCGAACCCTGGCCGTTTGCATAGGAATTCGTCATCCTAACAATATAATTTAATAAGATTATTTGATGAAATTTGATAAATGAAATCAAATTTTATAATGATGAAAAAAAAACAAGTGAGTAAGGCTACAGTCGGGCGCCCGACAGTAAGATACCCTTCTCCCAATTTTCTAAATCCGTTACAAACGTGTAACCACTTTCATAGTTTCAAACAAAGAATTCTGCATAAATACTTCTACTACATATAGCTTACTCACAGCAACGCGCGTAAAGAGTAAAGCGACACGACGCAACGTCGACCTCGGCGCCAACTGCTCAAAGCAGCGCGTCGGCTGCTGCTCGTACCGAACATTTGTACTGAAAACGTTGACTTGAATAACTTCTGTGTTATTGGTCCGATCGGATTGTAATTTGGAGAATATGTTTATATTGCATTTAGCTTTATACATACTAAAGCAGAACTTTATAAGTTTAAAACTTTGCTTAGAAATCGTAAATTACCGATTTGCGGGGGCGGTGGGCATGGCATCAAACATTTGACATAAACTTGCTCTGCCTATGATTTATAGGAACCTTCTTTCCAAATTTGGGGTCTCTAGCTTTTTTAATAGCTGAGATCTGTTGTCTCATACAGACGGACAGACGGACAGACAGACGGACATGTCTCAATCGACTCGGCTAGTGATCCTGAGCAAGAATATATATACTTTATGGGGTCTGCCACGCCTCCCTATGCCTGTTACATACATTTTGCACAAAGTTAGTATACCCTTTTTTGACCATTTTCAATGGTCGGAGGGTATAATAAAATATTAACTTCTAAATGGTGAAATAGTAAAAATAAAAACAAACCGCCTTCTCGAGGGATTGAACCTAATCGACACGCTATCTCTGTTTTATCTGTCGAGATGGTCTTTGCTTTAATTGCTGTTTGCATACGAGCAATATCAGCACTAACCCTCCCTATCAAATCTTTGCAAGTATAGTGATAATTTTGCCCTTGACTTGCTGATTTGTGGCTTTTCAATCATTTTCTCGGACTCAGACATGTTTAATAAAAAAGGCTTACTAAATTAACACAATAGAATGAAAGCGCACGCGAAGAAACGGTCCGAGTTCAACGGACGCAACGACGAAAGGAAATATGTATGTAGGTGTGTATGTGCAAACGCAAATATGTATATGCTTATAACTTTATGTATTAACGGATGTTATAAAATACGCGGTTATATATGGCACAATGACACACACAATTAATGACAATTTGACCACCAGAAGTTTTATATTTAAATAGAAAATGTAAATAAATATTGCCGTTTTGTTTGTTTATTTGTATGCTTATGTCAAGATCATGCAATCGAATATTACTTGCTAGTATGTATTAGAACTAATATATGTGTGTATGGTATGTTCATATGTGTATAACTCAGAACCGTTTTGTTCTGTATAATATTTAGCGGTTATTTTTTGAGGTAGGCGCGAAATAATACTACATATGGCAATAAAATGTTAACATACATACAAACATCAGCTTATATATTTGGCTTGGCAGGGGTCACACTTTGTTGTTAAACTTTTAATTTGATTTTAACCCACACACGAACGCGCAAGTAATAGCCAACCAGCACACAATAATATTAGCAAATTATTAATCAAATTTATCAAAAACACCGAAGTCCCTGCTCGGGCGCCAATGAAAAATCTCTAAGTGTTTTTAGAGAAACGAATGTAACAAGAAAATTGAGACGCGGTGGTTTTGATATTTAAACAATTTATTGCTGCTGATGGCACACTTATTGCTGCTTTTCTTCACGAGAGCGAAATTCCAACTTGCTAGAGCGGTGACCACAACTCGGCCACGCACTCTCAAATTTGCCGTCGGTAATTGCCGATCGACACACAATAAAGAGCGACTTAAATTTACGACACTTATTGTGTTCTCTTAACTACAAGCTTAATTATGTGGTTGTGCTTGAACAATAATCTTTTCCACTTTTGCCGTCGCTTACGAAAATTTACAGAAAACTAGCAAGAATGTTTTCTCGTTGGAAAATGTTCTTCAAAAAACGTTTTGAAGAAGAAAGAGTTTATGCCCGTTTATTAACTTGACGCGACGTATACTTGATGTTGCTTGCTTGAGTGCCCTTGTTAACACGTACAAGAACAAAGGTAACCAAGGAATCACTAAATATAGACCACGAATTTAGTTGAAATGCAATTGCATCGTTTCTTGCTTCTTTAGGCCATGGATTTTAAAAAAATACATGGTCTATTAGGTTTGTCGGAATGTGCGTAACAGGCAGAAGGAGATATCTGGGACCCCATAAAGTATATATATTCTTACTCAGAATCACCAGCCGAGTCAATCTAGCCATGTCTGTCTGTCCGTCTGTCCGTCTGTCTGTCTGTCTGTCTGTCTGTCTGTCCGTCTGTCCGTCTGTATGAGCGTCTGATTCTCAGCTATTAAGAAAGCTAGAGACTCCAAATGTGGCATGAAGATTTCTCTATATCCTAGGCAGTAAACGTCGTTTTTAAATTTTTGGTACCACGCCCACCGCCCCCCTAAATCAGTAATTTGTGATTATTAAGCACAGTATTAAGCTCATAACGTTATGTTTCAGTATACATAAAGCTGAATACTATATGAACATATCCTCTAAATTACAATCCGATTGGAGATTTATCACAAAAGTTATTCAAGTCAACGTTTTCAGTACAAATGTTCGGTACGAGCAGCAGCCGACGCGCTGCTTTAGGCAGTTGACGCCGACGTCGACGTCGAGTCGTGTCGCTTTACTGTTTACGCGCGTGTATGTGTGTGTGTGAGCGAGTATGCCATATGTATTAAAATAAGTTTGGAACAATTCTCTGTCAGAAGTCATGAGTGTGTTTACATGTTTGGTACGGATGTTTAAGAGTATCTGTCCGTCGAGCGCGCCCGTCTGTAGCCTTGCGCACTTATTTTTGTTTTATTATATTAAAATTTATATAAATATAAATTTATATATACTTTATGGTATATAAACGTAAATTGAAAATCCATGGCCTCTAACAGTCACCACGTGACTCTAGCCTTCCCGACTAGTTTTTTTATCTTCACAACTTTCTTATTCTAGTACAAATGTCCACTTGTTTACCCTACGCTCATTCCGTGACGAACTTTCTTCGTGCCTGTGTCCCTGCCTACCCGCACCATACGTTGCTTTTAAATTCTCTTCTTTCTTCTTTTGCACCGCTTACCTCGACTTTCCTTAGACAGAGTCCATTGTCCTTGCAGGCTTTTGGGTTTTATTTGTCCTTGCAGACTTTTGCGTTTGGTCCTTCCTCACTTTGTCCTTGCAGACTTTTGCGTTTGGTCCTTCCTCACTGTTTCCCTTATCACTTTAAATTTTCGGGAGCGGTCGCGTCTGGCCTGTTCCACTGGTCTAAAACTTCTGTGCCGTGACCTAATTCTGCATCTTCGATTTCGCTGCTTCTGGTCCGCTGCTTGTCCGGCGCTGACCGCGGTCACAGCCTGGGCGGCGCTGCTCGCGGTTGCTGCCTATGTTCGGCCAATCATGGTTCGGCTCGCGTCGCGTGGCTCGCTTGGCTTTGTTCCCGACTTTGTCGCTTGTCTAGCTTAGCTCCCTTCTTGCATAGATCCACGCGCGACTTGTAGCTTTGCCTAGTTTGGCTCGCGATTTGTCACCTGCATCGATCCGTTCGTGTCTTCCGCTGCGTCCACGGCACCGTCTGCTTCGTGCTGCCTGCATGTCTCTGCTCGCTTCGCGCTGCTCATATGACTCTGCTCGCTTCGTTTTGCTTCTGCTCGGGTAATTTCGGGATGCAGCCCATGCGCTGGAAAATTTGTCGAGACGCTGTTTCTTGTGTGCAAACGGTTGGTTGGCGCCGAACAATGGGCGTTTGCTTACGCCTCGTACCCTGCGTACCTAAAGCCTATGCCCCTGCCCTTTGTCTCTGCCTTTGCCTTTGCCTATGTCTTTGCTACCACTTACTTAAGAAAACTAAGGGGTATATTGGACTTATGATTTATTTACAAAATAAATTATTATTATTATTACTTATTATTATTATTATTACTTATCTAGGGAAGTGTCCTAAATCATATTTTTATACCCTTCGACCATTGAAAATGGTCAAGAAAGGGTATACTAACTTTGTGCAAAATGTATGTAACAGGCATAAGAAGGCGTGGCAGACCCCATAAAGTATATATATTCTTGCTCAGGATCACTAGCCGAGTCGATTGAGCCATGTCCGTCTGTCTGTCCGTCTGTTTGTTTAAGACAACAGATCTCATCTATTAAAAAAGCTAGAGACAAAACATTTGGTATGAAGGTTCCTATATATTCGGGGCAGGTGAAGTTTATGTCAAATGTTTGATGCCACGCCCACCGCCCCCGCAAATCGGTAATTTACGATTATTAAGCAAAGTATTGAAATTACAAAGTTCTGCTTCTGTATGTATAAAGCTGAATGCAATATGAACAAATTACAATCCGATCGGACCAATAACACAGAAGTTATTAAAGTCAACGTTTTCAGTACAAATGTTCGGTACGAGCAGCAGCCGGCGCGCTGCTTTGAGCAGTTGACGCCGACGTCGACGTTGCGTCGTGTGGCTTTACTCTTTACGCGCGTCGCTGTGTGAATGCGAGCGAGTAAGCTATATGTAGTAGAAGAATTTGTGCAGAATTTTTGTTCGAAATTATGAGTGTGGTTACACGTTTGTAACGGATTAAAAAAATTTGGAGAATGGTATCTTACTGTTGGGCGCCCGACTGTAGCCTTACCCACTTGTTAATTTCTAGATATTTGCATAAATCATTTATAATTGAATTCTTATATTCTGTTCCCATGTCCGTAATGAACGTCTTCATTGGACCGTACTTCAGAATAAATGATTTAAAAATTGCTTTAGCGACAGTGTTCGCGTTCTTATTTGGAACTGGTATGGCAACTAAATATTTAATTAGGTCACATATTAGAGTAACTGCATATGTATTGGATCGTCATGGAATTTAGACAGTATAGTTTCTTTCTCTTTTTGTTTTTCTATAAATTTCACCGGGTTGAGTAGCGCTACTCTTAATGTATTCAACTCCAAAGTTTTTCCAAGCAAGTTCACAACCTACAGGTGTGATCGACCTGACCGTCGTGGTGGTGGAGTCCTTATTGCAGTCGATTCCACCATCAATTCGGAACTTTTACAGCCGGAGATTCAACTTGCTATTGAATTCCTCTATGTAAAATTACACTTTCCCGGTTTTTTTTCATTATATAACCTGTTCCTATATTCCGCCGTCATCGGATGTATCTGTCTATTTGCAACATTTGTCTGCAATAAAGACTATTTTTAATCTGTTATCAGACTGAGATCACCTTTGAGTCCTTGGGGACTTTAATATACCAGATTGCAATTGGACAACAAGTGTTGATTCAAATTCTCTGCTGCCCTCACGGCACCACGACCTTTTTGACGGTCTGTTTGATATGTCATTGTCGCAGGCCAATCATATCTTAAACTGTAGTAACAGATCGTTAGACTTATGCTTTGTCTCCGATCTATCTAGAGTGAATTTAGCCAAGACTGAACCACTTTCTTTCCCAGAAGAGCCTTACCATCCTACTTTGGAAGTGTCTTTTGATTTTGGGGTTTGTATGGATGAACATGAAAAATTGTGTAAGCGCGCACGCTGCTTTAGAAAAGCAGATTTTAATTTATTAAACTCTTTAATTTCACAATTTGATTGGTCGGAATTATATTTGTCTACTGATATATTAGTAGCGACCAATATTTTTTATAAAAATATTAATTCATTTTTTAAATTTGCGTTCCGTGCTTTTATTCATCATCCTCGAGTAAGCCGCCATGGTTTACAAGAGAGTTGTCACGGTTAAAAAATGTAAAGTCAAGCCTTTACAAAAAATTTAAATGTAGTAACTCGCCCTTAGCCTTTTCACGCTACTTAAGCGCGCGGTCAGACTTTACAGTCTTAAACGCGAAATGTTATAAAAACTATTTAGCTCGTTGTAAGGTTCAGTTCATTCAGAACCCCAAACAGTTTTATAGTATTGTTAACACGAAGCGTAAGTCTTCCGCATTTCCTACTAACTTAACGTTTGAAAATGCTAGTGCAAATACCGACCAAACCATGGCCGATATGTTTGCAAAGTTTTTTCAAACGACTTACTCACCTTTTACACATACTACTCATTTTTATCCATACAACATTCCAAGTTCGAATGGTATCTTCTCCCCCCTTTCTAAACGAAAGCTCCCTTGTCAATGATCTTTATTTAGTTAAGCCAGTTTTTTCACCAGGACCTGACGGTGTTCCCGTTTGTATATTTTCGGTTCTGTGCCAACTCCTTAAGTTAGCCATTGCTCAAACTATTTTCGCTGTCCTTAGAAAGTTCACTCTTTCCTTCCATTTGGAAGGAATCTTTTATTATCCCATTATTGAAAAAGGGCAGCAAGTCTGAAGCAAGCAATTATAGAGGTATCTCTAAATTGTCGGCTATACCTAAATTTTTCGAGAATGTTATAACTCCTCACTTGCAACATTTATGCATATCCGTTATTTCACCTTTTCAACACGGATTTATTAAACGTCGTTCAACTACGACAAATTTGCTTGAGCTGACATCCTTTGGGGTAAAAGGATTTCAGGAAAATCTTCAAACTGATGTGATTTATACTGATTTCAGTAAAGCTTTTGACTCAGTGAATCATTCCCTTTTTGGCACATAAGCTTGACCTTCTAGGTTTTTCACCTAAATTACTTAGTTGGATTGTAAGCTATCTCTTTAAAACCAGCCTCTCAATTCCACTTCACGCCACATCTGGCGTTCCTCAAGGGAGTCATCTCGGCCCCCTACTTTTTACGCTTTTCATCAATGACCTGCCTTCGGTCATACATAACTCCCGTACTCTTATGTACGCGGATGATGTAAAGCTTTGTTATCAATTTAAAGACGACCACTGTCACTCACACTTACAAGCCGACCTAAATAGTTTTCATTCGTGGTGTTGTGCCAATTTTGTAAACCTGGACAGCTCGAAATGCAAGCTGATGACATTCTCTCGAGTCAGTCCAATGTGTACTTCTTATTCTCTTTGTGGTTCTGTCTTGGAAAGAATTACCCCTAGTTGATGATTTGGGGGGTCCGATTGGACCGAAAACTAAAGTTTTCCAATCATATTTCTAATATGGTCAATAAAGCCATGGGTGTTCTAGGCTTTATTAAGAGATGGTCTAAGGAATTGGTTCATGCGTGTGGTGTCCCCAGTAGTAGAAGCATTTGTGCAGAATTCTCTGTTTGAAACTATGAAAGGTGTTACACGTTTGTAACGGATTTAGAAAATTGGGAGAGAAGGGTATCTTACTGTCGGGCGCCCGACTGTAGCCTTACCTACTTGTTATGGCATGCAGATGGTGCGAAAACATGTTTCTGCATGCATGTGAGTAAGGGTCATTATTTATTTAAGTACGCATTCAGCCCTTTCTTTATCTTGTCTTGTTGATAGCAGCGCATCTGCCATATCTGCTGCAGCGTACGATTTTCTGCTAAAATCGTACATCCTCCCGGCCTCTGAACGTCTGTTCAAATTTCGTTGATGTTGATTCTAAATGGATGTGGATTTTCTCCGGGTGGTGAGGTTGGGCTCGATCGCTAGGTTGAGGTCCTTCCTTTATGCCATTTGTTTCCGAGATAGATTATGATCAGAATCATTACGAAAACCAGCATATAATGTAATGTGGTGATGTTCAATAGGTGCCACTACCTTGGTAGTTGGAAAGTGTTGCTTGGTAGAAGGATTTTCCGTAGTTTCTGTAACTCTGCATAGTGTTCAATCAGTTCTTCCTTCTTTAATATGGTGCTAGGTCAAGCTGTAGTTGTTTTATTGGCTTATGTCACGTCTCCAAAACGAGCAAATGATGAATGAATAATTGTGTCTTGACTAGTCAAAATCATCATTGAATATCGAAGTGTGCATCTAGTCGTTATACTTATTATTCCAGCATTTTGTAGAATAATATTTGATGCTCCATCAGGACATTGAATCTGAGATTTTATCGCAAATATCCAATAATTTCGTGTGTGTGTCTTAGACCATATTACAGTTTTGTTTGAATATGTGAAATGAGACGAAGTGTCTATTCTGTTGTGAAATAATTGCATTTCACAACTAGTTTCAGTTGAGAACAGTAGTTGCTTATTATGGCATATGAAATCATCAACGTCTCTTGCGTAGTAGGTTTTGAAATCCATTTCTGTCAGTTCTACAAAGGCTTCTCTGTGGTTGTTGACGGCAATAAATGGAAAATTAATCTCAAACTTGATTAATCCTTTATTGGTTATTGATGGGATCGGAATAAGCTAAAATATATCAAGTACTTGTGTAGATACTAGCGGAAGTGTAATAATACATGATCGTTCACAATGGTTCCTTCAGCCTTCATCATCTTGTAGAGCATGAGCATATTGTCTGAATTGGTTGGTAACATTGGCTTACCCTTTAGGTGCTCTAGTATCTTGACTAGTTGTTGCTTTAACTGTCGTGGTGAAATTAATGTCGGACATATTGTGTTATGACGAATATCCGTTAACACATTAATGATCTCGCTCTGCATTCTCTGAAGATTTGTTGCGATGAGTTTCAATTAAGATTTAAGAGATGTAACGACCGAAGTCCAATAACGTCCCCTGCACACCCTGTCTAAATAACATTCGGAAAAGCTCAGGGAAAATGGGCGGGGTTTTGTGTGCAGGTTCAATTATCGGTGTTACCAGAAAATATCGACAGGTTATAGGACTGCAAGAAGGGGGAGTGGCAAGAAAAGGGAAGGCCAAAATAACTAAATAAATAAAATAACCAAAATGACTCCCCCTAACGAACGATCTAGTCGGAGAGCTAGTTGTTATGCTCTCCTTCTTCACCCACCCAACCACGTACTATCGATATCGCAATACCGATACTACCCATGTTGCTGTTATGCTACCGCCTTAGTGCCTCAAAAAAGAAAAGTTTATTCCATTTTAAATTTCTTTAATGTTATGTAATGACAAACAATATTAGCGAATTCGAAATCTCTAACTTTAATTCCCTAATTTTTAGTCCTTTTTGATTTCCTTTTTTTTATTTATTCAATCTCAATTTAATTTGATTCTTTTTTCTAAATATATTTTTATAATTGGATGTCGATGGTTCTAGTTTATTTGGTTTCGATAAAAGGATTCAATTTAAAAATAATAAAAGGATTCAATTTCATTTTATATTTTATTGAATATTGAAGGCAGCAAACGTGCCGCTTCAAACGTTCAGTTGAATCTGATCTTTACATTCTCTTCTTAGAATCTATGTAAGCCTAAAGCTTATCGCGGAGAGAGACGGTTATATTATGCTAAATGTTACATATGTTATTATGCTCTCTTAAGCTGGAGCGCTATGTTACAGAATGCAGACACGTGCACATTCTGTGAGCGCGCCTATCGACTCTCTTTATGTAAACATCGTAACATTGTAACGGTGTGTTTACTCTTGGTACAGTAGATATTATGAATATATGTTTGAATACTACATCTCCCTCCTTTTGAAAAATAACGTAACATATTGAAGTAATTTTATAAGCTTTTACTTAAATTTATATATATGTTATTAATTTATAATTAACACAGGAAGATTTTCATTTCTTGTTTCTTTTGTTTTGTTTTTTGAATATATTAAATTACAAAGAATATTTGAATGTAAAGAAGTATTTTTGTCATAGCATGGCCATACTAATTACAATTATGAAATAAACATTTTTAACCTATCCTTATGTACTGTTTGTTTTTTGATTGTATTATTCGTTATTATAATGTTATTTCTATCTCCCATTTTCGTAACTGTATACGGACCAGTATATTTATATTCTAATTTGTGACCTGTTTCATTTTTAAATAAGACTTTATCACCTACTGATATATCTATGTTGTTTATTTTCTGATCATATAATATCTTTTTATTTTTCTTATTTTCTGCTATCATTATTCTAGCTCTTTTATATGCATCTAATCTATATTTAATTTCCTTAGCATAGTCATCTATATTATATATGGTCTCTATATTATCTATACTATTAAACTGATTTGGCAAATTATTTGTTATACCAAATACTAACTCATATGGAGAGTAATTATGTGCCATTGAGGGGGTCGTGTTGAAACAGAAAACGAAGTATTGAAGCCATACATCCCAATCAGTTTTATTAACCGATATATATGAGCGTATGTATTCATTGAAAGTTCTATGACTACGTTCTATTATTCCAACTGTCTGGTGTGCTGTAGATGTTATATTTTTAATTTCTAGATATTTGCATAAATCATTTATAATTTAATTCTTATATTCTGTTCCCATGTCCGTAATGAACGTATCATTGGACCGTACTTCAGAATAAATGATTTAAAAATTGCTTTAGCGACAGTGTTCGCGTTCTTATTTGGAACTGGTATGGCAACTAAATATTTAATTAGGTCACATATTAGAGTAACTGCATATTCATTGCCATTTTCAGATTTTGGTAGTGGGCCAATAGTGTCTTCTGTCACCCTGTCGAAATCATTTATTTTAGTTATTAATAATGCGGTCTTAATGTGCTTGCTTTAGCTTTTTAATATTTTTGACATTTTCGTATGTAGTCAGTAATATCTCGAGTCATACCTTTCCAAAAATAATGTCTTTTGACCTTGGCCAAGGTTTTTGAAATGCCTATATAACCTTCGTGTATTGGATCGTCATGGAATTTGTTGTCGGAGCCCCACCTGAATCAAGCGTTAGGTCAAATTAGACAAATACCGTCATTCAGCGGAAACACTCAAGAGCTCAGTGCCTTTATCAAAAGGATCGAGTTCGTAATTCAATTATACCCAACAACTGACACCAGACAGAAGCATGTGTTCTTCAGTGCAATTGAGATGCAACTTGCAGGAGATGCCCAACGCGTATCTCAGCTATCCGGAGCCAGAAGCTGGCCAGACCTGATGAATGCCATCATCAATGAGTACAAAACCCAGACACCATGTGAGGAGCTGCTTCGACGTATCTACAACACACCATTCCCTGGAAATATCCGTAAGTTCGTCGAAGATCTAGAAATTAGGTCATTTATCAAATCAAACAAACTTATGTTAGAGAACGATATTAACAACACTATAGTTTACACAAATGCGTTAAACACTACAATCAATAATGTAATCAGGAGAAAGTTAGCTGATAGGCTATTTATGACTCTTGCTAGATCCGATATATCAACAGTATCCAAACTCAAACAAGTAGCGCAAGAAGAAGGTGTATACGAAGTAACTTATAACGATTGAACAAAACCCTAAAATAACTCTAACTCAAACCCTTCCCAAAACTCAAAGAGTAAAGGACAAAATCAAAATTTCGTGAGCAATACAATGCATGCCACAAATAAATCTTATCCAAGCACTAGTTCCAAACCAGTGAAATCAAGCCCACAAGTTTTCAGTGAATTTAAGCAAAAACTAAATTTAGGTAGAGCCCAAAATTCCCTTAATAACCAACAACAAGGTAGCAATGCACCAAACCCTCCAGTTAAAAGGCAAAGAGAAAGGCGAAAATTTTCTTCAACCAGCCTCGGAATCGGAAGGCGACTCAGAGGAAGAGAAAACCCATTCTTAACAAGTAGGTAAGGCTACAGTCGGGCGCCCGACAGTAAGATACCTTTCTCCCAATTTTTAAAATCCGTTACAAGCGTGTTACTATACTCATAATTTCAAACAAAAATTCTGCACAAATTCTTCAATTACATATAGCTTAATCGCTCGCACTCACACAGCGACGCGCGTAAAGAGTACAGCGACACGACGCAACGTCGACGTCGGCGTCAACTGCTCAAAGCAGCGCGCAGGCTGCTGCCCGTACCGAACATTTGTACTGAAAACGTTGACTTAAATAACTAAATAATTTGAAGGATATGTTCACACTGGATTCAACTTTATACATACCGAAGCAGAACTTTATAAGTTCAATACTTTGCTTAATAATCGTAAATTACAAATTTGCGGGGGCGGTGGGCGTGGCATTAAACATTTGACATAAACTTCATCTGCCTCGGATATATAGGAACCTTCATACCAAATTTGGTGTCTCTAGGTCTTTTAATAGCTGAGATCTGTTGTCTCAAACAAACATACGGACAGACGGACAGACGGACATGTCTCAATGGACTCGGCTAGTGATCCTGAGCAAGAATATATATACTTTATGGGGTCTGCCACACCTCCTTATGCCTGTTACATACATTTTGCACAAAGTTAGTATACCCTTTTTTAACCATTTTCAATGGTCGAAGGGTATAATTATAAATTTTTAAATCAAAACTGGGAAATATAAAATAAGAATTAAGAATTACCGATCCAGCATTTGCTGCAAAGGATTGGGGAAAACCCAGTAAAACCCAATCAGATCGATAGATTAATATTAGTTATTAGAATGAAGAGTTAATTAAGGATAGACAATTTTACAGAGTGAGGGGAGGACTCTGAGTTGCAAACTCTAGACAGTCTATTGCAGTCAGCACAGAGAACTCGGACAAAAGGCCAAAGATAGTGGCCTAAAATTACGAGTAACTCTAGAAGGAATACAGAAATTGATTTGATTAAGCAGAGTAGAGGAATCTATATCGTACTTTATTAGTTTTACGATAAACATAACGCCTAACATAATACGACGGTTAGTTAAAGAAGGTGGGTTAATTAGAAGGAGTCTACTAGAGTATGGTCGTAAGTCTACACCCGAAACCCAATTAAAACTACGCAAGGCAAAGAGTAGAAACTGCTGTTGAACAGATTCAATTATAAATTAATAACTATATAAGTGACATATCCATTCTACACCCACACTTTAAACTCCCCAATTCCACACACACACGCACATTATTGTAAAACGCAAATACACACATTAATGCATAAGCACAATATGTAATCAAAGAACGAGAGCCACAGATCATAAATCTAAAAACGCGAACAATAACAAATAATTGCTCGAACCCGATCACTCAAATAATTGTCCCCCAATTCGATCACTTGTCTAGCCTCAATGTTTACAGCGAGCCAACTGAAATAATACAACTTCATCACCCGGGTCTCCGCCCAATGTTTACAGCGAGCCAACTGAAATAACAAAACTTTATCACCCGAGTTTCCGCTCAGGCACTTGTCTCAGGATTCTCCAATTACCCCATTTATCGGGAATCTCTCCCTCTCTCAATGAGAGAACATTAAAGTCAAATCAGCCAAACTCTCTTAAAGAGAACATCAGAATCAAATTAGCGAAACTCTCTTAAAGAGTTTGCTCTCTTAACACCCACTCTGCCTATATAAACCCAGGCACGCATCTAAGCAGTAGTTCAGTAAACTTTCAGTTTAGTTCTGTTCAGTTCAGCTTAGATCTGTTCAGTTCAGCTCAGTCCCGAGCACCGAGTACGCTATCTACCGCGATAGCTCGCTAAAGTCTGTTATCAAACCCTAGATAATCCAAAGGCTCTAGTTCTTCCTTTGGAAGTAAATAAAAAACTGTTTAACTAATAAACTTAAAATCAACTGTGTTTTTTTTTTTAACCCTCGGTCTGAATTCGTTAATGGCGCAGCCGGTAGGATAAAAAGAAAAAGTTGTGCGACTCGTTTACCGATATCAATCTAGTGATAAACGATCCTTGAACGACCAAGCGTATCTTTTTGTGATTGAAACCACGCGAATCGGCGCTAAGGTAAAAGTGGATCGTAATACAATAAAATCGTTTTATCCGCCAAAGAACTTCACGTATAGGCACTGATTGACACGCAATAGTCAATCTACTGCATACAAAGAACAATAAAAGTGTAAAAACAACCAACCATAAAAGTGTAAAAACAACCAACAACAAAAAAAAAACTCTGCTAAAACAAAACAACAAAATCATGGCAACCGAACAAGTTCAACTGTTGTCGGAGCCCCACCTGAATCAGGCGTTAGGTCATATTAGACAAATACCTACATTCAGCGGAAACACTCAAGAGCTCAGTGCCTTTATCAAAAGGATCGAGTTCGTACTTCAATTATACCCGACAAGTGACACTAGACAACCAACTATCCGGAGCCAGAAGCTGGCCAGACCTGATGAATGCCCTTATCAATGAGTACAAAACCCAGACACCATGTGAGGAGCTGCTGCGACGTCTCTACAACACACCCTTCCCAGGAAATATCAGTAAGTTCGTCGAAGATCTAGAAGATCTTTAGCATATCAAACAAACTCATGTTAGAGAACGATATTAATAACACTATAGTTTACACAAATGCGTTAAAAACTACAATTAAAAATGTAATCAGGAGAAAGTTACCTGATAGGCTATTTATGACTCTTGCTAGATCCGATATATCAATAGTATCCAAACTCAAACAAGTAGCGCAAGAAGAAGGCGTATGCGAAGTAACTTACAACGACCGAACAAAACCCCAAAATAATGCTAACTCAAACCCTTCCCAAAACTTAAAGAGTAAAGGACAAAATCAAAATTTCGTGAGCAATGCAATGCATGCCACAAATAAATCGTATCCAAGCACTAGTTCCAAACCAGTGGAATCAAGCCCACATGTTTTCAGTGAATTTAAGCAAAAACTAAATTTAGGTAGAGCCCAAAACTCCCTTAATTACCAACAACAAGGTAGCAATGCACCAAACCCTCCAGTTAATAGGCAAAGAGAAAGTGCTAGTGGCCAACACAAAATGGACACAGGCGAAAATTTTCTTCCACCAGCCTCGGAATCGGAAAGCGACTCAGAGGAAGAGGAAACCCATTCTTAAAAGTTAAAATGAATAATATTACTCTTAGATGCCTAGTAGACACTGGTTCATCCATCAATATTATGCAACAACATTTTTTTTAATTTCCCAACCAAACCTTCTAAAGTAAAAGTCCACACTATAAATGGAACCATAGTATTAAACCAAAGCGTTTCATTGCATTCAAGCAAACTATGTCCTACTAAATAAACTTTCTTTATTCACAATTTTTCAGAAAAATATGACTTACTGTTAGATAGAAATTATTTAGAGTCAACTAATGCTCAAATTAACTACTCAACCCAAACGGTCAATATAAATGGATATCCATTTAAAATGTGGTACGACCACACCCAAACAGATGAGTCCAAGGCTACCAATGAGTGCCCTAAGTAATCTAACACAGAGAAAACTCCTCTACTTACCCCAAAAAAGGAGAAAACCCTCCTAAAAAATAAGCGGAAACCCTACTTAAGAAAAGATGAGTCCAAGGTCACCAATGAGTACCCCAAGTCATCTAAGTTAGAAGATCACAAGCTTTCTAAAACTGAGGAAACCCCTCTTAATATACCTCCCATAGAGGAAGCCCTTCTAGAAATACCCTCTAACTACGCCATAGACGACGAGTTAAGAGAATCCAATGTATTCAGATTGGAACATCTGAATACAGAAGAAAGGGAATAACTTTCGCATGTCTTGCTAGAGTACAATGATATTCAGTACAGAGAAGGTGAGAATTTGACTTTCACAAGTACGATTAAACATTACATTCTTACAAAGCACGAAGACCCTATTTATAAAAACCTTATAAATACCCCCAAGCGTTTGATCAAGAGGTCAACAAACAAATTAACGAAACAATAGAACAACATATAATTAGGAAATCTAAATCCCCTTATCCAATTTGGATTGTCCCAAAGAAAAACGATGCTTCTGGCAAACCAAAATTTCGATTAGTCATAGTCTATCGCAGTCTCAATGAAATAACCATTGACGACAAATTCCCTATTCCTGTAATGGACGAAATATTAGACAAACTTGGACGCTGTCAATACTTCTCAACTATTGATTTAGCTAAAGGTTTCCATCAAATTCAAATGGACCTGCAATAAATATCCAAAACAGCATTTTCAACAAAACACGGACATTACGAATATCTTCGTATGCCCTTTGGTCTGAAAAATGCACCAGCAACTTTTCCACGTTGCATGCACAACCTCTTAGAAGATTTAATCTACAAGGATTGCCTAGTTTACTTAGATGATATTATCATTTATTCCACTTCATTAGAGGAACACATAATATCATTAAAAAGAGTATTCGAAAAGCTACGATCAGCTAACTTCAAATTGCAACTTGAAAAATGTGAATTTCTAAAGAAAGAAACTGAATTTCTTGGTCACATTATCACAACAGACGGTAATTGTTAATCTTCCCATTCCTAAAACCATAAAAGGAATAAAGTCTTTTCTTGGACTCTGCGGATTTTACCGTAAGTTCATCCCCAATTTTGCAAAAATAGCAAAACCAATGACACTCAAATTAAAAAAGGGAACAATAATCAATATAGAAGATAACGATGTCCGCTTTCGAGAAACTAAAAGTACTCATCACGTCCGATCCAATACTAATATACCCTAACTTCGAAAAGAAATTTTCATTAACAACAGATACGAGTAATATAGCTAAAGGTGCTGTATTATCTCAAGAGCATAAACCCATTTGCTATGCAAGCAGAACTCTTAACGAACACGAACTCAATTACTCAGCAATAGAAAAAGAACTATTAGCTATAGTATAGCTATTAACAGCCTCTATCCGGCAACACTTAGGATCATACTGATCTATGTGAGGCCCCCATTTGGGGGCCTGCCGATATAACCTAACCTATAGTATAGGCAACAAAATATTTCAGGTCTTACCTATTCGGTAGAAAGTTTGAAATATTAAGAGATCATAGGCCACTTGTATGGCTTAGTAACGTAAAAGCACCCAATATGAAATTACAAAGATGGAAGATAAAGTTAAATGAATATGATTATAATATCCAATACCTACCTGGTAAGGAAAATCATGTCGCTGATGCCTTATCCAGAGTTCAAATTCAAGAAAACTTCCTAGGAGAAGATAACCCAGTTTCCATTACCACAGCAGCTACTGTGCATAGCGCACAAGAAGACAATCAAAGCCACATTTCCTTAACCGAAAGACCCCTCAATTATTATAACAGACAATTAGAATTCTTAAAAGACAATTTTGACGATGTCCAAATAATAAGATACTTTTATAAAACTAGAATAAAAATTAGTTATAAAGAAATGACCGACACCTTTGCCAAAGACCTAATTAAAGAATACCTCTGCACTAAGAAAAGTGTTATTTACTTCCCTAACGAAGCCGACTTTAAAGTCTTTCAAAATGCTTATATTCAAATTATAAGTCCCGACAATTTCACTAAAAATATGAGAACCAGTAGTAAACTAATAGATATCCAAACATATGCTCAATTTAAAGAAATTATTCTCAAACACATAAAGAATTATTACACCCTGGCATAGAAAAACTCACTCTTCAGTTCAAAGAACTTTACTATTACCCCGATTATCAAAAACTTATCCAAAACATCATAAATGAATGTGAAATCTGTAACATTGCCATAACCGAACATAGAAACACAAAATTAGCCCTGGAAACAACCCCAGAAACTTTCAACCCCACAGACAAGTATGTCATGGATTTTTACTTAATAAACAATAAACAATTCCTATCATGTATTGACATTTATTCTAAATACGCCTCCCTGATAGAAGTAAATAGTAGAGATTGGCTTGAAGCTAAAAGAGCTATTTTACGTATATTCAATGACATGGGTAAAACCATAGAAATAAAAGCCGACAAAGACTCCATTTTCATGTGCACCGCACTCAAGCTCTGGTTAGATTCAGAAGGAGTAACTTTAAACATAACAACGAGTAAAAATGAAATTTCTGATATTGAGAGATTTCATAAAACTATCAACGAAAAACTAAGAATAATAACAAGCGAGAATGAACCAGAAAACCAATTCACTAAGATCGAAAAAATTCTTTACGTATACAATCATAAAACAACACAACTGGTCGTGCTCCAGCAGACATCTTCATTTATGCAGGAACCCCTGCCTATAACACGCAGCAAAATAAAATAGACCAGACTACAGTATAGACACTAATTTTCTCCTCTGACAGACCTAACAGAGAAACTCAATAGAGAAATGAATGGCATTAGAATTGCAAAGCGTAACAAACGCGGTCTTGCAAATTTTATGGGAACTATTTAGAAATACTTATTCGGCACATTAGATCAAGAAGATAAAGAAGAATTACAACAACGAATAGGTAACATTTCCAAAAACAATGTACAAATAAGCGAAGTCAACCATGTAATAGAAGCCATTAATGAAGGAATAGAATTAACCAATCATTTAAACAATAATTTTGAAGGAGAACAAATGTTAGCCTTACTAATTTTCAACTTACAACAATTCACCGAATACATAGAAGACATAGAACTTGGTATGCAACTGACACACTTAGGTATCTTCAATCCAAAACTTTTAAAACATGACTCCCTTACTCACGTAAATTCTGAAAAACTTAAATCTGACACTAACGAAATTTTGATAATATCCCACATTCCGAGAGAAATAATTAAAGCACCTATTTTCGAAATAATATCATACCCCGACGAAAATAATAACATACTAACTGAAACAATATATGACAAGTATTTTTCGCATAATAACCAAACTAACATAGCAAGTTCTCAAAGCTTGGTCATAAATAAATGCATAACACGTATACTTAACCAGGTCTCAACACAATGTAGATACAATAAAACACGTTCTGATTTTGAAATAAAATATGTTGAACCTAATAAATATAATCACAACTGGGAACCTTCCCAAAACCACGTTAAACAAAAATTGTATCAATAGAGAAATTATAATAGAAGGTAATAACATGATAAAAGCATTCAATTGTTCCATTCAGTTAGAAGAAATTTTGATTACCAATACAATGTTAGACTACACTCAAACTATCTATGTAAACAATAATTTAACAAAACTTGAACCACTCGAATACATTCAGGCAAAAGAGATAATTGAACAACACACTCAAACGAGTAATGTTTTCCAAAGATAGTAAGATACCCTTCTCCCAATTTTCTAAATCCGTTACAAACGTGTAACCACTTTCATAGTTTCAAACAGGGAATTCTGCATAAATACTTCTACTACATATAGCTTACTCGCTCGCACTCACACAGCGACGCGCGTAAAGAGTAAAGCGACACGACGCAACGTCGAAGTCAGCGTCAACTGCTCAAAGCAGCGCAAAAGCTGCTGCCCGTACCGAACATTTGTACTGAAAACGTTGACTTTAATAACTTCTGTGTTATTGGTCCGATCGGATTGTAATTTGGAGAATATGTTTATATTGCATTCAGTTTTATACACACCGAAGCAGGGTCATGACTTTACTTAATAATCGTAAATAACCGATTTGCGGGGGCGGTGGGCGTGGCATTAAACATTTGACGTAAGCTTCACCTGCCCCGGATAAAGAGGAACCTTCATACCAAATTTGGTGTCTCTAGCTTTTTTAATAGCTGAGATCTGTTGTCTCAAACAAACAGACGGACAGACAGACGGACATGTCTCAATCGACTCGGCTAGTGATCCTGAGCAAGAATATATATACTTTATGGGGTCTGCCACGCCTCCTTATGCCTGTTACATACATTTTGCACAAAGTTAGTATACCCTTTTTTGACCATTTTCAATGGTCGGAGGGTACAAAAAATAATTGTAAAATTCAAGAATCAAAATCCAGAAAATGAAACTAACATAAGTCCTTACACAGAAAATGATGTACCTTCAGTAAATGTACCCTAAAGTTATTGCCTGAGGACAGGCCTTTTTCTTAAGGATGGGGATGTGACATATCCATTCTACACCCACCCTTTAAACTCCCCAATTCCACATAATAGAATCATAAACAACGCACACTATTGTAAAACTCAAATACACACATTAGTGTCTAAGCACAAAATGTAATCAAAGAACGAGAGCCCTTCGATTAACTTTGGTTCCCATAGATCATAAAACCAAAAACGCGAACAATAACAAACAAGTCGGAAAGGCTACAGTCGAGCGCGCCCGACTGTGGTATACCCGCTACAACTATGCGAAAAAAACACGTCTCACAGTCTCAAATTTGTTTTGACTTTGAAAGTTGCACGTGGTTCCTATTAGATGTTGTCGCATGGCTTTCAGTGTTTTCCAATTAGGACTCATCAGAGGGCTTTTAATTATGAATGTGTAAAAGAGACGCCTATATAATGCTTCACATATTTATTGAGAAATTTAATAATCCAACCAGATTTGTCGTTTATGTCGTACATACATTGCTGTATGCTGCGAAATATGACTAAATACTCTAAATTTCCTTAAATAAAGTAAAAAATTCGTTAACATTGATTTTAAATAAAGATAACGAATATGCAAAAAAAAAAGAACAGAAAAATAAAACAAAAAATTTTTTACCGACGCGAGGTCTTGAACCATGGACTCCAAAAAAGTCGGCCTATGCAGTCTGCATCTATAACAGCACTGCCATTAGCGCATTTTGAATCTGTTTGGTAAAGTTGCATTATGAGACCATTCAGCTTGTCGTACAGGCCGAAAAGAAATTATTATTGTGTCTCGTGTGTGTGTGTAAGACAATACCAACTCACTCCCCTTAAAATTCTGTTTAATAATTTTAAATACTTGAAAAAAAAGCTAACATCTAAAAATATCAACCACTTGCATCGGGGTTGGGTAGGATTAGAACTCGTGTCCTTACGCTCGACAGTCGGCGACCACATCCACGCAGCCACTGCAGCCATTTGTCGACCGCGATAAAATTTCAATGATGACAGTGCAATAATTTTGGTACACATAATTGAAAAAAAAAGTTTGCCGCCGGAGTTGAACCTGGGATCTTGCATATCCAACATAATAAAACAGACAAAAACACGTGGTCACATGGCACTACTATTTCCTTAATATCTTCCACATTTATAGTCCAATCTTACTGAAATTTTCACGAAACGTCCGCAAGATGGTATTTATAACGCATTTATAAAACTGTTGCTGTAAAGCTAATATTGCGGCTGTAATCAATTTTTTCAGTTTATGGAGGCGGGTGGGGGCGTGGCTAAAATCCAAAATAAACTTGATCAGCCTGCAGTAATAACACATGTTGTCACCAAATTTGGGAACTCTAGCTCTTATAATAGCTGAGATCCAGGTGTTCACACGGACGGACAGACAGACAGACGGACAGACGGACAGACGGACATTGCTATATCGACTCGGCTGTTGATACTGATTCAGAATATATATACTTTATGGGGTCGGAGATGTCTCCTTCTGCCTGTTACATACATTTTCGGTTCGAACAAAGTTATAATACCCTTCTACTCTATGAGTAGCGGGTATAATAATTGCTCGAACCCGATCACTCAAATAATTGTCCCCGAATTCGATCACTTGGCTAGCCTCAATGTTTACAGCGAGCCAACTGAAATAATAAAACTTCATCACCAGGGTCTCCACCCAATGTTTACAGCGAGCCAACTGAAATAACAAAACTTTATCGCTCGAGTTTCTGCTCAGACACTTGTGTCAGGATTCTCCAATTACCCCTATTTATCGGGAACCTCTCCCTCTCTCAATGAGAGAACATTAAAATCAAATCAGCCAAACTCTCTTAAAGAGAATATTAAAATCAAATTAGCTAAACTCTCTTAAAGAGTTTGTTCTCTTAACACCCACTCTGCCTATATAAACCCAGGCACGCGTCTAAGAAGTAGTTCAGTAAACTTTCAGTTTAGTTCTGTTCAGTTCAGCTTAGATCTGTTCAATTCAGCTCAGTCCCGAGCACCGAGTACGCTATCAGCTGCGATAGACCGCTAAAGTCTGTTATCAAAACCTAGCGATAATCCAAAGGCTCTAGTTCTTCCTTTGGAAGTAAATAAAAAGTGTTTAAATAATAAACTTAAAACAAGTAGGTAAGGCTACAGTCGGGGGCCCGACAGTAAGATACCCTTCTTCCAATTTTTAAAATCCGTTACAAGCGGGTAACTACACTCGACTCGGCTAGTGATCCTGGGGAAGAATATATATAGTTTATGGGGTCTGCCACGCCTCTTTATGCCTGTTGCATACATTTTGCACATGTTTTCAGTGAATTTAAGCAAAAACTAAATTTAGGTAGAGCCCAAAACTCCCTTAATTACCAACAACAAGGTAGCAATGCACCAAAGCCTCCAGTTAAAAGACAAAGAGAAAGTGCTAGTGGCCAACACAAAATGGACACAGGCGAAAATTTTCTTCCACCAGCCTCGGAATCGGAAAGCGACTCAGAGGAAGAGGAAACCCATTCTTAAAAATTAAAATGAATAACACAGCCCCACAAAATTTTTTTTTTGTCATGATCTGGGCATGCGGCATATGCAGTTATATGTATTTTGGGTCGCTGAATCCGAATCCGGTGTCGGAATTACGTCATCACGTCTAGATTTCGACATAACCTCACAAAACTGAAAAATTTTAAAATTTCCCCAAAAAGATATAGAATCATGATCTGGTCATGCGATATATGTTTTCTCATGTATTTTGACTTTCTAAATCCGATTCTTCAATCAAAATGTCTCCTGCACGTTTAAGTTTCGACTTAACCTCAAAAAACATGAAAAATCTTTAAAGCGCCAAATAATGGGGGGTCATGACCTGGTCATGATATATATTTTTTCATACGTTTTTGGACCTCCTTAATCCGAATCTGAAGTCAAAATATTTTCAGGACGTATACTTTTCGACATAACCTAAAAATTTTTTCAAAAATTTTTTCAAAAACTGGGTTTTTTTGTTTCTGGATTCAGCTAAAATATTTTTTATGATCATGCATGGACTAACCTAAAATATACATGCATTAGAAAAAAAATTACAGGAGAAACAATGACACCTTAAAAAGGCTTATTGCAAAAGCCGTTGAAAGAGTATTTAAAGTGGTATTTTAGAATGGAAACATTGTTTATTTTGAAAACCTACATTAATTACATTAAAAAACTTAGTTTTAAAACCAAAAACCCAGTTTTTGAAAAATTTTTGAAAAAATTTTTAGGTTATGTCGAAAAGTATACGTTCTGAAAATATTTTGACTTCAGATTCGGATTAAGGAGGTCCAAAAACGTATGAAAACATATATCACATGACCAGGTCATGACCCCCATTATTTTTTGGCGCTTTAAAGATTTTTCATGTTTTTTGAGGTTAAGTCAAAACTTAGACGTGCAGGAGACATTTTGATTGAAGAATCGGATTTAGAAAGTCAAAATACATGAGAAAACATATATCGCATGATTCTTTATCTTTTTGGGGAAATTTTAAAATTTTTCAGTTTTGTGAGGTTATGTCGAAATCCAGACGTGATGACGCAATTTCGACCCTGGATTCGGATTCAGCGACCCAAAATACATATAACTGCATATGCCGCATACCCAGATCATGACAAAAAAATTTTTGTGGGGCTGTGTAATATTACTCTTAGATGCCTAGAGACACTGGTTCATCCATCAATATTATGCAACAACATTTTTTTTAATTTCCCAACCAAACCTTCTAAAGTAAAAGTCCACACTATAAATGGAACCATAGTATTAAACCAAAGCGTTTCATTGCATTCAAGCAAACTATGTTTTACTAAACAAACTTTCTTTATTCACAATTTCTCAGAAAAATATGACTTACTTTTAGGTAGAAATTATTTAGAGTCAACTAATGCTCAAATTAACTACTCAACTCAAACAGTCAATATAAATGGATATCCATTTAAAATGTGGTACGACCACACCCAAACAGATGAGTCCAAGGCTACCAATGAGTGCCCTAAGTAATCTAACACAGAGGAAACTCCTCTACTTACCCCAAAAAAGGAGAAAACCCTCCTAAAAAATAAGCGGAAACCCTACTTAAGAAAAGATGAGTCCAAGGTCACCAATGAGTACCCCAAGTCATCTAAGTTAGAAGATCACAAGCTTTCTAAAACTGAGGAAACCCCTCTTAAAATACCTCCCATAGAGGAAGCCCTTCTAGAAATACCCTCTAACTACGCCATAGACGACGAGTTAAGAGAATCCAATGTATTCAGATTGGAACATCTGAATACAGAAGAAAGGGAATAACTTTCGCATGTCTTGCTAGAGTACAATGATATTCAGTACAGAGAAGGTGAGAATTTGACTTTCACAAGTACGATTAAACATTACATTCTTACAAAGCACGAAGACCCTATTTATAAAAACCTTATAAATACCCCCAAGCGTTTGATCAAGAGGTCAACAAACAAATTAACGAAACAATAGAACAACATATAATTAGGAAATCTAAATCCCCTTATCCAATTTGGATTGTCCCAAAGAAAAACGATGCTTCTGGCAAACCAAAATTTCGATTAGTCATAGTCTATCGCAGTCTCAATGAAATAACCATTGACGACAAATTCCCTATTCCTGTAATGGACGAAATATTAGACAAGCTTGGACGCTGTCAATACTTCTCAACTATTGATTTAGCTAAAGGTTTCCATCAAATTCAAATGGACCTGCAATAAATATCCAAAACAGCATTTTCAACAAAACACGGACATTACGAATATCTTCGTATGCCCTTTGGTCTGAAAAATGCACCAGCAACTTTTCCACGTTGCATGCACAACCTCTTAGAAGATTTAATCTACAAGGATTGCCTAGTTTACTTAGATGATATTATCATTTATTCCACTTCATTAGAGGAACACATAATATCATTAAAAAGAGTATTCGAAAAGCTACGATCAGCTAACTTCAAATTGCAACTTGACAAATGTGAATTTCTAAAGAAAGAAACTGAATTTCTTGGTCACATTATCACAACAGACGGTAATTGTTAATCTTCCCATTCCTAAAACCATAAAAGGAATAAAGTCTTTTCTTGGACTCTGCGGATTTTACCATAAGTTCATCCCCAATTTTGCAAAAATAGCAAAACCAATGACACTCAAATTAAAAAAGGGAACAATAATCAATATAGAAGATAACGATTACATGTCCGCTTTCGAGAAACTAAAAGTACTCATCACGTCCGATCCAATACTAATATACCCTAACTTCGAAAAGAAATTTTCATTAACAACAGATACGAGTAATATAGCTAAAGGTGCTGTATTATCTCAAGAGCATAAACCCATTTGCTATGCAAGCAGAACTCTTAACGAACACGAACTCAATTACTCAGCAATAGAAAAATAACTATTAGCTATAGTATAGCTATTAACAGCCTCTATCCGGCAACACTAAGGATCATACTGATCTATGTGAGGCCCCCATTTGGGGGCCTGCCGATATAACCTAACCTATAGTATAGGCAACAAAATATTTCAGGTCTTACCTATTCGGTAGAAAGTTTGAAATATTAAGAGATCATAGGCCACTTGTATGGCTTAGTAACGTAAAAGCACCCAATATGAAATTACAAAGATGGAAGATAAAGTTAAATGAATATGATTATAATATCCAATACCTACCTGGTAAGGAAAATCATGTCGCTGATGCCTTATCCAGAGTTCAAATTCAAGAAAACTTCCTAGGAGAAGATAACCCAGTTTCCATTACCACAGCAGCTACTGTGCATAGCGCACAAGAAGACAATCAAAGCCACATTTCCTTAACCGAAAGACCCCTCAATTATTATAACAGACAATTAGAATTCTTAAAAGACAATTTTGACGATGTCCAAATAATAAGATACTTTTATAAAACTAGAATAAAAATTAGTTATAAAGAAATGACCGACACCTTTGCCAAAGACCTAATTAAAGAATACCTCTGCACTAAGAAAAGTGTTATTTACTTCCCTAACGAAGCCGACTTTAAAGTCTTTCAAAATGCTTATATTCAAATTATAAGTCCCGACAATTTCACTAAAAATATGAGAACCAGTAGTAAACTAATAGATATCCAAACATATGCTCAATTTAAAGAAATTATTCTCAAAACACATAAAGAATTATTACACCCTGGCATAGAAAAACTCACTCTTCAGTTCAAAGAACTTTACTATTACCCCGATTATCAAAAACTTATCCAAAACATCATAAATGAATGTGAAATCTGTAACATTGCCATAACCGAACATAGAAACACAAAATTAGCCCTGGAAACAACCCCAGAAACTTTCAACCCCACAGACAAGTATGTCATGGATTTTTACTTAATAAACAATAAACAATTCCTATCATGTATTGACATTTATTCTAAATACGCCTCCCTGATAGAAGTAAATAGTAGAGATTGGCTTGAAGCTAAAAGAGCTATTTTACGTATATTCAATGACATGGATAAAACCATAGAAATAAAAGCCGACAAAGACTCCATTTTCATGTGCACCGCACTCAAGCTCTGGTTAGATTCAGAAGGAGTAACTTTAAACATAACAACGAGTAAAAATGAAATTTCTGATATTGAGAGATTTCATAAAACTATCAACGAAAAACTAAGAATAATAACAAGCGAGAATGAACCAGAAAACCAATTCACTAAGATCGAAAAAATTCTTTACGTATACAATCATAAAACAACACAACTGGTCGTGCTCCAGCAGACATCTTCATTTATGCAGGAACCCCTGCCTATAACACGCAGCAAAAATAAAATAGACCAGACTACAGTATAGACACTAATTTTCTCCTCTGACAGACCTAACAGAGAAACTCAATAGAGAAATGAATGGCATTAGAATTGCAAAGCGTAACAAACGCGGTCTTGCAAATTTTATGGGAACTATTTAGAAATACTTATTCGGCACATTAGATCAAGAAGATAAAGAAGAATTACAACAACGAATAGGTAACATTTCCAAAAACAATGTACAAATAAGCGAAGTCAACCATGTAATAGAAGCCATTAATGAAGGAATAGAATTAACCAATCATTTAAACAATAATTTTGAAGGAGAACAAATGTTAGCCTTACTAATTTTCAACTTACAACAATTCACCGAATACATAGAAGACATAGAACTTGGTATGCAACTGACACACTTAGGTATTTTCAATCCAAAACTTTTAAAACATGACTCCCTTACTCACGTAAATTCTGAAAAAATTAAATCTGACACTAACGAAATTTTGATAATATCCCACATTCCGAGAGAAATAATTAAAGCACCTATTTTCGAAATAATATCATACCCCGACGAAAATAATAACATACTAACTGAAACAATATATGACAAGTATTTTTCGCATAATAACCAAACTAACATAGCAAGTTCTCAAAGCTTGGTCATAAATAAATGCATAACACGTATACTTAACCAGGTCTCAACACAATGTAGATACAATAAAACTCGTTCTGATTTTGAAATAAAATATGTTGAACCTAATAAATATAATCACAACTGGGAACCTTCCCAAAACCACGTTAAACAAAAATTGTATCAATAGAGAAATTATAATAGAAGGTAATAACATGATAAAAGCATTTAATTGTTCCATTCAGTTAGAAGAAATTTTGATTACCAATACAATGTTAGACTACACTCAAACTATCTATGTAAACAATAATTTAACAAAACTTGAACCACTCGAATACATTCAGGCAAAAGAGATAATTGAACAACACACTCAAACGAGTAATGTTTTCCAAAGATAGTAAGATACCCTTCTCCCAATTTTCTAAATCCGTTACAAACGTGTAACCACTTTCATAGTTTCAAACAGGGAATTCTGCATAAATACTTCTACTACACGCGTAAAGAGTAAAGCGACACGACGCAACGTCGAAGTCAGCGTCAACTGCTCAAAGCAGCGCAAAAGCTGCTGCCCGTACCGAACATTTGTACTGAAAACGTTGACTTTAATAACTTCTGTGTTATTGGTCCGATCGGATTGTAATTTGGAGAATATGTTTATATTGCATTCAGTTTTATACACACCGAAGCAGGGTCATGACTTTACTTAATAATCGTAAATAACCGATTTGCGGGGGCGGTGGGCGTGGCATTAAACATTTGACGTAAGCTTCACCTGCCCCGGATAAAGAGGAACCTTCATACCAAATTTGGTGTCTCTAGCTTTTTTAATAGCTGAGATCTGTTGTCTCAAACAAACAGACGGACAGACAGACGGACATGTCTCAATCGACTCGGCTAGTGATCCTGAGCAAGAATATATATACTTTATGGGGTCTGCCACGCCTCCTTATGCCTGTTACATACATTTTGCACAAAGTTAGTATACCCTTTTTTGACCATTTTTAATGGTCGGAGGGTACAAAAAATAATTGTAAAATTCAAGAATCAAAATCCAGAAAATGAAACTAACATAAGTCCTTACACAGAAAATGATGTACCTTCAGTAAATGTACCCTAAAGTTATTGCCTGAGGACAGGCCTTTTTCTTAAGGATGGGGATGTGACATATCCATTCTACACCCACCCTTTAAACTCCCCAATTCCACATAATAGAATCATAAACAACGCACACTATTGTAAAACTCAAATACACACATTAGTGTCTAAGCACAAAATGTAATCAAAGAACGAGAGCCCTTCGATTAACTTTGGTTCCCATAGATCATAAAACCAAAAACGCGAACAATAACAAATAATTGCTCGAACCCGATCACTCAAATAATTGTCCCCCAATTCGATCACTTGGCTAGCCTCAATGTTTACAGCGAGCCAACTGAAATAATAAAACTTCATCACCCGGGTCTCCACCCAATGTTTACAGCGAGCCAACTGAAATAACAAAACTTTATCGCTCGAGTTTCTGCTCAGACACTTGTGTCAGGATTCTCCAATTACCCCTATTTATCGGGAACCTCTCCCTCTCTCAATGAGAGAACATTAAAATCAAATCAGCCAAACTCTCTTAAAGAGAATATTAAAATCAAATTAGCTAAACTCTCTTAAAGAGTTTGTTCTCTTAACACCCACTCTGCCTATATAAACCCAGGCACGCGTCTAAGAAGTAGTTCAGTAAACTTTCAGTTTAGTTCTGTTCAGTTCAGCTTAGATCTGTTCAATTCAGCTCAGTCCCGAGCACCGAGTACGCTATCAGCTGCGATAGACCGCTAAAGTCTGTTATCAAAACCTAGCGATAATCCAAAGGCTCTAGTTCTTCCTTTGGAAGTAAATAAAAAGTGTTTAAATAATAAACTTAAAACAAGTAGGTAAGGCTACAGTCGGGCGCCCGACAGTAAGATACCCTTCTTCCAATTTTTAAAATCCGTTACAAGCGGGTAACTACACTCGACTCGGCTAGTGATCCTGAGGAAGAATATATATAGTTTATGGGGTCTGCCACGCCTCCTTATGCCTGTTGCATACATTTTGCACAAAGTTAGTATACCCTTTTTTGACCATTTTCAATGGTCGAAGGGTATAATTAAAACACAGTTGTTTTTAAGTTTATTAGTTAGACACTTTTTTATTTGCTTCCAAAGGAAGAACAAGAGCCTTTGGATTATCACTAGCTAATTTGATTCTAATGTTTTCTTTAGGAGAGTTTGGCTGATTTGACTTTAATGTTCTCTCATTGAGAGAGGGAGAGGTTCCCGATAAATAGGGGTAATTGGAGAATCCTGAGACAAGTGCCTGAGCGGAAACTCGGGTGATAAAGTTTTGTTATTTCAGTTGGCTCGCTGTAAACATTGGGGCTAGCCAAGTGATCGAATTGGGGGACAATTATTTGGGTGATCTGGTTCGAGCAATTATTTGTTATTGTTCGCGTTTTTAGATTTATGATCTGTGGAAACCAAAGTTAATCGAAGGGCTCTCGTTCTTTGATTACATATTGTGCTTATACATTAATGTGTGTATGTGCGTTTTACAATAATGTGCGTGTGTGTGTGGAATTGGGGAGTTTAAAGTGTGGGTGTAGAATGGATATGTCACTTCCCCATCCTTAAGAAGAAGGCCTGTCCTCAGGCAATAACTTTAGGGTACAAAACAGGGGTTCTTACTGAAGGTACATTATTTTCTGTTTCAGGACTTATGATAGTTTCATTTTCTGGATTTTGATTCTTGAATTTTACAATTAATTTTTGTGGTATAGTCTTATATTTATAAATTAAGTATAATGCTGCGATTATAATTATTATTACTAATGTTGTAACTGTTATTATTTGGGAGACATTACTAGTTTGAGTGTGTTGTTCAATTATTTCTTTTGCCTGAATGTATTCGAGTGGTTCAAGTTTTGTTACATTATTTTTTTACATAGATAGTTTGAGTGTAGTCTAACATTGTGTTGGTAATCAAAATTTCTTCTAACTGAATGAAACAATTAAATGCTTTTATCATGTTATTACCTTCTATTATAATTTCTCTATTGATACAATTTTGGTTTTGGGAAGGTTCCAAGTTGTGATTATATTAGGTTCAACATATTTTATTTCAAAATCAGAACGTGTTTTACTGTATCTACATTATGTTGAGACTTGGTTAAGTATACCTGTTATGCATTTATTTATGACCAAGCTTTGAGAAGTTGCTATGAAAGTTTGGTTATTATGCGAAAAATATTTGTCATGTATTGTTTCAGTTAGTATATTATTATTTTCGTCGGGGTATGGTATTATTTCGAAAATAGGTGTAATTATTTCTCTCGGAATGTGGGATATTATCAAAATTTCGTTGGTGTCAGATTTAAGCCAAGCAAAAGTTTTGATATTAAGAATTTTTTCAGAATTTTCGTAACTAAGGGAATCATGTTTTAAAAGTTTTGGATTGAAGATACCTAAGCGTGTCAGTTGCATACTAAATTCTATGTTTTTATGTATTCGGTGAATTGTTGTAAGTTGAAAATTAGTAAGGCTAACATTTGTTCTCCTTCAAAATTATTGTTTAAATGATTGGTTAATTCTATTCCTTCATTAATGGCTTCTATTACATGGTTGACTTCGCTTATTTGTACATTGTTTTTGGAAATGTTACCTATTCGATGTTGTAATTCTTCTTTATCTTCTTGATTTAATGTGCCGAAAAAGTATTTGTAAATAGTTCCCATAAAATTTGCATGACCGCGTTTGTTACGCTTTGCAATTCTAATGTCATTCATTTTTCTATTGAGTTTCTCTGTTAGGTACTGAATTTGTGGTAAATTTTCAAAGACTTGTGTTTGTTTGTTTTTCATAAATAATTTCGGTTTTAGGTTAATTAATAGATAAGTAATGATATTCATAGTTTATAGGTAAATCAATGGATCCGGTTTGAAAGATTAAGTAGCCGTTTTTGGCCTGGATAGGGGTTACTTCTAGGTTTTGCGTGCTAATTGTTGATAGTAGGCATAAGATGATTATCATGATCGGGAGTAAGCCTGGAATTATTATTATTGTATTTACTTTTATAAATTTTCTTTTTCTTTTTAAACTTAGATTTATAATGTATTATCTTCCTACCTCTATTTTTTTCTTCAAAATGTTTATCATCTATTTGTTTAAGTTTCCTGTCTTTCTGAATGGGTTAGTTGTTTTTGATCTAACCAGAGGAGATTCTCTGAAACTAGTGTCTATACTGTAGTCTTGTCTACTTTCGTTGAGTTTGTCAATTTTGTCTATTTTATTTTGCTGCGTGTTATAGGCAGGGGTTCCTGCATAAATGAAGATGTCTGCTGGTGTTCGACCAGTTGTGTTGTGTTTTGTTTTATGATTGTATACGTAAAGTATTTTTTCGAACTTAGTGAATTGGTTTTCTGGTTCATTCTCGCTTGTTATTATTCTTAGTTTTTCGTTGACAGTTATGAAATCTCTCAATATCAGAAATTCCATTTTTTCTCGTTGTTATGTTTAAAGTTACTCCTTCTGAATCTAACCAGAGCTTGAGTGCAGTGCACATGAAAGCGGAGTCTTTGTCGTCTTTTATTTCTATGGGTTTACCCATGTCATTGAATATACGTAAAATAGCTCTTTTTGTAATAAGCTTGATGCTTATTAAAATTAAATATTTTTTTTTTAGCTTGGTTTTTAATTCACGTTCTTTGATTGAGGAGTGCAATCCAAAGGTGCCTAGGAAAAACTTATCGATAACTTTTTACATCTTCATTTAGTTCTTTTTTATAAACTTATATAGTTGCCCCTGTATAAACATTTCGATAACATTTGGAGTTAAACGATAATTTTTTTATATAAATACTAACAATAATATAATTAATAATAACATTAATTTTACTTATAATATGATACTAACTTTAATTATACTTATATTATTACACGCTTTCTTTTAAAGAAATTTTTTGGTTTCTTAACTTCTCTACCACTCCTTGTTCTAAGAACTGTAATATTGTCGTCTACATTAAATACATTACTATCAGGTGGATTCGGGCTTTTTCCATAATTAGTCTTATTTTCATTACAGTCGTTGGCATTATTTAATACATCATATTCAGTTATATTATGATTATTTTCACAGTTCGTAATATTTTCACTACAGTTATTGGTATTAACTAAAACACATTAGATTCAGACTCATTACAAGTTTCTATTTCATTATCTTCACATAGTGCTTCTTCTTTCTTATCGTCTGAACTGGGCCAAAAATTAATAGAGCGAAGGTCAACAACTGATTTACCATCATCCTCTTCTTGGTTTTTTGTTTTGACAATAAACTTCCTGTTTCTTCTATAGAAATTATTATCTCTGTCTTTTATTATATACGATCTGCTGTTTACCTTTTTTTCTATTAATCCATATGCCCACTCATTCATTTTCCTCCTGAACATTATTTTCTCCCCTAATTGACAAGGTGTAAGCGTCTTTGTATTACGATCATAAAATTGTTTCTGTTTTGATCTTTTCACTTGAATTTTTTCTATAATATCCTTTTCACTAATATTGTTGCGGCACAAACTTGATTTTGCTATAGGTAACTCTGTTTTGCAATTTCTTCCAAAGAATAGCTCACACGGTGAAGTTTGCATACTAGCTATAGGTGTACTGTTATATTCTAGAATGTTATATTGGTACAAATCCCTATCTTTAGCACATCGTTTTAGGATGTTCTTTGCAATAGCTACCCCTTTTTCAGCTAGTCCATTGCTCTGAGGATAATGTGGACTGGAGAACTGTAATACAATGTTGTGTCTATTGGCAAATTCTTTAAAGTCAGTAGAATTAAATGGATTGTTGTCACTTTTTATTTTAGTTGGATATCCCAAACTATCGAATACTTCCTGCAGTTCAGATATTATTTGCTTAACAGATTTGTTCTTAAGTTTTCTTGCAATTACGAAATTTGAGTAACTGTCGAATATTGACAAAAAATCCGCCCCCTCAAATTCAAATATGTCCATGCCCACTATATGAAATGGGTATTCTGGCATTTCATCCTCTATAAGAGGTTCTTTCTGATTCTTTCTCCTAAGCTTCTCACAGATACGACACGATTCCACAGCTTCCTTAATTTGAGTGCTCATATTTGGCCAATAATAGCACTCTCTTGCTCTAGCCAGCGTTTTCTCTATTCCGAGATGAGCACTATGTACTTGTTTCATTATTTGTGGTTGTAATCCCTTATGTACAATTAGTCTGCACGTTCTCATTAGAAGGCCATTCTCAAAATGAAGTTCACTTTTAATTTTATGAAATCGCTGACAAAAATTATTTAGCTAATGATATGAGAGCCAACCATTTTTAACAAAATCAACAATTTTACTATAATCTTCATCTGCATTTAATATATCTTTGTAAACGTTAAAGTTTGACTCCGATAGACAGACTGCTTTAGTGATTACATGAATTACATTTGAAAGTTCTTGAATTTCATTTTCTTCTATGAGTTGTGCTCTTGAAAGACAATCTGCAATTAACATTTCTTTCCCAGGCTTGTATTGTACCTTCATATTTGGGTATTTGAGTAGGTATAACAACATGCATTGTAATCGCATTGTTACTGAGTCTATATCCTTCTCCATCAGTATTTCTAACGGCTTATGGTCACTTTCTACTAAGAATTCTCTTCCGTACACAAAATAATGAAACCTCTCACAAGCAAACACTATTTATTGCTAGCAATTCTTTTTCTATTTGCGCCCATTTCTGTTCACTCTTTGACAACGTTCTAGAAGCAAAACACACAGGGCGACCATCCTGGATCAGAACACATCCCAAACCATCTTTGGTGAGGCTCTGGAGTTCCATTTCATGTTCTTTACACCAAGTAAATTTAACATCATTTTTCGTAAGTTCCCTTAGAATTGCTGATCTGGCTGATAAATCTGGAATAAACTTGGCGAGATACTTAAAAAGACCTAAGATTCTCAACACTCCTGCTTTATCAGTTGGAGTTTTAAAATCTCTGATCGCCTCCAGGTGCTTCTTCTGCGGTTGTATTTTATTTTCAGATATGATGTGCCCTATAAATTCCACTTGTTCTTGTCTATATTGTACTTTATCTGGATTGAATTTGACTCCATTTACTCTAGCTCGTTCTAGTACTTTAGTGAGCGTTACATCATGTTCTTCTAAGGTATTACCCATTACTATAATGTCATCAAAATATACTAGAACATTTGGTAAGTCACCAAATATCTGTACCATATTTCTCTGAAACATTTCGGGGGCACTGTTTATGCCAAATGGAACTCTATTGAATCTATATCTTCCAAATGGAGTCATGAATGTAGTCAGATCTGAACTGTTTTTATCTAATTCCATTTGCCAAAACCCTTTTGATAAATCTAATACTGTAAAGTGCTTTTTTCCGAACATTTTTGTTGTAAAATCTTCTATAGTTGGTATTAAAAAATGTTCCCGCTTAATTGCTTTGTTTAGCGGTTTAGGGTCTAAGCATAGCCTCAGTTTTCCGTTCGATTTTTCAACTAATTGTAAATTATTCACCCAACTACTAGATATGACACTGATGATATGATTCCCTCTCTTTCCATTTGCTTTAATTCTTCCTTTAGTGTTCCTAATAAGCTATGGGGAAATCTTTTCCTGTAGTGTATTGTTGGTTCTGCATTTTCTTTCAACACTATTGACTGTTTCCACGGTAATTTTCCTAATCCCTCAAATACTGCTTTAAACATTTCCACAAAAGATTTGCTTGATGATGGTAACATCGATATTGAATCTATATTAAGGCATTTAATTAATTCAAGTTTTAGAGCCGTTTCTAGGCCCAAAATAGGTTCAAATTTTCCTTCAACAATTAAAAAAGAAATACTATGATAGATATTCGTTCTTATGTCTAAACATTTTAACAAGATTGTGCCGTAATTCATTATTTTGGCTTTATTGTAATCAAAAACTGAGACAACTTCATGTTGTTATACCCTTCGACCATTGAAAATGGTCAAAAAAGGGTATACTAACTTTGTGCAAAATGTATGTAACAGGCATAAGGAGGCGTGGCAGACCCCATAAAGTATATATATTCTTGCTCAGGATCACTAGCCGAGTCGATTGAGACATGTCCGTCTGTCTGTCCGTCTGTCCGTCTGTTTGTTTGAGACAACAGATCTCAGCTATTAAAAAAGCTAGAGACACCAAATTTGGTATGAAGGTTCCTATATATTCGGGGCAGGTGAAGTTTATGTCAAATGTTTGATGCCACGCCCACCGCCCCCGCAAATCGGTAATTTACGATTATTAAGCAAAGTATTAAACTTATAAAGTTCTGCTTCGGTATGTATAAAGCTGAATGCAATACGAACATATCCTCCAAATTACAATCCGATCGGAACAATAACACAGAAGTTATTAAAGTCAACGTTTTCAGTACAAATGTTCGGTACGAGCAGCAGCCGGCGCGCTGCTTTGAGCAGTTGACGCCGACGTCGACGTTGCGTCGTGTCGCTTTACTCTTTACGCGCGTCGCTGTGTGAGTGCGAGAGAGTAAACTATATATAGTAGAAGAATTTAAGCAAAATTTGTGTTCGAAATTATGAGTGTGATTACACGTTTGTAACGGATTAAAAAAATTGGGAGAAGGGTATCTTACTGTCGGGCGCCCGACTGTAGCCTTACCCACTTGTTTTTTAATTGGAATGTTTTCAATGAGATCTATTGGTATACAGTTTATGTCTGCACCCGTATCTATCTTAAATGTTTGTCGTTTTCCATAAATTTCTAGAGTTTTTTTCCATTTACTGGTCCCGAATCCACACTGACTTATGCTACAATGATTATAATTAGTTGAGTCGTTTGTAACTCTTTCTTTGTTGCTCATACCTGATTTGTTCCACTTTGAAGCAACACCTTTTCCTTCCTGCTTCTTGGACTTGCAATATTTACTAAAATGTCCTGTTTTTCCACATCCAAAACATTGTACTTCCCTGGCTTTGCATTCATTGATGTGCTCCTTATTGAAGAGAGCTCCACAGTTGTAGCAACGACGTGTTGTTACGCTCCACACTCCTTTTTAGGCCATGGATTTTAAAAAAATACATGGTCTATTAGGTTTGTCGGAATGTGCGTAACAGGCAGAAGGAGATATCTGGGACCCCATAAAGTATATATATTCTTACTCAGAATCACCAGCCGAGTCAATCTAGCCATGTCTGTCTGTCCGTCTGTCCGTCTGTCTGTCTGTCTGTCTGTCTGTCTGTCCGTCTGTCCGTCTGTATGAGCGTCTGATTCTCAGCTATTAAGAAAGCTAGAGATTCCAAATGTGGCATGAAGATTTCTCTATATCCTAGGCAGTAAACGTCGTTTTTAAATTTTTGGTACCACGCCCACCGCCCCCGTAAATCAGTAATTTGTGATTATTAAGCACAGTATTAAACTCATAACGTTATGTTTCGGTATACATAAAGCTGAATACAATATGAACATATCCTCTAAATTACAATCCGATCGGAGATTTATCACAAAAGTTATTCAAGTCAACGTTTTCAGTACAAATGTTCGGTACGAGCAGCAGCCTGAGCGCTGCTTTAGGCAGTTGACGCCGACGTCGACGTCGAGTCGTGTCGCTTTACTGTTTACGCGCGTGTATGTGTGTGTGTGAGCGAGTATGCCATATGTATTAAAATAAGTTTGGAACAATTCTCTGTCAGAAGTCATGAGTGTGTTTACATGTTTGGTACGGATGTTTAAGAGTATCTGTCTGTCGAGCGCGCCCGTCTGTAGCCTTGCGCACTTGTTTTTGTTTTATTATATTAAAATTTATATAAATATAAATTTATATATACTTTATGGTATATAAACGTAAATTGAAAATCCATGGCCTCTTACAGTCACCACGTGACTCTAGCCTTCCCGACTAGTTTATCCTGCTTTTCCCATGCTGTTTCATCCACTGCTTGTTGAGGCACTCCAGTTTTATTTAAAATTTCCGAGTTTATTGTTGACGCCTCAAAAGCCTTGCACTCCTGCACAACTTCCTCCAGTCCCTTGTTTTTATTGTCAAGCAATTTCAGCTGTAACCTCTTGTCATAAATTCCGATAATAAGACGATCAAGCAACATTCTGTTTTGGAATGACTTTCCGCATTCACATTTAAATTCACAGAGACTAGCTTGTTTTCGAAGATTTGTTACAAAATCGGTAATTTGTTGATTTTCCTGCTGCACGATGTTGTTGAACTTGAAGGTCTCCATCGTGATGTTTTTCAGCGGCGTTGCATACTCGTTTTTTGCCTTGATTACGTCATCACTAGTATGTGCTTCTTCTAGCCTACCGTTACCAACTGATTGTGGTGGCGGCAAAGGCTTCTTCTGGAATCGGGGGTGTTTTTGGCTGAAATAAAAACTTGAACCGACGCGGAAAACTATTTGAAAAAAAGAGGCAATTCGGGGCGCGTCTGTTCAATTCACTTGTATTTCTTCATCTGGTTTCATGTAAATTTACACTGTAATCTTAAGTCTAACTTAGCATTACTTCGGATAAAAGAGCGCGAGAGCTTTTGGTGACTCTCGCACTGTTTACGCCGCAACGCTGCCTACTTTTAGGCGGGTACGTTTCGACGTAAACATCCCGCCCCCCTTGCAATACTATTGCAAATAGCTGGGGCCGGGATCTTTTTGGAGGCCGCTGGAGGGGCTTGATGGGCGCTGGCGGACTACGTCTTAAAGACACCGGATAATACCCAGCCAAACAGAGTGTTCTGGGCCAACGGCAAACCACCGTGGGATGGAACCAGCCCTGGGAGGAGTACGTCTCCATAGACGTCGGCCCCCAGAACGATGGATACTCTGCTTGGCACATGGCATCGAGTGTCCGCTAGCGTGATGCCCGGATAGCTGCTTTGGAGCTCCTTGTTCACCTTTTGTGCCGGAGTCCTGATCTGCACATCTTCCATCTTTAGAGTCACTGTGATGGAGAACTCTGGCGAGGCCCTCGACCTGAACAGGGCTCGGCAAAACCCATTTTCGGCGGAAAGGCCAAAAGCCTTTGCCAATGAGGTGGGCATGCGGCTGTGTGGGCTGCACGCGTCCAACAGCACACGCACCTCGAAGATCTTGCCGGCCATGTCCAGGTTGACTATGGCGGTCGGCATCATGCTGATCGCCACAGATGGGGACGTCGCCAGGGACTCCAAAGGTGGAAGAGGCGTCACGGATGGCAAGGTTGCCTGTTTCTCTTGCCTCTCGGGTTGGGAGGTGATTGGAAGGTGGAGAAGCGTGTGGTGGCCCTCGCCGCATGTACGACAGGTGCCTCCACTGCGACATGAACCCTTCGAGTGTTCATGGGCGAGGCAGTTCGGGCAGTATTTGTTGATTAACACTGCCCGAAGACGCTTCTCCGCAGCCAGACGCAGGAATCTCTGGCACTTCTTTAGGGCGTGGACTCCTCTGCATACGCGGCATCTGAAGGAGTTTACCCCTTTGGGTTTCGCTGGTGTGTGTGCCTTTGGTGGTGCCATCTTACTAATCTGGAAAGGAGAAGGTGGATATATGGATTAGTATTTGGAGAACATATATCCACTGATGGACAACACAAGGTTAGGAGGGTGTCTGGACTGTGTCCTCTACGGGAAGGAGGACTACTTTTACGGTGGGCCTTTTGATGACGCCACGGGTGGTGAGGATATCCACCACGCGGACAATGTCATCAGCGCCAGGGTAAACGGCTTGGATGCGGCCCAGACGCCATTCGTTGACTGGTAGGTTGTCTTCTTTGACAACCACCATATCGCCGACTTGGAGGTTTCGCGTTGGAAGTTGCCATTTGGAGCGTTTGTGCAACTCTTTGAGGTATTCCTCTTTCCAACGAAAACAAAACTGTTGATGCAGAGCCTTGAGTCGTTGCCATCGATTGATGATGGATACAGCGTCTTCTTGGATTTCAGGCTCTGCGATGGACATGAGCGGACCGCCGATTAGAAAATGGCCGGGAGTTAAGGCTAAAAGATCGGTGGGGCTCTCAGACATTGGAGAGATTGGCCTGGAATTAAGGCACGCTTCGACCTTGCAAAGGAGTGTGGATAGTTCTTCGAACGTATATTTTAGTGAGGAAGTGGACTTGTAGAAGAGCGTTTTAAAGCTCTTTACTCCAGCTTCCCATAAGCCACCCATGTGCGGCGCGCTGGGAGGATTGAAGTGCCATGCGAGGTTTTGATGGCTGTATTTGGTGGATATATCAGCCTTCACTGCCTTCATAAACTCTGTTGACAGGACTTTGGAGGCTCCGACGAACGTCTTTCCGTTGTCGGAGTATACATTGTGGGGGCAGCCGCGTCTCGCGACGAAACGTGCGAAGGCTGCGAGAAACTTCTCGGTTGTTAGATCCGAGGTTGCTTCTAAATGTATGGCCTTTGTGCTGAAACACACGAAGACACATACATAGCCCTTGGTTATGAGGCAGGCTCGACCAGTGAAATTTTTTATATCAAAAGGACCCGCGAAGTCGAGTCCCGTGTGAGTAAAAGGTCGAGAAAAGGAGACTCTCGCAGAGGGCAAAGTACCCATGAGTTGAGTTTGCAATTTTTTGCGTTGGAGAATGCAAACTCGACAGGAATTGATAGTGGCTTTCACTAAAGTTCGGAGTTTCGGAATCCAGTAGCGTGATCTTATTAGGCGCATCATTAATTGATTTCCACCATGGAGGGAGATACGATGTGTAAACCGGACGAGGAGATGTGAGAAGGTACATGAGTACGGAAGGATGATCGGGTGCCGTTCATCATAGCTTAAAGAAGCGGATGTTCTCACACGACCGCATGATCTCATAACTCCGCTGGCGTCAATAAATGGATTCAAATTAATGATGTCACTACTCTTTGCAATCTGTTCTTTGTTCAACAGACAGTTGTACTCTTTCTGGAATTGAGTACGTTGGGTGTTCCGAATGAGCAAATCTTGGACTTTGGAGAGTTCAGAGCTGCTGGCATCTGGAGAGAGCACAAGATCAGGCTTGCGACACCTTTGTATAAAACGGTATACGTAAGTCATCACCCGCAGTGCTCTGTCGAGCTCGGAAAATCTCTCCAAGATGCACTCGGATGAAGGAGGCAACTTAGTTAAGTTGCATTTAACAGGACGAAGCTCTTCGTCTGTTTCATGAGTGATATTGATCGCAACAGGCCATTCTTCTGCTGGAAGGATCAGCCAATCGGGTCCATGCCACCAGAGACTGTTGCCAATGAGGTCCTCTGACGAGACACCTCTACTGGCCAGATCGGCAGAGTTGTGCTCAGATCTGACGTGGGACCATTTGCCTGAACTCGTGAGCTGAGTTATCTTAGCTACTCTGTTAGCCACGAATGTCGTCCATTGACATGGAAGCTTATTAAGCCAGGCTAGCACAATGGTGGAATCAGTCCAATAGTACTCTTCGTAGCTATTGACTGGAAGCTGAGGGAGGAGTGTTGCTGATAACTCGGCGAGCAGTAATGCGCCGCAGAGTTCTAATCGAGGCAAGGAGATGGTCTTTACAGGAGCTACTCTGGTCTTGGCAACAAGGAGATGGCTGGAAACTTTGTGTTGGATCTCAACACGGATGTAAATAGCTGCTCCGTAGGCGCGCTGAGATGCGTCGCAGAAACCATGGATTTGGAGCTTAGCTAAGGGTGTATATTGGACCCATCTTGGGATCCGAATCCTATGGAGGGATGAGTAGCTGGATAGGAAATCCTGCCAGCGTTGCTTCAGATCTTGTGGCAACGCTTCATCCCATCCAAGATTTTGCAGCCATATCTCCTGCATGAAAATTTTGGCACGGACCACGAATGGTGCCAGCCAGCCTGCTGGATCAAATAATTTGGCGATGTGAGATAGAACTTCTCGTTTAGTGTAAGACTGTCTCACATCTTCTTCGGAGGGTGCAAAGAGAAACTCATCCGTATGCGCTTGCCAGCGTATACCTAGAGTCTTTGCTAAGCTCGCTTCCTCTAGTTCGAGGAAATCGGCGTTAAGTAGATGGTCCTTTTGGATATTAGCTAGCACATCTTTGTGGTTGGAGGTCCACTTTCTTAAGGGAAAACCAGCCGTCTCAAGAGCTTTGCATAACTCTTGTATGGACGCAGTGGCGTGCTTTATGGAATGCGCGCCAGCAAGGACATCGTCTACGTACATGTAGTTGGATATGATGTCGCTGGCGAGAGGAAGATGTGTGCTAACATCCTGGGAAAGCTGTTGAAGAACCCGAATGGCCAAGAATGGAGCACAGTTAACTCCGAAAGTGACTGTGTTGAGTTCGTAGTCACAAATTTCGCCACTTGGGTTCCTGAAGAGGATACGTTGAAATGGCGTGTGACTCGTGTGAACGAGTATCTGCCGGTACATCTTTGTGATGTCGGCATTAAAAACAAATCGGAAAAAACGCCATTTCAAGATCTGCATAGTCAGATCGGATTGGAGAACGGGTCCTGAATGTAGGATATCGTTCAAGCTTTTCCCATTGGAGGACGGACTGGAGGCGTTGAAGACAACGCGAACTTTTGTTGTGGTGCTCTCAGGTTTGAAGACAGCATGATGAGGGAGATAAAAATTGTTGCAGTCGTTACTCGGGGAGACCGGCCTCATATGGCCTAAGTCTAAATACTCCTGAATAATGGAGTCGTACTGCTCTTTTAAAGGAAAGTTTCTCTTTAAACGACATTCGTTTCTGAGAAACTGAGCGAGTGCGATGGACCTTGAATGTCCTAAGTCGAAGGTTTCAGGATTCTTGAATGGGAGAGTAACGACATATCTGCCCTCCTTAGTTCTTGATGTGGTGCGGAGAAAGTTGTTTTCACACGCTGAATCGGAATCTTTTACCAGCTTGGCTGGTAGATCTTCCACAACCCAAAACTTTGTGAGAAGATCATCAAGCCTTTGCTCTTTGCTGATCTTAATCCTTGTGGTAAAGGATGACACGGTCGAAAAATTCGACTGGGCTACTGGTCCAGTGAGGACCCAGCCGAATATGGTCTCTTGACCGAGCAGGGTTCCACAAATTTTGGATACAGAGCCACTCTTCATAATAGATGGAAGGATATCGGCTCCTAAGAGCACGTCTATCTGAGAGCTCTGGTGGAAGTGCGGATCAGCGAGTTGGAGGTTTGGCAGGTCCTTCAGAAGATCCTTGGACATTGAGTAGGATGGAAGGTTACCTGCCAATTGAGGAAGAACAAAGGCTGCAGTTTCCAGCTGTAACCTGGGAGTGATCGGAGAGCCAATCTGGAAGTGGCATAACTTCTGAGGATTGGCTGAGACAGCTTGATTTAAGCCAGCTACTTGAACTTGCACGGCTTGGTAGGAGGGCTTTATGATGTTGAACATCCGTTCGGAGATGAACGTAGCCTCTGATCCTGGATCGATCAGTGCACGTGCCTTATAAGTCATGCCCAAATGGCAAACGTTTATAAGAGCCGTGCCGAGAAGAACACCTTGTGTGTTCGCCGTGAAATAATTCTGAATATTAGTCTTCGGAGGAGTGGACTGTATAATAGAATTCTGGGGAGTTGCTGCAGAAGTTGTCGAAGAGGGCGCAGGAGGAGGGGGGCCACGATGCAGGAGTGTATTGTGGCGACCCTTGCACGTATAACAATTGTGTTGACTCGTGCAGTCTTTAAGGATATGCCCTCTTGCGAAACAATTTAGACACAACTTTTGCTGTTTGATGAACTTGGACCTTTCATCAACAGCCATTTGGAGAAAGCGGGGACACAGACGTATAGGATGGTTCTCCTTTGAACAGAGGTTGCAGGTTTGTGGTTTGCCTACAACCTTTGTTTCAAAGGAGTTGACCTTCCTCGTAGGGGGCTCTTTTCGAGCAGGTTTGGAAGTAGCCTGTGAGCTTGTGCTAGGTTGCACATCTTCTATCGCTTCTAGTGTGCGATAGCGTTCTGACAGAAAATCGGACATTTCTTGCCATGACGGAATTTCAGCCTTGTTCTGTACTGACTGTTCCCAAAGTGACAGTGTCAGCCTTGGCAGCTTAGACGAACAGAGGAAGACTAGAAGGCAATCCCAATTCTCTGTGCTGATTTTGGAATGTTCTAGAGCCGTTAAGCAACTTTGTATTGTGCTTTGGAGAACTTGGATGGCGGCTCCAGATTCATGAGAGACTGACGGAAGGTTGAAGAGGGTTTTGAGTTGGCTGTTGACTAACAGCCTCTTATTCTCAAATCTATCCGTCAAGTTCTTCCAAGCAGAAGAGAAACCCTCATTCGTAAGAGGGGATTTGGAAACGATTGCCTTCGCTTCGCCACTGGTCTTTGAATTAAGATGGAATAATTTCTCGATCTCGCTTAAACCGGGATCGGAAATGTAGACCGCTGTGAAGAGGTCTCGGAAAGTGGGCCATTTCAGGTAGTCTCCGCTGAAAATTTCAGCATCGAAGGGTGGAGACCTGTAGCTTCGTGGCTGGAAGGCTACTTGTGCTGCTACAGGTGTTGGAGTGGGAGCTGTTGCGGTCTCTATACTCTCATTTAACTGAGAGGCAAGTTCCTCGTATATAGAGTAGCAGTGGTCATACCGGGTTTGCATGGCGATCTTATCCTCAACATTTGTCTCCGTTTGAGACAATGAATTGGAACAGAGTTCATATTTGAGCTCTACGGCAGTCCATATGGACCGAAGCTGCTCAAGACGCACTCTGTGAGTGTGAAGTGAGGCTGTAGGAGAATTTTGAATCCTAGCTTCAAACTGCGTGAGCTTATCGGACGAGTTGATGAACTCTTGAAGTGCCATTTTTAGCGCCTGGGAGATCTGATGACCAACTGAACGAGTGACTGGAGGAGCGCGCACCGAAATTGTTGGTACCTGAGCAACTTTGGATTTGGCCGGAGTTGGAACTTTCCGCAGAGTGGCGGGAGAAGGAGCTCTACCAAGAAGGGAACTTGGGAGAGAGCCTGAACGTCTATGCTGAGTCGTTTGTACTACAAGGTGTTTCTTTGAGTCTTTACCACTATCAATTGGCATACCAAGCTTTCAAAAAAGCTAGAAAGAATGCAATTGATGCTGAGGATAGTCGAGGATTATCTTATTATTATAAAATAATAAAATAATAAATAACAAAAATAATATGTTAATCGATCGGAAAGTTATCGAAAAATATTGAGCACGGAATATGTTGTTTAATTCAAGGCAGCACTGTCTCGTAGAAAAGTGGAGGACGTTGCAAAAAAAAATATATAAATATTAAACTTTATAAGCTACCGATATATTTTTATTGAGTAAAAATAATTATCGAAGTATTTTATACTCAGCGTGGAAATTTTGAGCAAATTGACGCAATTTAATTTATGTATATAGAAAATAACAAATAAATTAAATTGTGAAAATAACTATAAAGAGTTATTTATAATTTGAAATATATTTGCTCAAATGGAGGAAAAATAATCGATACCTTTGCAACGTTGCAGCGCTTTGTGAATATAACAACACAGTGCACAAAAAAACGACAAATTGAAAAAAAAAAAACAGTGACTGAGAAAAATCACAGTTGCCCACTAAGTGATTATTTTTAAAAAATAATCGAGCTTGTTCAGCCCTGGAACGATAACACTTAAAGAAGGAAAAAAGTGGTGGTCGGTCGATTGTGATCGAACTGCGATCACTAAGCCGGCAAAAGGTAAACAAACGAAATTAAATAATAAAAAACGAAAAATATCTTGCTGTGAATAGTATTAGTTAGTTGATAAGAATAAATAAAACGATAGCTATAAATTTATGTATATGTGTGTCTTGTGCCGGTGCAGCCGAAATATTGCTGCCCGTAAATGTGTACATATGTATGTATGTATGTTGGTAGATGTATTTTATGTATTTTTATGTATTTTGTAAAACGTTTATTATTAAATGAATAAATTTTATCTTTTTTTTTTAAAAATGGAAAAATAAGTGTTATGTTTCTTTTAATATAATTTGGAGGTACAATTGCCGCTTAGGGTTCGGATTTTGGCAATATACTTGGGCAAATATTGTAATATAAGTTTTATGCTGACATATGTATGTAATAAAATTGTACATACATATGTATATTTGCATAAAACTTTAGGGAAAGTATGTATGTACGTGTGATGGAAGTTTTACATGCACTTTTTAGGATTTGGTACATACATAAAATAATATGTGGCGGAGGTAAAAAAAATGATTTTTAATGGAAGGAAAACTGTGTGCAATTGAAAAATGGACATGCATACATATGTACTTATATGTACATATGTAGATCTTTTCCAATGGATCCAATATGGCGATCGTCTGTATGTATGTACTTGCAAGTGCACATATGCACATACAGAGGTTCGCCAAAGTTTGGAAAGAAATTAATTTTTTCTAATAGGAGCAGTTGCACACAGCACCTCCGCCTCAGACAAGTAAGAAAAAATCATGTACTTATCTGAACTGAGTCCCTGAAGATGCTTAAGCCGTGGCTGAGGTTCGAGCGGAGCGAGGGGATGTAAAATCCAGCGACGTGAGTCCGAAGTAAGAATAAAAAATGATGAGAATCCGGCTCGAAGGACCAATGAATGTGGTGGCGGCAAAGGCTTCTTCTGGAATCGGGGGTGTTTTTGGCTGAAATAAAAACTTGAACCGACGCGGAAAACTATTTGAAAAAAAGAGGCAATTCGGGGCGCGTCTGTTCAATTCACTTGTATTTCTTCATCTGGTTTCATGTAAATTTACACTGTAATCTTAAGTCTAACTTAGCATTACTTCGGATAAAAGAGCGCGAGAGCTTTTGGTGACTCTCGCACTGTTTACGCCGCAACGCTGCCTACTTTTAGGCGGGTACGTTTCGACGTAAACATCCTTCTTTTTTTTTTTTTTTTTTTTTTTTTTTTTTTTTTTTTTTTTTCCCCTGGCCCCCCAGGCCAAGGTTTTTTTTTTTTTTTTTTTTTTTTTTGCTTTTTTTCCCCCCCCTTTCCTTTTATTTATTTTTTTTTTTTTTTTTTTTTTTTCCTTTTTTTTTTTTTTTTTATTGGTTTTTTTTTTTTTGTTTTTTTTTTTTTTTTTTTTTTTTTTTTTTTTTTTTTTTTTTTTTTTTTTTTTTTTTTATTATTTTTTTTTTTTTTTTTTTTTTAAAATTTATTTTTTTTTTTTTTTTTTTTTTTTTTTTTTTTTTTTTATAGGGGGGGAATAAAAGGGGGGTGTAAAAAAATATTTTTTTATTTTTTTTTATCTTTATTTAGTTCTCTTTTATAAACTTATAGAGTTGCCCCTGTATAAACATTTCGATAACATTTGGAGTTAAACGATAATTATTTTATATAAATACTAACAATAATATAATTAATAATAACATTAATTTTACTTATAATATGTTACTAACTATAATAATACTGATATTATTACACTTTTAGCTTCAAGCCAATCTCTACTATTTACTTCTATCAGGGAGGCGAATTTAGAATAAATGTCAATACATGATAGGAATTGTTTATTGTTTATTAAGTATAAATCCATGACATACTTGTCTCTGGGGTTGAAAGTTTCTGGGGTTGTTTCCAGGGCTAATTTTGTGTTTTTATGTTCGGTTTTGGCAATGTTACAGATTTCACATTCATTTATGATGTTTTGGATAAGTTTTTGATAATCGGGGTAATAGTAAAGTTCTTTGAACTGAAGAGTGAGTTTTTCTATGCCAGGGTGTAATAATTCTTTATGTGTTTTGAGAATAATTTCTTTAAATTGAGCATATGTTTGGATATCTATTAGTTTACTACTGGTTCTCATATTTTTAGTGAAATTGTCGGGACTTATAATTTGAATATAAGCATTTTGAAAGACTTTAAAGTCGGCTTCGTTAGGGAAGTAAATAACACTTTTCTTAGTGCAGAGGTATTCATTAATTAGGTCTTTGGCAAAGGTGTCGGTCATTTCTTTATAACTAATTTTTATTCTAGTTTTATAAAAGTATCTTATTATTTGGACATCGTCAAAATTGTCTTTTAAGAATTCTAATTGTCTGTTATAATAATTGAGGGGTCTTTCGGTTAAGGAAATGTGGCTTTGATTGTCTTCTTGTGCGCTATGCACAGTAGCTGCTGTGGTAATGGAAACTGGGTTATCTTCTCCTAGGAAGTTTTCTTGAATTTGAACTCTGGATAAGGCATCAGCGACATGATTTTCCTTACCAGGTAGGTATTGGATATTATAATCATATTCATTTAACTTTATCTTCCATCTTTGTAATTTCATATTGGGTGCTTTTACGTTACTAAGCCATACAAGTGGCCTATGATCTCTTAATATTTCAAACTTTCTACCGAATAGGTAAGACCTGAAATATTTTGTTGCCTATACTATAGGTTAGGTTATATCGGCAGGCCCCCAAATGGGGGCCTCACATAGATCAGTATGATCCTTAGTGTTGCCGGATAGAGGCTGTTAATAGCTATACTATAGCTAATAGTTCTTTTTCTATTGCTGAGTAATTGAGTTCGTGTTCGTTAAGAGTTCTGCTTGCATAGCAAATGGGTTTATGCTCTTGAGATAATACAGCACCTTTAGCTATATTACTCGTATCTGTTGTTAATGAAAATTTCTTTTCGAAGTTAGGGTATATTAGTATTGGATCGGACGTGATGAGTACTTTTAGTTTTTCGAAAGCGGACATGTAATCGTTATCTTCTATATTGATTATTGTTCCCTTTTTTAATTTGAGTGTCATTGGTTTTGCTATTTTTGCAAAATTGGGGATGAACTTACGGTAAAATCCGCAGAGTCCAAGAAAAGACTTTATTCCTTTTATGGTTTTAGGAATGGGAAGATTAACAATTACCGTCTGTTGTGATAATGTGACCAAGAAATTCAGTTTCTTTCTTTAGAAATTCACATTTTTCAAGTTGCAATTTGAAGTTAGCTGATCGTAGCTTTTCGAATACTCTTTTTAATGAAGTGGAATAAATGATAATATCATCTAAGTAAACTAGGCAATCCTTGTAGATTAAATCTTCTAAGAGGTTGTGCATGCAACGTGGAAAGTTGCTGGTGCATTTTTCAGACCAAAGGGCATACGAAAATATTCGTAATGTCCGTGTTTTGTTGAAAATGCTGTTTTGGATATTTATTGCAGGTCCATTTGAATTTGATGGAAAACTTTAGCTAAATCAATAGCTGAGAAGTATTGACAGCGTCCAAGCTTGTCTAATATTTCGTCCATTACAGGAATAGGGAATTTGTCGTCAATGGTTATTTCATTCAGACTGTGATAGACTATGACTAATCGAAATTTTGGTTTGCCAGAAGCATCGTTATTCTTTGGGACAATCCAAATTGGATAAGGGGATTTAGATTTCCTAATTATATGTTGTTCTATTGTTTCGTTAATTTGTTTGTTGACCTCTTGATCAAACGCTTGGGGGTATTTATAAGGTTTTTATAAATAGGGTCTTCGTGCTTTGTAAGAATGTAATGTTTAATCGTACTTGTGAAAGTCAAATTCTCACCTTCTCTGTACTGAATATCATTGTACTCTAGCAAGACATGCGAAAGTTATTCCCTTTCTTCTGTATTCAGATGTTCCAATCTGAATACATTGGATTCTCTTAACTCGTCGTCTGAAAGCTTGTGATCTTCTAACTTAGATGACTTGGGGTACTCATTGGTGACCTTGGACTCATCTTTTCTTAAGTAGGGTTTCCGCTTATTTTTTAGGAGGGTTTTCTCCTTTTTTGGGGTAAGTAGAGGAGTTTCCTCTGTGTTAGATTACTTAGGGCACTCATTGGTAGCCTTGGACTCATCTGTTTGGGTGTGGTCGTACCACATTTTAAATGGATATCCATTTATATTGACTGTTTGAGTTGAGTAGTTAATTTGAGCATTAGTTGACTCTAAATAATTTCTACCTAAAAGTAAGTCATATTTTTCTGAGAAATTGTGAATAAAGAAAGTTTGTTTAGTAAAACATAGTTTGCTTGAATGCAATGAAACGCTTTGGTTTAATACTATGGTTCCATTTATAGTGTGGACTTTTACTTTAGAAGGTTTGGTTGGGAAATTAAAAAAAATGTTGTTGCATAATATTGATGGATGAACCAGTGTCTGTAGGCATCTAAGAGTAATATTATTCATTTTAATTTTTAAGAATGGGTTTCCTCTTCCTCTGAGTCGCTTTCCGATTCCGAGGCTGGTGGAAGAAAATTTTCGCCTGTGTCCATTTTGTGTTGGCCACTAGCACTTTCTCTTTGCCTTTTAACTGGAGGGTTTGGTGCATTGCTACCTTGTTGTTGGTAATTAAGGGAGTTTTGGGCTCTACCTAAATTTAGTTTTTGCTTAAATTCACTGAAAACTTGTGGGCTTGATTCCACTGGTTTGGAACTAGTGCTTGGATAAAATTTATTTGTGGCATGCATTGCATTGCTCACGAAATTTTGATTTTGTCCTTTACTCTTTAAGTTTTGGGAAGGGTTTGAGTTAGCATTATTTTGGGGTTTTGTTCGGTCGTTGTAAGTTACTTCGCAAACGCCTTCTTCTTGCGCTACTTGTTTGAGTTTGGATACTGTTGATATATCGGATCTAGCAAGAGTCATAAATAGCCTATCAGGTAACTTTCTCCTGATTACATTTTTATACCCTTCGACCATTGAAAATGGTCAAAAAAGGGTATACTAACTTTGTGCAAAATGTATGTAACAGGCATAAGGAGGCGTGGCAGACCCCATAAAGTATATATATTCTTGCTCAGGATCACTAGCCGATTCGATTGAGACATGTCCGTCTGTCTGTCCGTCTGTTTGTTTGAGACAACGGATCTTAGCTATTAAAAAAGCGAGAGACACCAAATTTGGTATGAAGGTTCCTTTATATTCGGGGCAGGTGAAGTTTATGTCAAATGTTTGATGCCACGCCCACCGCCACCGCAAATCGGTAATTTACGATTATTAAGCAAAGTATTAAACTTACAAAGTTCTGCTTTGGTATGCATAAAGCTGAATGCAATATGAACATATTCTCCAAATTACAATCGATCGGATCAAGTCAACGTTTTCAGTACAAATGTTCGCTACGAGCGGCAGCCGACGCGCTGCTTTGAGCAGTTGACGTCGACGTCGACATTGCGTCGTGTCACTTTACTCTTTACGCGCGTCGCTGTGTGAGTGCGTGCGATTAAGCTATATGTAGTAGAAGCTTTTGTGCAGAATTTTCTGTTTGGAATTATGAGTGTGGTTACACGTTTGTTACGGATTTGGAAAATTGGGAGAAGGGTATCTTACTGTCGGGCGCCCGACTGTAGCCTTACCCACTTGGTGAATTTGCCGTGGTCGTCAACGTTGTTTGGGTATCTATCCGAGGCCTCTCTTGCATTCTTCATTGATGTGATATTTTCCTTGGGTGGATACTAAACTATGTATCCCCGTGAGCGCCAACATACTGGCCAGCAGATCCCATGAAGTTTCCAGATTTGATTGACTTTGCCATCACAAAAAGGATATCCCAATCAATGATTACAGCTAAGGCACTTCCAGAACTCTCATCTGATCACTATACGGTGCTCTTTCATCTTTTGTACCACCTACAACACATCGAGCGACCGTATAGGCTTACAAGCAACAGGATCAACTGGGCGAGGTACAAAAAATATGTTTTGTTCCCATACCGGCTTTTCTAGCCCCCTGGAAACCGAGTAAGACATTGATCAGTTTGCTGGTAATATGGAATCAATACTTGTTAATTGTAGTGTTTAACGCATTTGTGTAAACTATAGTGTTCTTAATATCGTTCTCTAACATGAGTTTGTTTGATATGCTAAAGATCTTCTAGATCTTCGACGAACTTACGGATATTTCCAGGGAAGGGTGTGTTGTAGAGACGTCGCAGCAGCTCCTCACATGGTGTCTGGGTTTTGTACTCATTGATAAGGGCATTTATCAGGTCTGGCCAGCTTCTGGCTCCGGATAGTTGGTTGTCTAGTGTCACTTGTTGGGTATAATTGAAGTATTAACTCGATCCTTTTGATAAAGGCACTGAGCTCTTGAGTGTTTCCGCTGAATGTAGGTATTTGTCTAATATGACCTAACGCCTGATTCAGGTGGGGCTCCGACAACAGTTGAACTTGTTCGGTTGCCATGATTTTGTTGTTTTTGTTTTAGCAGAGTTTTTTTTTTGTTGTTGGTTGTTTTTACACTTTTATGGTTGGTTGTTTTTACACTTTTATTGTTCTTTGTATTGCGTGTCAATCAGTGCCTATACGTGAAGTTCTTTGGCCGATAAAACGATTTTATTGTATTACGATGTACTTTTACCTTAGCGCCGATTCGCGTGGTTTCAATCACAAAAAGATACGCTTGGTCGTTCAAGGATCGTTTATCACTAGATTGATATCGGTAAACGAGTCGCACAACTTTTTCTTTTTATCCTACCGGCTGCGCCATTTACGAATTCAGACCGAGGGTTAAAAAAAAAAAAAAACACAGTTGTTTTTAAGTTTATTAGTAAAACAGTTTTTTATTTACTTCCAAAGGAAGAACTAGAGCCTTTGGATTATCTAGGGTTTGATAACAGACTTTAGCGAGCTATCGCGGTAGATAGCGTACTCGGTGCTCGGGACTGAGCTGAACTGAACAGATCTAAGCTGAACTGAACAGAACTAAACTGAAAGTTTACTGAACTACTGCTTAGATGCGTGCCTGGGTTTATTTAGGCAGAGTGGGTGTTAAGAGAGCAAACTCCTTAAGAGAGTTTAGCTAATTTGATTCTAATGTTCACTTTAAGAGAGTTTGGCTGATTTGACTTTAATGTTCTCTCATTGAGAGAGGGAGAGGTTCCCGATAAATGCGGTAATTGGAGAGTCCTGAGACAAGTGCCTGAGCGGAAACTCGGGTGATAAAGTTTTGTTATTTCAGTTGGCTCGCTGATCCAAGTGATCGAATTGGGGGACAATTATTTGAGTGATCGGGTTCGAGCAATTATTTGTTATTGTTCGCGTTTTTAGATTTATGATCTGTGGGAAACAAAGTTAATCGAAGGGTTCTCGTTCTTTGATTACATATTGTGCTTATACATTAATGTGTGTATCTGCGTTTTACAATAATGTGCGTGTGTGTGTGGAATTGGGGAGTTTAAAGTGTGGGTGTAGAATGGATATGTCACTTATATAGTTATTAATTTATAATTGAGTCTGTTCAACAGAAGTTTCTACTCTTTGCCTTGCGTAGTTTTAATTGGGTTTCGGGTGTAGACTTACGACCATACTCTAGTAGACTCCTTCTAATTAACCCACCTTCTTTAACTAACCGTCGTATTATGTTAGGCGTTATGTTTATCGTAAAACTAATAAAGTACGATATAGATTCCCCTACTCTGCTTAATCAAATCAATTTCTGTATTCCTTCTAGAGTTACTCGTAATTTTAGGCCACTATCTTTGGCCTTTTGTCCGAGTTCTCTGTGCTGACTGCAATAGACTGTCTAGAGTTTGCAACTCAGAGTCCTCCCCTCACTCTGTAAAATTGTCTATCCTTAATTAACTCTTCATTCTAATAACTAATATTAATCTATCGATCTGATTGGGTTTTACTGGGTTTTCCCCAATCCTTTGCAGCAAATGCTGGATCGGTAATTCTTAATTCTTATTTTATATTTCCCAGCTTTGATTTAAAAATGTATAATTATACCCTTCGACCATTGAAAATGGTCAAAAAAGGGTATACTAACTTTGTGCAAAATGTATGTAACAGGCATAAGGAGGTGTGGGAGACCCCATAAAGTATATATATTCTTGCTCAGGATCACTAGCCGAGTCCATTGAGACATGTCCGTCTGTCCGTATGTTTGTTTGAGACAACAGATCTCAGCTATTAAAAAAGCTAGAGACACCAAATTAGGTATGAAGGTTCCTATATATCCGAGGCAGATGAAGTTTATGTCAAATGTTTAATGCCACGCCCACCGCCCCCGCAAATTGGTAATTTACGATTATTAAGCAAAGTATTGAACTTACAAAGTTCTGCTTCGGTATGTATAAAACTGAATCCAGTGTGAACATATCCTTCAAATTATTTAGTTATTGAAGTCAACGTTTTCAGTACAAATGTTCGGTACGAGCAACAGCTTGCGCGCTGCTTTGAGCAGTTGATGCCGACCTGGACGTTGCGTCGTGTCGCTTTAGTCTTTACGCGCGTCGCTGTGTGCGTGCGAGCGAGTAAGCTATATTATATATATTGAAATTATGAGTATAGTTAAACGCTTGTAACGGATTTTAAAAGGGTATCTTACTGTCGGGCGCCCGACTGTAACCCTACCTACTTGTTTTAATTAATTTTAAATATATTTTTTTATTTTTTTTAAATTTACTCCATTCAATTTTTAAATTTTTATCTTAATTTTATTTAATTTTAATTTAAAATTAATTAATTTAGTTGACGTTAAATAAATAAATAAATAAATAAAAGGAAGATTTTCATTTCTTGTTTCTTTTGTTTTGTTTTTTTTTTTTTGTTGCTTTTTTTTGAATATATTAAATTACAAAGAATATTTGAATGTAAAGAAGTATTTTTGTCATAGCATGGCCATACTAATTACAATTATGAAATAAACATTTTTAACCAATCCTAAAATATTATTTTTATCTCCTACTTCCGTTACTGTATACGGACCAGTATATTTATATTCTAATTTGTGACCTGCTTCATTTCTTAAATAGACTTTATCACCTACTGATATATCTATGTTGTTTATTTTCTGATCATATAATATCTTATTATTATTTTTCTTATTTTCTTCTATCATTATTCTAGCTCTTTTATATTTAATTTCCTTAGCATAGTCATCTTTATTATATATGGTCTCTATATTATCTATATTATTAAACTGTTTTGGTAAATTATTTGTTTTATCAAATACTAACTCATATGGATAGTAATTATGTGCCATTGAGGGGGTCGTGTTGAAACAGAAAACGAAGTATTGAAGCCATACATCCCAATCAGTTTTATCAACCGATATATATGAGCGTATGTATTCATTCAAAGCTCTATGACTACGTTCTATTGTTCAAACTGTCTGACGGTGGTGTGCTGTAGATGTTATATTTTTAATTTCTAGATATTTGCATAAATCATTTATAATTTAATTCTTATATTCTATTCCCAGAATAAATGATTCAAAAAATTAGCGACAGTGTTCGCGTTCTTATTTGGAACTGGTATGGCAACTAAATATTTAGTTAGGTCACATATTACAGTAACTGCATATTCATTGCCATTTTCAGATTTTTTTTACTAAAGCATTTATTGGCGTATCAGTTATTATCAATGGGGTTTTATTGTGCTTGGTTATTTTAGCTTTTTGACATTTTTGGCATTTTCGTATGTAGTCAGTAATATATTTCCATACCTTTCCAAAAATAATGTCTTGACCTTGGCCAAGGTTATTGAAATGCCTGTATAACCTCCGTTTATTGGATCGTCATGGAATTTAGACAGTATAGTTTCTTTCTCTTTTTGTTTTTCTATAAATGTCACCAGGCCCATTGCCTGGTGACATTTGTTTGAAATTATCTATTGAAACATGTTTTGCTTATACCGGCTTGCATTTCAAGCCTTTGGAAAAATTGACCTAAGTCTAAGATTCCATTGGTATATAAATCGCTATCTTGCATTAATTTTTTTACCATACTTAAATAAACATAGCGTATGTTTTTCAGGCAAGGTCACTACTCTACGTACTTCGTCATTGTTTGTGACTACATATACGTTGGGCTTAGAAGCTTTATCTATAGGTTGCGTAAGCAATTCTATCCGCGCGGATTTTTTGTCTAATTTGATATCTAGTAGTGACTTTCATTATATTTCCTGTAATGTTTTGTAGATCTTTAATGGTTTTTCTTGATAACGCATCAGCTACATGATTGTCTTTTCCCTTCAAATATTCAACTGTGAAATCATACTCTACTAAGCCTTATACGTGTCAGTTTAGAACTCGGATTGATCATTGAGAATAGATATATTAATGGCCTGTGATCTGTTTTGATTGTAAGGTGTTTTCCATAAATATATGGTCAAAAATGTAATATTGCCTAGTGAATTGCAGCTTATTCTTGCTGAGTTGTACATTTATTACTTTCTCCTTTACTGAAAGCTCTTGATGCATATGCAATGGGAAGTTGTAGTCCGTTATGGTTTTGAGTTAAAACCGCTCCGCACGCTTGCTTACTTGCATCAGTAATTATACAGAATTCTTTGCTGAAATCAGGATATTGTATTCATTTTCTTGTCAGCTACTGAACTATCCGACATTGGAAGCCTTTGTTTTTATACCAAAAACTCTTATCGCAATTGCGAAATATGGTTGTAAATCAAGCGCCATCTATCGGACAGCTTTGAGAGGCATAAATTCCCCAGCGTATTACGAGTCCAAAAAACTCCGAACATTAATTAAAGCTAAAATGACGCGTGTAGTTTGCCTCAAGACCGAATCAAATAAATACACAATTATTATAAATCAAAAGCCACACGTCGTCTACTATAATATGAGATAGGTAGTGTGAGAGAAAGGGAAAGAGAGAGAGAGAGAGAGAGAGTCGGCCTATCTGATAAAGGGCTTGTAAATCAATATCACAATTCTTCCGGATCGTGTGCCGATTAGATACTCAATCGCACAGACAATCTATTATTAGAGCCAGATTACGTGATTAATGCGGTCAAATGATTTACTGGAACCTCTTCAAGGACAATATTATTGTATAGTCTAAAGAATTTTTGACCAAAAGGTTGTGCGTCTACTAACCTTCAGATTACAATCGACTTGCTAGCCTTAGCCTTAGCCTTAGCCTAGATGCTCAATGAATTGTGTGTCTAAGATAGAGAGTTATTAAAGATGGGGGCGTGGCATAAGTTGGTACCCCGGGGGGAGGTGACCAAGACAAACGGCGACCAGTTGAGCTGACCAGAAAAGAGAGTTGTGGCAAAAAGTGAACATGACCATGAATTCGAGCTGCCAATATCCCATGTCGGAGCAGTTATGAAAAGTGGCCCTAACCCCGCCCCCTGCACCTACCTCCACCACTCTAGGGCCTGCGCCCCAAGTTGGTTTTTAATAATTGAATATTATGCAATCAATGTGGGTGTGTGTGTGCGAGTGTGTGTGTGTGGCAGAGTGCTTGCGTTGACTGGGGGCGCATATTTCATTACATACTTTTAGGCATTGCGACGAGCTTATTTGTATTATTTATATTAGATTTATGCGCTTTCAAACAATCGCCTGCCAGTGTGTGTATGTGTGTGAGCTGGGTATGTGTGTGTGGCATGACCCCAGCTGAACGCAACTCCCCATCGACAGGCAACGCCCCCATTTGCATGCAACGATATTTGCATAACTTTTGTTGCATCCACTTGGCAGGGCTGGGCAGGGCAGGGCAGGGTATGCTGGGCGGCTGGGTGTGTGCAGCAAGTTGAATATTCAATTAAATTTTGGAATATTCGTTTTCAATTTCGTTGATTACAAGTCGATCTTATGCCCGACTCAGCAAAGTTGAAACTAACGCCTCCTAACAAGCCACCTATGCAGAGTAACTGCCACCCTGCCTCTGCCCTATCCCTACTCCTGCCCCTTCCCTACAACAGCTTATGAAATTCCTGGCAAGCACTCGCTGTGTCATAAATAGCATTCACTTCTTCATTCAACAAATTATGATGAATAACTTGCAAGTGAGTCTTAACTTTTTCGCCAGGCATTGCTTCACTTCTGTTTCCACTTCAACGTCGGCGTCGGCGTCGGCTTCTCCAACTTGCACTGACAGTTCATTTTATTAGCTTAATTCTTGATTTGTTTACAAGCTTGTGCACTGCAGTGTGTTCCAGGAGAGGTTACCACTCTCTGTCTTACTACATATATCCCACTCACTCTCTCTCTCCTTCTCTGTCTAACTCGCTGACCGTCTCCAATCAAATTAGCAAGTAAAATTGTCTGCCACGCCTTCTTATGCCTGTTACATACATTTTGCACAAAGTTAGTTTACCCTTTTTTGACCATTTTCAATGGTCGAAGGGTATAAAAATGTTCCTTTCGATGGACAGACGAATGCCAAAACGCATTCCAATATGATGGTTCATCATCTTTCATCTCAGTTTTTGTTTGTAAAAATTATTTGTGCTTATTGGTTCATATTCCAATCCGAATATATCATTATATTGGGTTCATAAGCTTGAAAGCTGTGATTTGAATTGTGGAGGAAAGTTTTTTTTAGTTGAGATAATATAGATTCTTTTTTATTGTCTAGATTAGTTTTGACTACTACGTAGTTCGATAGTGCTTCATACGCTAAATTATTTGTACTGACTACTTGATCTTCATTTGTTGTATTGAGTAGTCTTATAAAAGCGTTTTTAGATGTTGCTATGGTACCTGCTATGTATATACCATGCTTAATTTCTTGATTTGGAATCAATACACTGTCTTCTTTTGAATTAAGATCTATTTTTCTAATGACTTGGGATCTTGCTAGCAGAAGTATTGAGTTGTTGCCAGAACTGTATGTTATTGGAACATAAATTGGAAATTTTAAGTTATTAGGCCTAATTATGAGCCAATCTTCAGATGGCTTGAAGTCTAATTGACAGTTGTATTTTTTAATAAAATCGTTTCCTTATATGCCATCACAAGCAATAGCGAATTGTAAATCCACTATATAAAAGTCATGTGGGATTATGTACTTAGTGGTCTGTATCTCAATAGAAGTTAACCCCTTGGATTTGGTTACCTCTTTACTTACTCCCTTGGATTTGGTTACCTCTTTACTTACTCCTTTTATGTCTATAATATAATTCTCTTGTATGTCATGAAAGACATCAGAATTTTCTTTAACTATTGAAATGTCTGCACCTGTGTCTACTAGAGAGACAAGTGCTTTTCATGTAGCCACATGGTTGAATGATACAATTATGTTCTGACTGAGATTAATGGAATGAACCCTTGCACTTTCTACTGTTGAGTATTTAAAGGGGGTTGCGAGTTTTCCGATGTATTATTAGTTATTCTGACATTACTTGGGCTATTATAGTTGTGGTCTCGATTCGAGTTGCCACGGCCAAGAGGCCGAAACTCAAGAGAGTTTCCTCTACATTGGCCTCGGTCATTATTGTTTTGGGTATTGCTATTGTAATTATTGTTGTGACTGTGAAAGTTACCTCTATAACTTCCGCGTCCGCGGTTTCCACGGCGCTGTGAATTATTGTTGTAATATAGGACAGTGTTTGGCTGTCCGGTTGCCTCTGTGCAGCAATTTATAAATTTTGATACGGCCTCATTCATAGTATCGAAGGTGCCAGCTTGCATGATAAGTTTTACCTTATCAATTGTGAAATTTTTAGTCATTGCATGCTGAGTGGAATAACGTCTGGAGAACTCTAAGGGTAATCCGTCTGTTATATATGCACCTTCTAACATTTTTGTCATCTGCTCAACCTCTATTGTGTACTGGTTAGTAGTTTTATTGTGTTGCTGTAGGTTCATCAGTTTTGCTGAAATACTTCTACAATTTCGCCTTTGACATTGCTTTTTAATCTGGAAATGGCTTTAGCTATTGTTGTTTCTGAACTATCTTAATTTCTGGCGACACCTTTTAGCCTTGATTTTATTATAGAAACTGCTAAATTGTTCATGTTCGCCTTTTACAAATTCCAAAATTTGCAAAGCATCAATAAAACTTTGTAAGTTTTCAGCTTTACCATCAAAAACTGGTACAAGCTTAGTTGCTGTATTAATAAAATCTATATTAGTTTGCGCCATTTTGATGTTGTTGCTTGGTTTATTCTCTGTCATGATTGGAGAAGTATCAGAATCTGTAGAACTATCCAGATCTGACATCAAAACAGCTGGAATAGTAAGGTTATCTAAATCTGCTCTTCTATTTTAGGGTAAGTCTTAAGCTCTTCTAAATTTATTTGGTCAGTGCCTGTGTGTTCCGTTGATTCCGGTTCATCACCAGTTTCAAATGTTAGAGAAGAATTAAGTATGGTTGGTAAGAATATATCTAGATTAAACTTAAGTTAAATTAATATTAAATTAGATCGTAGTCTGGTCAAAAATTTGGATCATTGGCACCAATGATCTTGATTTAATTTGTTTTTCTGATTTTGTATTAGTGCTTCATTAAAGCAATTTACTAGCATTTCTACGTGTTTCCTAATAGTATTTCTTTGAATTGGTCTGTTTTGTGTAAGTGACATATATGATTTATCAAAGTAAGTTTTTATGTTATTTATTTATTTATATAATTCATTTCATTCCATTATTTTATGGATATAAACTCTTTCTTTAAGTTAATACTAAACTGAACTCTGTCATATGTTTCTCTAATTGCCTTTAGTATAGCCATCGCAAGTGGAAGTATTGAAGTCATACATCCCAATCAGTTTTATCAACCGATATATATGAGCGTATGTATTCATTGAAAGTTCTATGACTACGTTCTATTGTTCCAACTGAATGGTGGTGGTGTGCTGTAGATGTTATATTTTTATACCCTTCGACCATTGAAAATGGTCAAAAAATACTACTTTGTGCTACTAACTTTGTACAAAATGTATGTAACAGGCATAAGGAGGCGTGGCAGACCCCATAAAGTATATATATTCTTGCTCAGGATCACTAGCCGAGTCGATTGAGACATGTCCGTCTGTCTGTCCGTCTGTCCGTCTGTGCGTCTGTCCGTCTGTCCGTCTTATTGTTTGAGACAACAGATCTCAGCTATTAAAAAAGCTAGAGACACCAAATTTGGTATAAAGGTTCCTATATATTCGAGGCAGGTGAAGTTTATGTCAAATGTTTGATGCCACGCCCACCGCCCCTGCAAATCGGTAATTTACGATTATTAAGCAAAGTATTAAAATTACAAAGTTCTGCTTCTGTGTGTATAAATCTGAATGTAATATAAACATATCCTCCAAATTACAATCCGATCGGACCAATAACACAGAAGTTATTGAAGTCAACGTTTTCAGTACAAATGTTCGGTACGAGCAGCAGACGGCGCGCTGCTTTGAGCCGTTGACGCCGACGTTGCGTCGAGTCGCTTTACTCTTTACGCGCGTCGCTGTGTGAGTGCGAGCGAGTAAGCTATATGTAGTAGAAGAATTTGTGCAGAATTTTTGTTCGAAATTATGAGTGTGGTTACACGTTTGTAACGGATTAAAAAAATTTGGAGAAGGGTATCTTACTGTCGGGCGCCCGACTGTAGCCTTACCCACTTGATAATTTCTAGATATTTGCATAAATCATTTATAATTGAATTCTTATATTCTGTTCCCATGTCCGTAATGAACGTCTTCATTGGACCGTACTTCAGAATAAATGATTTAAAAATTGCTTTAGCGACAGTGTTCGCGTTCTTATTTGGAACTAGTATGGCAACTAAATATTTAATTAGGTCACATATTAGAGTAACTGCATATGTATTGGATCGTCATGGAATTTAGACAGTATAGTTTCTTTCTCTTTTTGTTTTTCTATAAATGTCACCGGGTTGAGTAGCGCTACTCTTAATGTATTCAACTCCAAAGTTTTTCCAAGCAAGTTCACAACCTACAGGTGTGATCGACCTGACCGTCGTGGTGGTGGAGTCCTTATTGCAGTCGATTCCACCATCAATTCGGAACTTTTACAGCCGGAGATTCAACTTGCTATTGAAATCCTCTGTGTTAAATTACACTTTCCCGGTTTTTTTTCGTTATATAACCTGTTCCTATATTCCGCCGTCATCGGATGTATCTTTCTATTTGCAACATTTGTCTGCAATAAAGACTATTTTTAATCTGTTATCAGACTGAGATCACCTTTGAGTCCTTGGGGAGTTTAATATACCAGATTGCAATTGGACAACAAGTGTTGATTCAAATTCTCTGCTGCCCTCACGGCACCACGACCTTTTTGACGGTCTGTTTGATATGTCATTGTCGCAGGTCAATCATATCTTAAACTGAAGTAACAGATCGTTAGACTTATGCTTTGTCTCCGATCTATCTAGAGTGAATTTAGTCAAGACTGAACCACTTTCTTTCCCAGAAGAGCCTTACCATCCTACTTTGGAAGTGTCTTTTGATTTTGGGGCTTGTATGGATAAACATGAAAAATTATGTAAGCGCGTACGCTGCTTTAGAAAAGCAGATTTTAATTTATTAAACTCTTTAATTTCACAATTTGATTGGTCGGAATTATATTTGTCTACTGATATATTAGTAGCGACCAATATTTTTTATAAAAATATTAATTCATTTTTTTAAATTTGCGTTCCGTGCTTTTATTCATCATCCTCGAGTAAGCCGCCATGGTTTACAAGAGAGTTGTCACGGTTAAAAAAATTTAAAGTCAAGCCTTTACAAAAAATTTAAATGTAGTAACTCGCCCTTAGCCTTTTCACGCTACTTAAGCGCGCGGTCAGACTTTACAGTCTTAAACGCGAAATGTTATAAAAACTATTAAGCTCGTTGTAAGGTTCAGTTCATTCAGAACCCCAAACAGTTTTATAGTTTTGTTAACACGAAGCGTAAGTCTTCCGCATTTCCTACTAACTTAACGTTTGAAAATGCTAGTGCAAATACCGACCAAACCATGGCCGATATGTTTGCAAAGTTTTTTCAAACGACTTACTCACCTTCTACACATACTACTCATTTTTATCCATACAACATTTCAAGTTCGAATGGTATCTTCTCCCCCTTTCTAAGCGAAAGCTCCCTTGTCAAGGATCTTTATTTAGTTAAGCCAGTTTTTTCACCAGGACCTGACGGTGTTCCCGTTTGTATACTTCGGTTCTGTGCCAACTCCTTAAGTAAGCCATTGCTCAAACTATTTTCGCTGTCCTTAGAAAGTTCACTCTTTCCTTCCATTTGGAAGGAATCTTTTATTATCCCATTATTGAAAAAGGGCAGCAAGTCTGAAGCAAGCAATTATAGAGGTATCTCTAAATTGTCGGCTATACCTAAATTTTTCGAGAATGTTATAACTCCTCACTTGCAACATTTATGCATATATCCGTTATTTCACCTTTTCAACACGGATTTATTAAACGTCGTTCAACTACGACAAATTTGCTTGAGCTGACATCCTTTGGGGTAAAAGGATTTCAGGAAAATCTTCAAACTTATGTCATTTATACTGATTTCAGTAAAGCTTTTGACTCAGTGAATCATTCCCTTTTGGCACATAAGCTTGACCTTCTAGGGCTTTCACCTCTACTTTTTACGCTTTTCATCAATGACCTGCCTTCGGTCATACATAACTCCCGTACTCTTATGTACGCGGATGATGTAAAGCTTTGTTATCAATTAAAAGACGACCACTGTCACTCACACTTACAAGCCGACCTAAATAGTTTTCATTCGTGGTGTTGTGCCAATTTTGTAAACCTGAACAGCTCAAATGCAAGCTGATGACATTCTCTCGAGTCAGTCCAATGTGTACTTCTTATTCTCTTTGTGGTTCTGTCTTGGAAAGAATTACCCTAGTTGATGATTTGGGGGTCCGATTGGACCGAAAACTAAAGTTTTCCAATCATATTTCTAATATGGTCAATAAAGCCATGGGTGTTCTAGGCTTTATTAAGAGATGGTCTAAGGAATTGGTTCATGCGTGTGGTGTCCCCAGTAGTAGAAGCATTTGTGCAGAATTCTCTGTTTGAAACTATGAAAGGTGTTACACGTTTGTAACGGATTTAGAAAATTGGGAGAGAAGGGTATCTTACTGTCGGGCGCCCGACTGTAGCCTTACCTACTTGTTATGGCATGCAGATGGTGCGAAAACATGTTTCTGCATGCATGTGAGTAAGGGTCATTATTTATTTAAGTACGCATTCAGCCCTTTCTTTATCTTGTCTTGTTGATAGCAGCGCATCTGCCATATCTGCTGCAGCGTACGATTTTCTGCTAAAATCGTACATCCTCCCGGCCTCTGAACGTCTGTTCAAATTTCGTTGATGTTGATTCTAAATGGATGTGGATTTTCTCCGGGTGGTGAGGTTGGGCTCGATCGCTTGGTTGAGGTCCTTCCTTTATGCCATTTGTTTCCGAGATAGATTATGATCAGAATCATTACGAAAACCAGCATATAATGTTATGTGGTGATGTTCAATAGGTGCCACTACCTTGGTAGTTGGAAAGTGTTGCTTGGTAGAAGGATTTTCCGTAGTTTCTGTAACTCTGCATAGTGTTCAATCAGTTCTTCCTTCTTTAATATGGTGCTAGGTCAAGCTGTAGTTGTTTTATTGGCTTATGTCACGTCTCCAAAACGAGCAAATGATGAATGAATAATTGTGTCTTGACTAGTCAAAGTCATCATTGAATATCGAAGTGTGCATCTAGTCGTTATAGTTATTATCTATCTCTTTAAAACCAGCCTCTCAATTCCACTTCACGCCATATCTGGCGTTCCTCAAGGGAGTCATCTCGGCCCCCTACTTTTTACGCTTTTCATCAATGACCTGCCTTCGGTCATACATAACTCCCGTACTCTTATGTACGCGGATGATGTAAAGCTTTGTTATCAATTTAAAGACGACCACTGTCACTCACACTTACAAGCCGACCTAAATAGTTTTCATTCGTGGTGTTGTGCCAATTTTGTAAACCTGAACAGCTCGAAATGCAAGCTGATGACATTCTCTCGAGTCAGTCCAATGTGTACTTCTTATTCTCTTTGTGGTTCTGTCTTGGAAAGAATTACCCTAGTTGATGATTTGGGGGTCCGATTGGACCGAAAACTAAAGTTTTCCAATCATATTTCTAATATGGTCAATAAAGCCATGGGTGTTCTAGGCTTTATTAAGAGATGGTCTAAGGAATTGGTTCATGCGTGTGGTGTCCCCAGTAGTAGAAGCATTTGTGCAGAATTCTCTGTTTGAAACTATGAAAGGTGTAACACGTTTGTAACGGATTTAGAAAATTGGGAGAGAAGGGTATCTTACTGTCGGGCGCCCGACTGTAGCCTTACCTACTTGTTATGGCATGCAGATGGTGCGAAAACATGTTTCTGCATGCATGTGAGTAAGGGTCATTATTTATTTAAGTACGCATTCAGCCCTTTCTTTATCTTGTCTTGTTGATAGCAGCGCATCTGCCATATCTGCTGCAGCGTACGATTTTCTGCTAAAATCGTACATCCTCCCGGCCTCTGAACGTCTGTTCAAATTTCGTTGATGTTGATTCTAAATGGATGTGGATTTTCTCCGGGTGGTGAGGTTGGGCTCGATCGCTTGGTTGAGGTCCTTCCTTTATGCCATTTGTTTCCGAGATAGATTATGATCAGAATCATTACGAAAACCAGCATATAATGTTATGTGGTGATGTTCAATAGGTGCCACTACCTTGGTAGTTGGAAAGTGTTGCTTGGTAGAAGGATTTTCCGTAGTTTCTGTAACTCTGCATAGTGTTCAATCAGTTCTTCCTTCTTTAATATGGTGCTAGGTCAAGCTGTAGTTGTTTTATTGGCTTATGTCACGTCTCCAAAACGAGCAAATGATGAATGAATAATTGTGTCTTGACTAGTCAAAGTCATCATTGAATATCGAAGTGTGCATCTAGTCGTTATAGTTATTATTCCAGCATTTTGTAGAATAATATTTGAAGCTCCATCAGGACATTGAATCTGAGATTTTGTCGCAAATATCCAATAATTTCGTGTGTGTGTCTTAGACCATATTACAGTTTTGTTTGAATATGTGAAATGAGACGAAGTGTCTATTCTGTTGTGAAATAATTGCATTTCACAACTAGTTTCAGTTGAGAACAATAGTTGCTTATTATGGCATATGAAATCATCAACGTCTCTTGCGTAGTAGGTTTTGAAATCCATTTCTGTCAGTTCTACAAAGGCTTCTCTGTGGTTGTTGACGGCAATAAATGGAAAATTAATCTCAAACTTGATTAATCCTTTATTGGTTATTGATGGGATCGGAATGGGCTAAAATATATCAAGTACTTGTGTGGATACTAGCGGAAGTGTAATAATACATGATCGTTCACAATGATTCCTTCAGCCTTCATCATCTTGTAGAGCATGAGCATATTGTCTGAATTGGTTGGTAACATTGGCTTACCCTTTAGGTGCTCTAGTATCTTGACTAGTTGTTGCTTTAACTGTCGTGGTGAAATTAATGTCGGACATATTGTGTTATGACGAATATCCGTTAACACATTAATGATCTCGCTCTGCATTCTCTGAAGATTTGTTGCGATGAGTTTCAATTGAGATTTAAGAGATGTAACGACCGAAGTCCAATAACGTCCCCTGCACACCCTGTCTTAATAACATACATACGGCAAAGCTCAGGGGCAAAGCTCTGCTCGCAATACCGATACTACCCATGTTGCTGTTATGCTACCGCCTTAGTGCCTCAAAAAAGAAAAGTTTATTCCATTTTAAATTTCTTTAATGTTATGTAATGACAAACAATATTAGCGAATTCGAAATCTCTAACTTTAATTCCCTAATTTTTAGTCCTTTTTGATTTCCTTTTTTTATTTATTCAATCTCAATTTAATTTGATTCTTTTTTCTAAATATATTTTTATAATTGGATGTCGATGGTTCTAGTTTATTTGGTTTCGATAAAAGGATTCAATTTAAAAATAATAAAAGGATTCAATTTCATTTAATAGTTTATTGAATATTGAAGGCAGCAAAGGTGCCGCTTCAAACGTTCAGTTGAATCTGATCTTTACATTCTCTTCTTAGAATCTATGTAAGCCTAAAGCTTATCGCGGAGAGAGACGGTTATGCTTATGCTAAATATTATATTACATATTTAATTATGCTCTCTTAAGCTGGAGCGCTATGTAACAGAATGCAGACACGTGCACATTCTGTGAGCGCGCCTATCGACTCTCTTTATGTAAACATCGTAACATTGTAATGGTGTGTTTACTCTTGGTACAGTAGATATTATGAATATATGTTTGAATACTACATCTCCCTCCTTTTGAAAAATAACGTAACATATTGAAGTTATTTTATAAGCTTTTTACTTAAATTTATATATATATTATTAATTAATAATTAACAAAGGAAGATTTTCATTTCTTGTTTCTTTTGTTTTGTTTATACCCTTCGACCATTAAAAATGGTCAAAAAAGGGTATACTAACTTTGTGCAAAATGTATGTTACAGGCATAAGGTGGCGTGGCAGACCCCATAAAGTATATATATTCTTGCTCAGGATCACTAGCCGATTCGATTGAGACATGTCCGTCTGTCTGTCCGTCTCTCCGTCTGTTTGTTTGAGACAACAGATCTCAGCTATTAAAAAAGCTAGAGACACCAAATTTGGTATGAAGGTTCCTATATATATGTCAAATGTTTGATGCCACGCCCACCGCCCCCGCAAATCGGTAATTTACGATTATTAAGAAAAGCATTAAACTTATAAAGTTCTGCTTCTGTATGTACAAAGCTGAATGCAATATGAACATATATTCCAAATTACAATCCGATCGGAACAATAACACATAAGTTATTAAGGTCAACGTTTTCAGTACAAATGTTTGGTACGGGCAGCAGCCGACGCGCTGCTTTGAGCAGTTGACGCCGACGTCGACGTTGCGTCGTGTCGCTTTCCTCTTTACGCGCGTCGCTGCGTGCGTGCGAGCGAGTAAGCTATATGTAGTAGAAGTATTTGTGCAGAATTCTCTGTTTGAAACTATGAAAGTGGTTACACGTTTGTAACGGATTTAGGAAATTGGGAGAAGGGTATTTTACTGTCGGGCGCCCGACTGTAGCCTTTCTCACTTGTTTTTGAATATATTAAGTTACAAAGAATATTTGAATGTAAAGAAGTATTTTTGTCATAGCATGGCCATACTAATTACAATTATGAAATAAACATTTTTAATCTATCCTTATGTACTGTTTGTTTTTTGTTTGTATTATTCGTTATTTTAATGTTATTTCTATCTCCTATTTTCGTAACTGTATACGGACCAGTATATTTATATTCTAATTTGTGACCTGTTTCATTTTTAAATAAGACTTTATCACCTACTGATATATCTATGTTGTTTATTTTCTGATCATATAATATCTTATTATTTTTCTTATTTTCTGCTATCATTATTCTAGCTCTTTTATATGCTACATCTAATCTATATTTAATTTCCTTAGCATAGTCATCTATATTATATATGGTCTCTATATTATCTATACTATTAAACTGATTTGGCAAATTATTTGTTATACCAAATACTAACTCATATGGAGAGTAATTATGTGCCATTGAGGGGGTCGTGTTGAAACAGAAAACGAAGTATTGAAGCCATACATCCCAATCAGTTTTATTAACCGATATATATGAGCGTATGTATTCATTGAAAGTTCTATGACTACGTTCTATTGTTCCAACTGTCTGGTGGTGGTGTGCTGTAGATGTTATATTTTTAATTTCTAGATATTTGCATAAATCATTTATAATTTAATTCTTATATTCTGTTCCCATGTCCGTAATGAACGTCTTCATTGGACCGTACTTCAGAATAAATGATTCAAAAATTGCTTTAGCGACAGTGTTCGCGTTCTTATTTGGAACTGGTATGGCAACTAAATATTTAATTAGGTCACATATTAGAGTAACTGCATATTCATTGCCATTTTCAGATTTTGGTAGTGGGCCAATAGTGAATACTATCACGCTGTCGAAATCATTTACTTCAGTTATTATCAATGCGGTCTTAATGTGCTTGGTTATTTTAGCTTTTTAATATTTTTGACATTAGCAATAGTCAGTAATATCTCGAGTCATACCTTTCCAAAAACAATGTCTTTTGACCTTGGCCAAGGTTTTTGAAATGCCTATATAACCTCCGTGTATTGGATCGTCATGGAATTTAGACAGTATAGTTTCTTTCTCTTTTTGTTTTTCTATAAATGTCACCGGGTTGAGAAGCGCTACTCTTAATGAATTCAATATCTTATTGCCCATTTGTTTGAAATTATCTATTGATACATGTTCAAAGATATTTTTCCACGGTGCCATTTTGAACTGGCTGATTTTGTTTATACCGGCTTGCATTTCAAGCCTTTGGAGAAATTGACCTAAGTCTAGGATTCCATTGGTATTTAAATCGCTAACATCGTATTTTGCAGTAATTTTTTTACCATACCTAAATATACATAGCGTATGTTACATGCAAGGTCACTACTCTACGTACTTCGTCATTGTTTGTGACTACATATACGTTGGGCTTAGAAGCTTTATCTATAGGTTGCGTAAGCAATTCTATCCGCGCGGATTTTCTGTCTAATTTGATATCTAGTAGTGACTTTCATTATATTTCCTGTAATGTTTTGTAGATCTTTAATGGTTTTTCTTGATAACGCATCAGCTACATGATTGTCTTTTCCCTTCAAATATTCAACTGTGAAATCATACTCTACTAAGCCTTATACGTGTCAGTTTAGAACTCGGATTGATCATTGAGAATAGATATATTAATGGCCTGTGATCTGTTTTGATTGTAAGGTGTTTTCCATAAATATATGGTCGAAAATGTAATATTGTAATAAAAGGATTCAATTTAAAAATAATAAAAGGATTCAATATGATTTTATAGTTTATTGAATATTGGAGGCAGCAAAAGTGCCGCTTTCAACGTTCAGTTGTATTAGTTATGCTCTCTTAAGCTGGAGCGCTATGTAACAGAATGTAGACACGTGCACATTCTGTGAGCGCGCCGATCGACTCTCTTTATGTCAACATTGTAACGGAGTCGATCTACTCTCTTTATGTAAACATCGTAACATTGTAACGGTGTGTTTACTCTTGGTACAGTAGATATTATGAATATATGTATGTATGAATACTACAATATCTTTCTTATTTGGTTTCGATATAAAAAAGAGATGGGATATTTTGCAAACGATAGGGAGACAATAGTATTATTATTTCGTTTCGATATTTTTACTAACGATAGGCAAGCGATAGTTTGAATATTATTTGGTTACGATATTTTGGAATTGTTAACCACTCACCTGTGATCCGTTGGGGCCCCGACGAAACAGCTGAGGAAAAATAATAATGGCGAATGAATAAATTACTGAATGAATGAATAATACCCAAACACAAAAAAAATCTTCTGACCTATCACTCAATACTGCTTTATTTGACGTTACCAAATTTTCTGTTATACGTATACATGCGTATGCGAATGAATGAACTACTGAATGACTGAAAAGATGAGAAAAGATTAAATCAAAAAGGATGAACAGTAAATAAATAAATAAATAAATGAAATGAAACAAAAAACTAGTAGGCTACAGTCACGCGGTGACTGTAAGAGGCCATGGATTTTCAGTTTACGTTTATATAACATAAAATTTGTATAAATTTATATTTATAAAAATGTTAATATAATGAAACAAAAAGTGCGCACGGCTACAGACCGGCGCGCTCTACAGACAGATACCCTTTAACATCCGTACCAAACATGTAAGCACACTCATGACTTCTTACAGAGAATATGACTAAATATTCTAAATTTCTTTAAATATAGTAAAAACTTCGTTAACATTGATTTTAAATAAAAATAACTCATATGCAAAAAAAAAAGAACAGAAAAGTAAAACAAAAAATTTTTTACCGACGCGAGGTCTTGAACCATGGACCTCCAAAAAACTCGGCCTATGCAGTCTGCAACTATAACAGCTCTGCCATTAGCGCATTTTGAGTTTGCTCGGTAAAGTTGCATTATGAGACCATTCAGCTTGTCGTACAGGCCAAATAGAAATTATTATTGTGTCTCGTGTGTGTGTGCGTGTGTGTAAGACAATGCCAACTCACTCCTCTTAAAATTCTATTATAGTTAATAATTTTAAATGCTTGAAAAAAAGCTAACATCCAATAATATCAACCACTTAACATCGGGGTTGGGTAGGATTAGAACTCGTGCCCTTCCGCTCGACAGTCAGCGACCACATCCACGCAGCCACTGCAGCTATATGTCGACCACGATAAAATTGCAATGATGACAGTCCATTAATTTTGGTACATATAATTGAAAAAAAAGCTTGCCGCCGGAGTTGAACCTGGATCTTGCATATTTAACATAATAAAACAGACAAAAACACGTGGTCGCATGGCACTACTATTTCCTTAATATCTTCCACATTTATAGTCCAATCTTACTGAAATTTTCACGAAACGTCCGCAAGATGGTATTTATAACGTATATATAAAACTGCTTGCTGTAAAGCTAATATTGCGGCTGTAATCAATTTTTTCACTTTATGGAGGCGGGTGGGGGCGTGGGTAAAATCCAAAATAAACTTGATCAGCCTGCAGTAATAACACATGTTGTCACCAAATTCTGGAACTCTAGCTCTTATAATAGCTAAGATCCAGGTGTTCACACGGACGGACAGACAGACAGACGGACAGACGGACATGGCTATCTCGACGCGGCTGTTGATACTGATTCAGAATATATATATTTTATGGGGTCGGAGATGTCTCCTTCTACCTGTTACATACATTTTCGGTTCGAACAAAGTTATAATACCCTTCTACTCTATGAGTAGCGGGTATAAAAATGCACATCAGGTGGCTGCCTAACCACAATTTTTTTTTACCACTCACAAAAAACAGCAAATAACAACTAAAGGTAGCCGGGCGATCACGGCACCAGAAAAGATAGGGGCAAATACGCACGCCTACCGCTGAAAAGCAAGACGAGGATAGAAGCTGCCAAAAAATTCTTGGAAAGCTTATACTCACGACCAGCCTCGAACACCCACAATATAAATAGCACCAAAAGCTATGTTGTATACACTCAACAATTTTTGAGTCGAATTAAACACTTTTTGAGTGATCACTTTGAATTTTTTCGATTTGACAAATTTTTCACCGACGCGTGTTCTCAAACTTCTTCTTAATTAGTGAAGAGGAAATGAATATCGAACACGATAGGTGAAAATATCGATATATCGCCACTCTACTAACCAACACTGATTGAGCAGGTCGGCCGATATTTGAGTAGCCAGACTCGTTTCAAATCAGAGTTGCCAGATCGGATGTGGTGATAGCCATTATTTGAATTCAAATTTGAATTTGAATTCCTGCATTTCGAATCCTATCATGTGACGTATAAGCAATTCGCTCACCAAAATTAAAATTTATACACGGGCCACACAGCACAAGTTTATTTCCGGGTCACTGGCCTGGAATTAAAGTTGAAGAAAATCAAGGGGCGTGTAGAACTTTCGGACAGAGCTCAAGCACTCCGAAGCGGTTTATAGGAGCGAAGATTAAAGCCACAAATCTTTGGCGTGAAATTGACCCAGTTCTTTCTCCGACAAATCTTTCACCAAATACAACGTATTGCCAATCTTTTCCTAAATGCGTACCTTGGTCCCTACGGGGGCTAACTTTGCATTAAAATTAGCAGCAGCGTTGCTTAATGCGAAGTTGCGCTTGATCACTATCTGGCCCACATCAAAGGTGCGTGGTTTAGCTCTCAAATCATAGCTATGTTTGTTCCGCTCGTATGCCTTGAGAAAATTTGCGTCAATCTTTGACCGAATCAGCTCGATCTTGTCTTCTCTTGGCACATTTGCGCTGGAATCGCCGAGCATGCTGAGATTCTTCAGCACTTGATAGTCGCTTCCATGCGAAATCATGTGCTGTCCGAAAATTACAAAGTACGGCGACATGCCAAGAGATTGATGCCATGACTTGCGTAACGAACCGTTAATGTAGTTAAAACCAACTCCCGTTGGTCACCCTGCACATATGCTCTAAGTGCGGCGTTAACGGATCGATTAACTCGTTCGGCAGCGTTCGACTGTGGAGCATATGCACCGTAAAGACGTGTTGAACTCTGTTTTTCGAAAGGAAAGTCGTGAACTCATGGCTTTTAAACTGAGTGCCATTATCGCTCACGACTACCTCTGGAACTCCGAAGCACGAAAAGACTTCCTCCTGCAGAACGTCTACCACCACCTTCGCTGTGAATTTCCGAACCTCCTTTAGGAACGTAAACTTGGAGAAGTGATATTATATGATGATCCCTATGTTCCCCTTCTTCGAACGCGGAAACGGACCGATGAAGTCTATATAGAGACGCTGGAACGGTCGTTCGGTGATTACTCGAGCACCCACATCAGATAAAGCGAAAGCTAAGCCTACAACACAAGCAGGCTGGTAATCAGCCGAAAATAAATCGCGCCAACGCTGCCAATGACTCAAGTTCAAATAGGTTTGCACTACTGGATGACTGTGAAGTGCAGGAACATGAGCAGAAGAAGATAAAGTCGCCACCAATATATACGTGAAAAAACCTCAAATGCGCTGCTTAGCAAACTAGTTGCAGTTATCGGAGAAAACAAGTTCCATGTTATACCTCTTACTAAGGGCAACATACAAGAAATGAAAGTGTAGACTCAGGATGAGTCTAGCCACCGATCAGTGACCAAGTACCTGGACGAAGCTGGGAAGAGTTACTATACCTACCAGCTGAAAGTGCCAAAGGATTGCAGGTTGTCATTAAAGGAATAGAGTCATCAGTGACCTCATCCGAAATTATCGCGGCACTAAGGGAGAAGAACTTCAACGCCAAAACGGTGATCAACATTCTCAACAGGAACAAAGAGCCGCAGCCACTCTTTAAAGTCGAACTGGAGCCATCGAGTCAGAAAAACAACAAAAACAAGTAGGTAAGGCTATAGTCGGACGCCCGACAGTAAGATACCCTTCTCCCAATTTTTAAAATCCGTTACAAGCGTGTAACTATACTCATAATTTCAAACAAAAATTTTGCACAAATTCTTCTACTACATATAGCTTATTCGCTCGCACTCACACAGCGACGCGCGTAAAGAGTAAAGCGACACGACGCAACGTCGACGTCGGCGTCAACTGTTCAAAGCAGCGCGTCGGCTGCTGCCCGTACCAAACATTTGTACTGAAAACGTTGACTTTAATAACTTCTGTGTTTTTGGCCCGATCGGATTGTAGTTTAGAGGATATGTTGATATTGCATTAAGCTTTATACATACCGAAGCAGAACGTTATAGGTTTAATACTTTGCTTAATAATCGTAAATTACCGATTTGCGGGGGCGGTGGGCGTGGCATCGAACATTTGACATAAACTTCACCTGCCCCGGATATATAGGAACCTTCATACCAAATTTGGTGTCTCTAGCTTTTTTAATAGCTGAGATCTGTTGTCTCATACAAACAGAGGGAGAGACGGACAGACAGACGGACATGTCTCAATCGAATCGGCTAGTGATCCTGAGCAAGAATATATATACTTTATGGGGTCTGCCACGCCTCCTTATGCCTGTAACATACATTTTGCACAAAGTTAGTATACCCTTTTTTGACCATTTTTAATGGTCGAAGGGTATAAACAAAACAAAAGAAACAAGAAATGAAAATCTTCCTTTGTTAATTATTAATTAATAATATATATATAAATTTAAGTAAAAGCTTATAAAATAACTTCAATATGTTACGTTATTTTTCAAAAGGAGGGAGATGTAGTATTCATACATATATTCATAATATCTACTGTACCAAGAGTAAACACACCGTTACAATGTTACGATGTTTACATAAAGAGAGTCGATAGGCGCGCTCACAGAATGTGCACGTGTCTGCATTCTGTTACATAGCGCTCCAGCTTAAGAGAGCATAATTAAATATGTAATATAATATTTAGCATAAGCATAACCGTCTCTCTCCGCGATAAGCTTTAGGCTTACATAGATTCTAAGAAGAGAATGTAAAGATCAGATTCAACTGAACGTTTGAAGCGGCACCTTTGCTGCCTTCAATATTCAATAAACTATTAAATGAAATTGAATCCTTTTATTATTTTTAAATTGAATCCTTTTATCGAAACCAAATAAACTAGAACCATCGACATCCAATTATAAAAATATATTTAGAAAAAAGAATCAAATTAAATTGAGATTGAATAAATAAAAAAAAAGGAAATCAAAAAGGACTAAAAATTAGGGAATTAAAGTTAGAGATTTCGAATTCGCTAATATTGTTTCTCATTACATAACATTAAAGAAATTTAAAATGGAATAAACTTTTCTTTTTTGAGGCACTAAGGCGGTAGCATAACAGCAACATGGGTAGTATCGGTATTGCGATATCGATAGTACCTGGTTGGGTGAGTGAAGAAGGAGAGCATAACAACTAGCTCTCCGACTAGATCGTTCGTTAGGGGGAGTCCGTCCGTTTATTTTGGCCTTCCCTTTTCTTGCCACTCCCCCTTCTTGCAGTCCTATAACCTGTCGATATTTTCTGGTAACACCGATAATTGAACCTGCACACAAAACCCCGCCCATTTTCCCTGAGCTTTGCCGTATGTATGTTATTTAGACAGGGTGTGCAGGGGACGTTATTGGACTTCGGTCGTTACATCTCTTAAATCTCAATTGAAACTCATCGCAACAAATCTTCAGAGAATGCAGAGCGAGATCATTAATGTGTTAACGGATATTCGTCATAACACAATATGTCCGACATTAATTTCACCACGACAGTTAAAGCAACAACTAGTCAAGATACTAGAGCACCTAAAGGGTAAGCCAATGTTACCAACCAATTCAGACAATATGCTCATGCTCTACAAGATGATGAAGGCTGAAGGAACCATTGTGAACGATCATGTATTATTACACTTCCGCTAGTATCCACACAAGTACTTGATATATTTTAGCTCATTCCGATCCCATCAATAACCAATAAAGGATTAATCAAGTTTGAGATTAATTTTCCATTTATTGCCGTCAACAACCACAGAGAAGCCTTTGTAGAACTGACAGAAATGGATTTCAAAACCTACTACGCAAGAGACGTTGATGATTTCATATGCCATAATAAGCAACTACTGTTCTCAACTGAAACTAGTTGTGAAATGCAATTATTTCACAACAGAATAGACACTTCGTCTCATTTCACATATTCAAACAAAACTGTAATATGGTCTAAGACACACACACGAAATTATTGGATATTTGCGACAAAATCTCAGATTCAATGTCCTGATGGAGCATCAAATATTATTCTACAAAATGCTGGAATAATAAGTATAACGACTAGATGCACACTTCGATATTCAATGATGACTTTGACTAGTCAAGACACAATTATTCATTCATCATTTGCTCGTTTTGGAGACGTGACATAAGCCAATAAAACAACTACAGCTTGACCTAGCACCATATTAAAGAAGGAAGAACTGATTGAACACTATGCAGAGTTACAGAAACTACGGAAAATCCTTCTACCAAGCAACACTTTCCAACTACCAAGGTAGTGGCACCTATTGAACATCACCACATTACATTATATGCTGGTTTTCGTAATGATTCTGATCATAATCTATCTCGGAAACAAATGGCATAAAGGAAGGACCTCAACCAAGCGATCGAGCCCAACCTCACCATCCGGAGAAAATCCCCATCCATTTAGAATCAACATCAACGAAATTTGAACAGACGTTCAGAGGCCGGGAGGATGTACGATTTTAGCAGAAAATCGTACGCTGCAGCAGATATGGCAGATGCGCTGCTATCAACAAGACAAGATAAAGAAAGGGCTGAATGCGTACTTAAATAAATAATGACCCTTACTCACATGCATGCAGACACATGTTTTCGCACCATCTGCATGCCATAACAAGTAGGTAAGGCTACAGTCGGGCGCCCGACAGTAAGATACCCTTCTCTCCCAATTTTCTAAATCCGTTACAAACGTGTAACCACTTTCATAGTTTCAAACAGAGAATTCTGCACAAATGCTTCTACTACTGGGGATACCATACGCATGAACCAATTCCTTAGACCATCTCTTAATAAAGCCTAGAACACCCATGGCTTTATTGACCATATTAGAAAAATGATTGGAAAACTTTAGTTTTCGGTCCAATCGGACCCCCAAATCATCAACTAGGGTAATTCTTTCCAAGACAGAACCACAAAGAGAATAAGAAGTACACATTGGACTGGCTCGAGAGAATGTCATCAGCTTGCATTTCGAGCTGTTCAGGTTTACAAAATTGGCACAACACCACGAATGAAAACTATTTAGGTCGGCTTGTAAGTGTGAGTGACAGTGGTCGTCTTTAAATTGATAACAAAGCTTTACATCATCCGCGTACATAAGAGTACGGGAGTTATGTATGACCGAAGGCAGGTCATTGATGAAAAGCGTAAAAAGTAGGGGGCCGAGATGACTCCCTTGAGGAACGCCAGATATGGCGTGAAGTGGAATTGAGAGGCTGGTTTTAAAGAGATAGCTTACAATCCAACTAAGTAATTTAGGTGAAAAACCTAGAAGGTCAAGCTTATGTGCCAAAAGGGAATGATTCACTGAGTCAAAAGCTTTACTGAAATCAGTATAAATCACATCAGTTTGAAGATTTTCCTGAAATCCTTTTACCCCAAAGGATGTCAGCTCAAGCAAATTTGTCGTAGTTGAACGACGTTTAATAAATCCGTGTTGAAAAGGTGAAATAACGGATATGCATAAATGTTGCAAGTGAGGAGTTATAACATACTCGAAAAATTTAGGTATAGCCGACAATTTAGAGATACCTCTATAATTGCTTGCTTCAGACTTGCTGCCCTTTTTCAATAATGGGATAATAAAAGATTCCTTCCAAATGGAAGGAAAGAGTGAACTTTCTAAGGACAGCGAAAATAGTTTGAGCAATGGCTAACTTAAGGAGTTGGCACAGAACCGCAAATATACAAACGGGAACACCGTCAGGTCCTGGTGAAAAAACTGGCTTAACTAAATAAAGATCATTGACAAGGGAGCTTTCGTTTAGAAAGGGGGAGAAGATACCATTCGAACTTGGAATGTTGTATGGATAAAAATGAGTAGTATGTGTAGAAGGTGAGTAAGTCGTTTGAAAAAACTTTGCAAACATATCGGCCATGGTTTGGTCGGTATTTGCACTAGCATTTTCAAACGTTAAGTTAGTAGGAAATGCGGAAGACTTACGCTTCGTGTTAACAAAACTATAAAACTGTTTGGGGTTCTGAATGAACTGAACCTTACAACGAGCTAAATAGTTTTTATAACATTTCGCGTTAAAGACTGTAAAGTCTGACCGCGCGCTTAAGTAGCGTGAAAAGGCTAAGGGCGAGTTACTACATTGAAATTTTTTGTAAAGGCTTGAATTTACATTTTTTAACCGTGACAACTCTCTTGTAAACCATGGCGGCTTACTCGAGGATGATGAATAAAAGCACGGAATGCAAATTTAAAAAAAATGAATTAATATTTTTATAAAAAATATTGGTCGCTACTAATATATCAGTAGACAAATATAATTCTGACCAATCAAATTGTGAAATTAAAGAGTTTAATAAATTAGAATCTGCTTTTCTAAAGCAGCGTACGCGCTTACACAATTTTTCATGTCTATCCATACAAGCCCCAAAATCAAAAGACACTTCCAAAGTAGGATGGTATGGCTCTTCTGGGAAAGAAAGTGGTTCAGTCTTGACTAAATTCACTCTAGATAGATCGGAGACAAAGCATAAGTCTAACGATCTGTTACTACAGTTTAAGATATGATTGACCTGCGACAATGATAACAAAGCTTTACATCATCCGCGTACATAAGAGTACGGGAGTTATGTATGACCGAAGGCAGGTCATTGATGAAAAGCGTAAAAAGTAGGGGGCCGAGATGACTCCCTTGAGGAACGCCAGATATGGCGTGAAGTGGAATTGAGAGGCTGGTTTTAAAGAGATAGCTTACAATCCAACTAAGTAATTTAGGTGAAAAACCTAGAAGGTCAAGCTTATGTGCCAAAAGGGAATGATTCACTGAGTCAAAAGCTTTACTGAAATCAGTATAAATCACATCAGTTTGAAGATTTTCCTGAAATCCTTTTACCCCAAAGGATGTCAGCTCAAGCAAATTTGTCGTAGTTGAACGACGTTTAATAAATCCGTGTTGAAAAGGTGAAATAACGGATATGCATAAATGTTGCAAGTGAGGAGTTATAACATTCTCGAAAAATTTAGATATAGCCGACAATTTAGAGATACCTCTATAATTGCTTGCTTCAGACTTGCTGCCCTTTTTCAATAATGGGATAATAAAAGATTCCTTCCAAATGGAAGGAAAGAGTGAACTTTCTAAGGACAGCGAAAATAGTTTGAGCAATGGCTAACTTAAGGAGTTGGCACAGAACCGAAAATATACAAACGGGAACACCGTCAGGTCCTGGTGAAAAAACTGGCTTAACTAAATAAAGATCATTGACAAGGGAGCTTTCGTTTAGAAAGGGGGAGAAGATACCATTCGAACTTGGAATGTTGTATGGATAAAAATGAGTAGTATGTGTAGAAGGTGAGTAAGTCGTTTGAAAAAACTTTGCAAACATATCGGCCATGGTTTGGTCGGTATTTGCACTAGCATTTTCAAACGTTAAGTTAGTAGGAAATGCGGAAGACTTACGCTTCGTGTTAACAAAACTATAAAACTGTTTGGGGTTCTGAATGAACTGAACCTTACAACGAGCTAAATAGTTTTTATAACATTTCGCGTTAAAGACTGTAAAGTCTGACCGCGCGCTTAAGTAGCGTGAAAAGGCTAAGGGCGAGTTACTACATTTAAATTTTTTGTAAAGGCTTGAATTTACATTTTTTAACCGTGACAACTCTCTTGTAAACCATGGCGGCTTACTCGAGGATGATGAATAAAAGCACGGAATGCAAATTTAAAAAAAAATGAATTAATATTTTTATAAAAAATATTGGTCGCTACTAATATATCAGTAGACAAATATAATTCCGACCAATCAAATTGTGAAATTAAAGAGTTTAATAAATTAAAATCTGCTTTTCTAAAGCAGCGTACGCGCTTACACAATTTTTCATGTCTATCCATACAAGCCCCAAAATCAAAAGACACTTCCAAAGTAGGATGGTAAGGCTCTTCTGGGAAAGAAAGTGGTTCAGTCTTGACTAAATTCACTCTAGATAGATCGGAGACAAAGCATAAGTCTAACGATCTGTTACTTCAGTTTAAGATATGATTGACCTGCGACAATGACATATCAAACAGACCGTCAAAAAGGTCGTGGTGCCGTGAGGGCAGCAGAGAATTTGAATCAACACTTGTTGTCCAATTGCAATCTGGTATATTAAAGTCCCCAAGGACTCAAAGGTGATCTCAGTCTGATAACAGATTAAAAATAGTCTTTATTGCAGACAAATGTTGCAAATAGACAGATACATCCGATGACGGCGGAATATAGGAACAGGTTATATAATGAAAAAAAACCGGGAAAGTGTAATTTAACACAGAGGAATTCAATAGCAAGTTGAATCTCCGGCTGTAAAAGTTCCGAATTGATGGTGGAATCGACTGCAATAAGGACTCCACCACCACGACGGTCAGGTCGATCACACCTGTAGGTTGTGAACTTGCTTGGAAAAACTTTGGAGTTGAATACATTAAGAGTAGCGCTACTCAACCCGGTGAAATTTATAGAAAAACAAAAAGAGAAAGAAACTATACTGTCTAAATTCCATGACGATCCAATACATATGCAGTTACTCTAATATGTGACCTAATTAAATATTTAGTTGCCATACTAGTTCCAAATAAGAACGCGAACACTGTCGCTAAAGCAATTTTTGAATCATTTATTCTGAAGTACGGTCCAATGAAGACGTTCATTACGGACAAGGGAACAGAATATAAAATTCAATTATAAATGATTTATGCAAATATCTAGAAATTAACAAGTGGGTAAGGCTACAGTCGGGCGCCCGACAGTAAGATACCCTTCTCCAAATTTTTTTAATCCGTTACAAACGTGTAACCACACTCATAATTTCGAACAAAAATTCTGCACAAATTCTTCTACTACATATAGCTTACTCGCTCGCACTCACACAGCGACGCGCGTAAAGAGTAAAGCGACTCGACGCAACGTCGGCGTCAACGGCTCAAAGCAGCGCGCCGTCTGCTGCTCGTACCGAACATTTGTACTGAAAACGTTGACTTCAATAACTTCTGTGTTATTGGTCCGATCGGATTGTAATTTGGAGGATATGTTTATATTACATTCAGATTTATACACACAGAAGCAGAACTTTGTAATTTTAATACTTTGCTTAATAATCGTAAATTACCGATTTGCAGGGGCGGTGGGCGTGGCATCAAACATTTGACATAAACTTCACCTGCCTCGAATATATAGGAACCTTTATACCAAATTTGGTGTCTCTAGCTTTTTTAATAGCTGAGATCTGTTGTCTCAAACAATAAGACGGACAGACGCACAGACGGACAGACGGACAGACAGACGGACATGTCTCAATCGACTCGGCTAGTGATCCTGAGCAAGAATATATATACTTTATGGGGTCTGCCACGCCTCCTTATGCCTGTTACATACATTTTGTACAAAGTTACTTATACTTCGGTTCTGTGCCAACTCCTTAAGTAAGCCATTGCTCAAACTATTTTCGCTGTCCTTAGAAAGTTCACTCTTTCCTTCCATTTGGAAGGAATCTTTTATTATCCAATTATTGAAAAAGGGCAGCAAGTCTGAAGCAAGCAATTATAGAGGTATCTCTAAAATGTCGGCTATACCTAAATTTTTCGAGAATGTTATAACTCCTCACTTGCAACATTTATGCATATCCGTTATTTCACCTTTTCAACACGGATTTATTAAACGTCGTTCAACTACGACAAATTTGCTTGAGCTGACATCCTTTTGGGTAAAAGGATTTCAGGAAAATCTTCAAACTGATGTCATTTATACTGATTTCAGTAAAGCTTTTGACTCAGTGAATCATTCCCTTTTGGCACATAAGCTTGACCTTCTAGGTTTTTCACCTAAATTACTTAGTTGGATTGTAAGCTATCTCTTTAAAACCAGCCTCTCAATTCCACTTCACGCCACATCTGGCGTTCCTCAAGGGAGTCATCTCGGCCCCCTACTTTTTACGCTTTTCATCAATGACCTGCCTTCGGTCATACATAACTCCCGTACTCTTATGTACGCGGATGATGTAAAGCTTTGTTATCAATTTAAAGACGACCACTGTCACTCACACTTACAAGCTGACCTAAATAGTTTTCATTCGTGGTGTTGTGCCAATTTTGTAAACCTGAACAGCTCGAAATGCAAGCTGATGACATTCTCTCGAGCCAGTCCAATGTGTACTTCTTATTCTCTTTGTGGTTCTGTCTTGGAAAGAATTACCCTAGTTGATGATTTGGGGGTCCGATTGGACCGAAAACTAAAGTTTTCCAATCATATTTCTAATATGGTCAATAAAGCCATGGGTGTTCTAGGCTTTATTAAGAGATTGTCTAAGGAATTGGTTCATGCGTATGGTGTCCCCAGTAGTAGAAGCATTTGTGCAGAATTCTCTGTTTGAAACTATGAAAGTGGTTACACGTTTGTAACGGATTTAGAAAATTGGGAGAGAAGGGTATCTTACTGTCGGGCGCCCGACTGTAGCCTTACCTACTTGTTATGGCATGCAGATGGTGCGAAAACATGTGTCTGCATGCATGCGAGTAAGGGTCATTATTTATTTAAGTACGCATTCAGCCCTTTCTTTATCTTGTCTTGTTGATAGCAGCGCATCTGCCATATCTGCTGCAGCGTACGATTTTCTGCTAAAATCGTACATCCTCCCGGCCTATGAACGTCTGTTCAAATTTCGTTGATGTTGATTCTAAATGGATGTGGATTTTCTCCGGGTGGTGAGGTTGGGCTCGATCGCTTGGGTGAGGTCCTTCCTTTATGCCATTTGTTTCCGAGATAGATTATGATCAGAATCATTACGAAAACCAGCATATAATGTAATGTGGTGATGTTCAATAGGTGCCACTACCTTGGTAGTTGGAAAGTGTTGCTTGGTAGAAGGATTTTCCGTAGTTTCTGTAACTCTGCATAGTGTTCAATCAGTTCTTCCTTCTTTAATATGGTGCTAGGTCAAGCTGTAGTTGTTTTATTGGCTTATGTCACGTCTCCAAAACGAGCAAATGATGAATGAATAATTGTGTCTTGACTAGTCAAAGTCATCATTGAATATCGAAGTGTGCATCTAGTCGTTATACTTATTATTCCAGCATTTTGTAGAATAATATTTGATGCTCCATCAGGACATTGAATCTGAGATTTTGTCGCAAATATCCAATAATTTCGTGTGTGTGTCTTAGACCATATTACAGTTTTGTTTGAATATGTGAAATGAGACGAAGTGTCTATTCTGTTGTGAAATAATTGCATTTCACAACTAGTTTCAGTTGAGAACAGTAGTTGCTTATTATGGCATATGAAATCATCAACGTCTCTTGCGTAGTAGGTTTTGAAATCCATTTCTGTCAGTTCTACAAAGGCTTCTCTGTGGTTGTTGACGGCAATAAATGGAAAATTAATCTCAAACTTGATTAATCCTTTATTGGTTATTGATGGGATCGGAATGAGCTAAAATATATCAAGTACTTGTGTGGATACTAGCGGAAGTGTAATAATACATGATCGTTCACAATGGTTCCTTCAGCCTTCATCATCTTGTAGAGCATGAGCATATTGTCTGAATTGGTTGGTAACATTGGCTTACCCTTTAGGTGCTCTAGTATCTTGACTAGTTGTTGCTTTAACTGTCGTGGTGAAATTAATGTCGGACATATTGTGTTATGACGAATATCCGTTAACACATTAATGATCTCGCTCTGCATTCTCTGAAGATTTGGAAGGCCAAAATAAACGGACGGACGATCTAGTCGGAGAGCTAGTTGTTATGCTCTCCTTCTTCACCCACCCAACCAGGTACTATCGATATCGCAATACCGATACTACCCATGTTGCTGTTATGCTACCGCCTTAGTGCCTCAAAAAAGAAAAGTTTATTCCATTTTAAATTTCTTTAATGTTATGTAATGACAAACAATATTAGCGAATTCGAAATCTCTAACTTTAATTCCCTAATTAGGCCATGGATTTTAAAAAAATACATGGTCTATTAGGTTTGTCGGAATGTGCGTAACAGGCAGGAGATATCTGGGACCCCATAAAGTATATATATTCTTACTCAGAATCACCAGCCGAGTCAATCTAGCCATGTCTGTCTGTCCGTCTGTCCGTCCGTCTGTCTGTCTGTCTGTCCGTCTGTCCGTCTGTATGAGCGTCTGATTCTCAGCTATTAAGAAAGCTAGAGACTCCAAATGTGGCATGAAGATTTCTCTATATCCTAGGCAGTAAACGTCGTTTTCAAATTTTTGGTACCACGCCCACCGCCCCCGTAATTATGATGATTATTAAGCACAGTATTAAACTCATAACGTTATGTTTCGGTATACATAAAGCTGAATACAATATGAACATATCCTCTAAATTACAATCCGATCGGAGATTTATCACAAAAGTTATTCAAGTCAACGTTTTCAGTACAAATGTTCGGTACGAGCAGCAGCCTGCGCGCTGCTTTAGGCAGTTGACGCCGACGTCGAGGTCGAGTCGTGTCGCTTTACTGTTTACGCGCGTGTATGTGTGTGTGTGAGCGAGTATGCCATATGTATTAAAATAAGTTTGGAACAATTCTCTGTCAGAAGTCATGAGTGTGTTTACATGTTTGGTACGGATGTTTAAGAGTATCTGTCTGTCGAGCGCGCCCGTCTGTAGCCTTGCGCACTTGTTTTTGTTTTATTATATTAAAATTTATATAAATATAAATTTATATATACTTTATGGTATATAAACGTAAATTGAAAATCCATGGCCTCTTACAGTCACCACGTGACTCTAGCCTTCCCGACTAGTTTTTAGTCCTTTTTGATTTCCTTTTTTTTATTTATTCAATCTCAATTTAATTTGATTCTTTTTTCTAAATTTATTTTTATAATTGGATGTCGATGGTTCTAGTTTATTTGGTTTCGATAAAAGGATTCAATTTAAAAATAATAAAAGGATTCAATTTCATTTAATAGTTTATTGAATATTGAAGGCAGCAAAGGTGCCGCTTCAAACGTTCAGTTGAATCTGATCTTTACATTCTCTTCTTAGAATCTATGTAAGCCTAAAGCTTATCGCGGAGAGAGACGGTTATGCTTATGCTAAATATTATGTTACATATTTAATTATGCTCTCTTAAGCTGGAGCGCTATTCCTTTCATTCACATTCTGTGAGCGCGCCTATCGACTCTCTTTATGTAAACATCGTAGCATTGTAACGGTGTGTTTACTCTTGGTACAGTAGATATTATGAATATATGTGTGAATACTACATCTCCCTCCTTTTGAAAAATAACGTAACATATTGAAGTTATTATATAAGCTTTTACTTAAATTTATATATATATTATTAATTAATAATTAACAAAGGAAGATTTTCATTTCTTGTTTCTTTTGTTTTGTTTATACCCTTCGACCATTAAAAATGGTCAAAAAAGGGTATACTAACTTTGTGCAAAATGTATGTTACAGGCATAAGGAGGCGTGGCAGACCCCATAAAGTATATATATTCTTGCTCAGGATCACTAGCCGATTCGATTGAGACATGTCCGTCTGTCTGTCCGTCTGTCCGTCTTTTTGTTTGAGACAACAGATCTCAGCTATTAAAAAAGCTAGAGACACTAAATTTGGTATGAAGGTTCCTATATATTCGGGGCAGGTGAAGTTTATGTCAAATGTTTGATGCCACGCCCACCGCCCCCGCAAATCGGTAATTTACGATAATAATGTAAAGTTCTGCTTTGGTATGTAGAAAGCTGAATGCAATATGAACATGTCCTCCAAATTACAATCCGATCGGACCAATAACACAGAAGTTATTCAAGTCAACGTTTTCAGTACAAATGTTCGGTACGAGCAGCAGCCGACGCTTTGAGCAGTCGACGCCGACGTCGACGTTGCGTCGTGTCGCTTTACTCTTTACGCGCGTCGCTGTGTGAGTGCGAGCGAGTAAGCTATATATAGTAGAAGAATTTGTGCAAAATTTTTGTTCGAAATTATGAGTGTGGTTACACGTTTGTAACGGATTACAAAAATTGGGAGAAGGGTATCTTACTGTCGGGCGCCCGACTGTAGCCTTACCTACTTGTTTTTTTTTTTTGGTGGTCCATGCAATAACAAGCCGATGCTTGTTACGCGCGGATCCCAGACACAGCGAATGTCCACCTCCCGCCCAACCGACCGAGGGGCACAGTCGCAGAACGTACGACTCGAAACGCGAATAGAGAACGCGGGCATGCAGTTATTACTAAAGATAGAACAGATTTGCGAGGAAAGGCTACTTAATTTCTAGAAAGATAGGACAGGATTTCAACTTTTAGGCATGCAACAGAGGAAGCGTTAGCAATAAGGAAGTATAGATTATTGTAGTCCGAGCATAATACCCTAAACGGATCGTGAAGGGCATAATTCGACCTACAATAAGGAAGAGTTAGTGGTAAGTAGTTTCTAGTTATTCTACAAGGAACAGAGAAGTGTAGCCGGCTAGCTAGGTCTATACTATCAATATCACCTTGAATGAGGTTATTAATAAATACTACACCCAGCATGGTTCTGCGGTTAGCTAGAGATGGTAGGTTAAGCAACAAAAGTCTACTGCCATAAGAAGGAAGTCTTAAGTTTACATCCCAGTTAAGGCCTCGTAAGGCGAAAAGTAAAAAGTTTTTTGTACAGATTCAATGCGTTTTTTATGAGTAGTGTACTGGGGACACCATACGCAAGATCCGTATTCCAGAATTGGACGAACAAGTGAAGTATAGAGGGTCATTGTTACATAAGGATGGCTCGGGAGAATGTCATCAGCTTGCATTTAGAGCTGTTCAGGGTTAAAAAATTTGCACAACACCAAGAGTGAAAACTATTTAAGTCGGCTTGTAGGTTAGAGTGACAGTGGTCATCTTTATATTGATAACAAAGCTTTACATCATCCGCATACATGAGAGTACGGGAGTTATGTACGACCAGAGGTAGGTCATTGATGAAAAGCGTAAAGAGGATGGGGCCTTAATGGCTACCCTGAGGAACACCAGATGTGGCGAAGAGAAGGTCTGAATGAACGTTACTAAAGAGGACTCTTTGAGTTCTGTCAGTCAGATAACTCACAATCCAACTAAGTAGTTGTAGTGAGAACCCTAAGAGGTTGAGTTTATGTGCAAGAAGGGAATGTCAAAATGTCAAATGCTTTACTGAAATCAGTATATATAACATCAGTTTGAAGATTTTCCTGAAAACCTTTTATAACAATGGATGTCAGCTCAAGCAAATTCGTCGTAGTTGATCGACGTTTCATAAATCCGTGCTGGGAAGGCGATATGACGGATCTACAGAAATGTTGCAAGTGAGGAGTTAAGACATTTAGAGATACCTCTATAATTGCTTGCATCAGACTTACTGCCCTTCTTAAGCAAGGGGATAAGAAATGATTCCTTCCATATAGAAGGAAAGGATGATGTATCTAAGGACAGCGAGAACAGTTTGAGCAATGGCTTACTTAGAGAGTGAGCACAGAACCGAAGTACACAAGCGCGAACACCGTCGGGACCTGGAGAAAAAACTGGTTTAACCGAGTGAAGATCCTTAACAAGTGAAATTTCGTTTAGAAAAGGACTGAAAATACCATTTGAACAGGGAATGTTATATGGATAAAAATGAACATTTTGAGTAGAAGGCGAGTACGTCGTTTGAAAAAAACTTTGCAAACATGTCGGCCATGGCTTGGCTGGTGTCTGCTATAAAATTTTCAAAAAACAACTTTGAAGGTTTAACCGATGACTTACGCTTCATGTTAACAAAACTATAAAACTGTTTAGGGTTCACTAGAAACTGAGTCCTACAACCAGCTAAATAGTTTTTATAACATTTCGCGTTCAGTACTGAAAAATTTAAACGAGCAGCTAAGAAACGAGAAAAGGCTGCAGGTGAATTATTAATTTTATATTTTTTAAATAAACAAGGACTATAAAATGATCCCTGTCTGATAACAGGTTGAACACAGTCTTTATTGCAGATAAATGTTGCAAATATACTGACAATTCCGATGACGGCGGAATATAAGAGCAGGTTATAAAACAAGAAAAACCGCGAAAGTGTAATTTTACAGAAATAAATTCAATACTATATTGAATCTCCGGTTTTAACAATTCCGATGTAATGGCAGAGTTTACTGCGATCAGAACCCCACCACCACGTCGGCCAGGTCGATCAAGCCTGTAAGTTGAGTATTTACTTGGGAGAACTTCGGAGTTTAGAATATCCGGTTTCAACCAGGTTTCGGTAAATGCCAACACATGGGATGTAAAGGAAAGGCTATTAAGAAAAAGATTAGAAAGTTTGCTACATAACCCTCTAACATTTTGGTATGTAAGAAGGAAAGTAGCATTTAGTTTTTTGTTTTGTTTGTTTGCGAAGATGTAGATGCTTGTATTGGTAGTTTTAAAGCAATCGGTTTCAGATTTTTCTTATTTTTAGCTTCAAACTCTTTAACCACTACATGGTCTGGCCAAAATTTGGGTGAACATATGTTGGTCAAGAGTTCAGCTGGGACACTAATTTTAAAGGACGATATGTCCCTTTTATACGAAAATTTAAGTTTTTCACTTTTAAATCTGCAGGTTGTATTTTGGCTTGAACATAAGCCAATACATCTTCAGATGTAAGATCAGGGGAAAGCCGGGAAACGAAAATTTGCTTCCTAAGTGGAACACCTAAAACTTTTTTAGGCTCCACAGGCATTACACCTGCGGGAATGTTCTTAGAAATTGAACTTGCCATCGGTATTTCTAAAATCTGTGGAGTAGGCAAAGAAACCACAGCTGGCACATCAGAAGCTTTATGTGACACCATTTGTAAACACTCGTCGATGACTTTTTCAGAAACCGATGATCTCGTCACCATAGGAGTGGTAAACGACATCACCGGCTGAGAGGAGGCGGAATGGCAGCAGGCAAAGATTTCGCCACATGAGCTGATTTCTTGCGTTTGGGCGACTTATTTAATAGTTTTGGGCTATTAAATGAGTTGTCCAACGCAGAGAACTGATCGGCAAAGTTTTCGAAAACTGCCAAAAAGTTCACGAAACCCTGACTTTGTCTGCCGCATGAACGTAATCATCTCGTTTTCCGCCACCCGACACAGGTCACAACAATAGCGCAGGCCAGTGGGCTTACATACGGCGTCAGCCGTAGAGGCAGTGTAGCCGGCACATTTTATATGTACAACATTGTCACACAGCCAGCAAGAGATGCTTGGCTGAGTAGCAGACAATACCCTCCATTCTAAAGAGTGACTACTGTAACAAGACAAAACAAATCGCAAGAACAAAACGAAATTGGAAAAAAGAACAGTAAGCGTTAAAGAAAGAGCGTACGCCAAAGCTAGTGTGTGAGCGCGAGAGAGACATTAGGCACACACACACACACAAAAAGACGAGAATGCGAGGTTTATTATAATTGTAGTTGCAGCGGAACTGGAACAACAAACCGAAATAGAATCGGAAAAGAGAGCACAATGAGATCAGATGCTCTCCGAAAAGAAGAGTAGAAAAAAGTTAAAGTGGCTGTAAACAAATATTAATATTATATATTAACTACGAACCAGTGGGTTAAGCAGGCATGCACTCGCGAAAGTGAACGATAAATTGCACAAGTTAGAGTGATTAAATTAAGCGAACGCCGATTGTTTGCAGGCAAAATTTAATAAAAGCGGGAGCAGAAAAAACACGTCCGTTCACTTAGAAGAGAGCAATTTCCTTCCAACAATTCAGAAAGTAACAATTCACAAAGTAATGGAACCGACTACAAATAACATAACATGCCAGCCACCGAACAATGCCAAATTCTTTCTTTGCAAGTGTACTAAAATCAGGGATCCAAGTACCAACAGCAGTCACCTCCAGCGTCCAGCATAAAATTCACCAAATAAACACAAATAAACAAATAAACACACAGAACATGCAACATCAGCCAATTGGCGTTGAAGCGATTATGCTTTCGATGCAGCAAAGCATGCAAGAAACTATGCAAGAGCTTATGAGGAGCCAAAACATCCTTATTCAAATGCTCGTTTCTTCTAAAACAGGACTTCCAGACTCCCTTAATAATAGCTACCTGGAACGCTAATGGCGTTTCGCGGCACAAGCTAGAACTTGCTCAGTTCTAAGCCGACAGAAACATTGACGTTATGCTACTCTCAGAGATTCACCTTACCGAAAAGTACAACTTCCAAATACCAGGATATAAATTTTACTTTACGAATCACCCGGATGGCAAGGCCCATGGAGGCACTGGCATACTAATACGATTGCGAATTAAGCACCACTCTCTTGGTAATTGGCAAGAAGACTGCTTACAATGTACCTCTATAAACCTCCAATGCCATAACGGTGCTCTCACTCTGGCTGTTGTCTATTGCGCACCTTGCTTCATAATCTCTGAGGAAAAATTCACAACACTTTTTGACTCGTTTGGTAAAAGGTTTGTTGCAGCTGGCGATTGGAATGCCAAGCACATTTACTGGGGATCTCGGATAGCGAACTCTAAAGGAAAACAGCTGTACAACGCAATCATCAAACCGCAACGCAAACTAAACTATGTTTCCCCGGGAGCGCCTACAGCAGATACCATGAAGCTTCCAGATTTGATTGACTTTGCCATCACAAAAAGGAAATCCCAATCAATGATTACAGCTGAGGCACTTCCAGAACTCTCATCTGATCACTGTCCGGTGCTCTTTCATCTTTTGTACCAGCTAAAACACATCGAGCGACCGCATAGGCTTACAAGCAACAGGACTAACTGGGCGAGGTACAAAAAATATGTTTGTTCCCATACCGGTTTTTCTAGCCCCCTAGAAACCGATCAGTTTGCTGGTGATATAGAATCAAAACTTGTTGCAGCAGCAAAAGCGTCAACTCCACAAGACAATTATGTATGCAGTATAAAGTTTAACTAGACAAGTAGAGATACTGAACTGCTTGTGCTTGAAAAACGACGACTTCGAAGGGAGTGGCAGGAGCACAGCTCACCTGGCGCAAAGAGTAGATTAAAAGCAGCTTCTAGCAGACTTACCAAAGCGCTTAAGAAAGAAGAAGCGGACGCACAACTAAGGTACATCAAGAATCTCATGCCCACAGGCAGCGAGTTCGCTGTGGAAAGAACCTGTGGAACCTACAGAAACCTACCAACAGAAACGGTTGTACCTCTCCGTAACTCTACCGGAAACTGGTCTCGCAGTGACACGGACAGAGCAAGAGTCTTCGCTGATCATCTTAAAAAAGTATTTCAACCAAATCCATCCACTAACTCATTTACTCTCCCGCCTTTAACTGCATCTGACTTAGCACCACAAGATCCTGTAGAATTTCGGCCAAGCGAGATAACGAAAGTCATTAAAGAGCAACTGAAGACTGGAAAATCGCCTGGCTACGACTTAATTACCCCGAAAATTATCATCGAGTTCCCAATGTGTGCAGTTTTACGAATCTGCTTGCTCTTCAACGCAATTACTAAAATTGGATATTTCCCTCAAAAGTGGAAGAAATCAGTTATAATTATGATCCCTAAGCCTGGGAAAGACAAAACACAGCCATCATCATACAGGCCAATAAGCTTACTTACTTGTCTCTCCAAGTTATTTGAAAAAGTGCTGCTACTATGCATCAGCCCCCACCTCAAAATACACAACACACTCCCATCGCACCAATTTGGTTTTCGGGCAAAACACGGAGCCATCGAACAGGTTAACCGCATCACAACAGAAACACTGCCTTTGAACATCGTGAATATTGCCCAGCTCAATCGATAGAGTATGGCTGGATGGACTTATGTTTTGCTATGCACCATATCGGTTAATTACTATACTAGTATGTAATCATAACATACAATCATATTGTAGCACTTTGTTGTTGTACATAAACACTCCGGCCCAAATGTATGCGTAATATCAGCATCCACTTGAAGGGGCTAACGTATATACATATATAAATGCATAGTCAGCATTCCCACGCTGGCCATGCGCTGACCGCTTACCTCCATACCTTGCATACCTCCTCCTCCAGAGTCGTCGCTTGGCGATAATACATATTTATATATGTAAGATATGCATATAAGCGTCGCTGCGCTGCAGCTTATGCTGGCAGCGCTGCTTCTAAGCTTTAGGCTAAGAAACCTTTTAAATGTAGATCGTGAGAACATTATCATTTCAATATTCATCATCCAATAAATGACAAATCAAACTACCAAAGTGTTTAATTAATTACATGGCGACCGTGAGGCAGGAGCCTCAATCTTAAATAATACGTGGTGAAAAACAATTCAAAAAAAAATTGAGTACGTGATCTCAAATGTATAAGCGACAAAATTGAGAAGCTAAAAAACAAAAACGAAACAAAAAACAAGTGGGTGGTAAGGCTACAGTCGGGCGCCCAACAGTAAAAACCCTTCTCCCAATTTTTAAAATCCGTTACAAGCGTGTAACTCATAATTTCAAACAAAAATTCTGCACAAATTCTTCTACTACATATAGCTTACTCGCTCGCACTCACACAGCGACGCGCGTAAAGAGTAAAGCGACACGACGCAACGTCGACGTCGGCGTCGACTGCTCAAAGCAGCGCGCAAGCTGCTGCCCGTACCGAACATTTGTACTGAAAACGTTGACTTAAATAACTAAATAATTTGAAGGATATGTTCACACTGGATTCAGCTTTATACATACCAAAGCAGAACTTTATAAGTTCAATACTTTGCTTAATAATCGTAAATTACCGATTTGCGGGGGCGGTGGGCGTGGCATCAAACATTTGACATAAACTTCACCTGCCCCGAATATATAGGAACCTTCATACCAAATTTGGTGTCTCTAGCTTTTTTAATAGCTGAGATCTGTTGTCTCAAACAAACAGACGGACAGACAGACGGACATGTCTCAATCGACTCGGCTAGTGATTCTGAGCAAGAATACATATACTTTATGGGGTCTGCCACGCCTCCTTATGCCTGTTACATACATTTTGCACAAAGTTAGTATACCCTTTTTATACCCTTCGACCATTGAAAATGGTCAAAAAAGGGTATACTAACTTTGTGCAAAATGTATGTAACAGGCATAAGGAGGCGTGGCAGACCCCATAAAGTATATGTATTCTTGCTCAGAATCACTAGCCGAGTCGATTGAGACATGTCCGTCTGTCTGTCCGTCTGTTTGTTTGAGACAACAGATCTCAGCTATTAAAAAAGCTAGAGACACCAAATTTGGTATGAAGGTTCCTATATATTCGGGGCAGGTGAAGTTTATGTCAAATGTTTGATGCCACGCCCACCGCCCCCGCAAATCGGTAATTTACGATTATTAGGCAAAGTATTAAACTTATAAAGTTCTGCTTCGGTATGTATAAAGCTGAATGCAATGTGAACATATTCTCCAAATTACAATCCGATCGGACCAATAACACAGAAGTTATTCAAATCAACGTTTTCAGAACAAATGTTCGGTACGGGCAGCAGCCGACGCGCTGCTTTGAGCAGTTGACGCCGACGTCGACGTTGCATCGTGTCGCTTTACTCTTTACGCTCGTCGCTGTGTGAGTGCGAGCGAGTAAGCTATATGTACTAGAAGTATTTGTGCAGAATTCTCTGTTTGAAATTATGAGTGTGGTTACACGTTTGTAACGGATTTAGAAAATTGGGAGAAGGGTATCTTACTGTCGGGCGCCCGACTGTAGCCTTACCCACTTGTTTGACCATTTTCAATGGTCGAAGGGTATAATAAAGTACATCCTATATATAAGCTACAGTATTTACTGCACCGAAGAATAACCGTAGAAGAGCCACACAAGCGCAGGCAACCTGTGCAGTGCACCAACTGCCAAGAATATGGCCACACCAAAGCGTACTGCACCCTAAAATCCATCTGCGTCGTTTGCAGCGATGCCCACAGTACTGTAAAATGTCCTAAGAATAAAAACGACAGTTAAATTAAGTTATGCAGCAATTGTGGCGAGGATGCATTGTTTACAAGGAACTCAAGAGTCGCCTAAACAAACGAGTAGATTCAGCTCGAGATCGTAATTATACCCTTCGACCATTGAAAATGGTCAAAAAAGGGTATACTAACTTTATGCAAAATGTATGTAACAGGCATAAGGAGGCGTGGCAGACCCCATAAAGTATATATATTCTTGCTCAGGATCACTAGCCGAGTCGATTGAGACATGTCCGTCTGTCTGTCCGTCTGTTTGTTTGAGACAACAGATCTCAGCTATTCAAAAAGCTAGAGACACAAAATTTGGTATGAAGGTTCCTATATATTCGGGGCAGGTGAAGTTTATGTCAAATGTTTGATGCCACGCCCACCGCCCCCGCAAATCGGTAATTTACGATAATAATATAAAGTTCTGCTTTGGTATGTAGAAAGCTGAATGCAATATGAACATGTCCTCCAAATTACAATCCGATCGGACCAATAACACAGAAGTTATTCAAGTCAACGTTTTCAGTACAAATGTTCGGTACGAGCAGCAGCCGACGCTTTGAGCAGTCGACGTTGCGTCGTGTCGCTTTACTCTTTACGCGCGTCGCTGTCTGAGTGCGAGCGAGTAAGCTATATATAGCTATATATAGTAGAAGATTTTGTTCGAAATTATGAGTGTGGTTACACGTTTGTAACGGATTAAAAAAATTGGGAGAAGGGTATCTTACTGTCGGGCGCCCGACTGTAGCCTTACCCACTTGTTTTTTTTTTTTTTTTTTTTTTTTGTGGTGGTTCATGCAATAACAAGCCGATGCTTGTTACGCGCGGATCCCAGACACAGCGAATGTCCACCTCCCGCCCAACCGACCGAGGGGCACAGTCGCAGAACGTACGACTCGAAACGCGAATAGAGAACGCGGGCATGCAGTTATTACTAAAGATAGAACAGATTTGCGAGGAAAGGCTACTTAATTTCTAGAAAGATAGGACAGGATTTCAACTTTTAGGCATGCAACAGAGGAAGCGTTAGCAATAAGGAAGTATAGATTATTGTAGTCCGAGCATAATACCCTAAACGGATCGTGAAGGGCATAATTCGACCTACAATAAGGAAGAGTTAGTGGTAAGTAGTTTCTAGTTATTCTACAAGGAACAGAGAAGTGTAGCCGGCTAGCTAGGTCTATACTATCAATATCACCTTGAATGAGGTTATTAATAAATACTACATCCAGCATGGTTCTGCGGTTAGCTAGAGATGGTAGGTTAAGCAACAAAAGTCTACTGCCATAAGAAGGAAGTCTTAAGTTTACATCCCAGTTAAGGCCTCGTAAGGCGAAAAGTAAAAAGTTTTTTGTACAGATTCAATGCGTTTTTTATGAGTAGTGTACTGGGGACACCATACGCAAGATCCGTATTCCAGAATTGGACGAACAAGTGAAGTATAGAGGGTCTTTGTTACATAAGGATGGCTCGGGAGAATGTCATCAGCTTGCATTTAGAGCTGTTCAGGGTTAAAAAATTTGCACAACAGCAAGAGTGAAAACTATTTAAGTCGGCTTGTAGGTTAGAGTGACAGTGGTCATCTTTATATTGATAACAAAGCTTTACATCATCCGCATACATGAGAGTACGGGAGTTATGTACGACCAGAGGTAGGTCATTGATGAAAAGCGTAAAGAGGATGGGGCCTTAATGGCTACCCTGAGGAACACCAGATGTGGCGAAGAGAAGGTCTGAATGAACGTTACTAAAGAGGACTCTTTGAGTTCTGTCAGTCAGATAACTCACAATCCAACTAAGTAGTTGTAGTGAGAACCCTAAGAGGTTGAGTTTATGTGCAAGAAGGGAATGTCAAAATGTCAAATGCTTTACTGAAATCAGTATATATAACATCAGTTTGAAGATTTTCCTGAAAACCTTTTATAACAATGGATGTCAGCTCAAGCAAATTCGTCGTAGTTGATCGACGTTTCATAAATCCGTGCTGGGAAGGCGATATGACGGATCTACAGAAATGTTGCAAGTGAGGAGTTAAGACATTTAGAGATACCTCTATAATTGCTTGCATCAGACTTACTGCCCTTCTTAAGCAAGGGGATAAGAAATGATTCCTTCCATATAGAAGGAAAGGATGATGTATCTAAGGACAGCGAGAACAGTTTGAGCAATGGCTTACTTAGAGAGTGAGCACAGAACCGAAGTACACAAGCGGGAACACCGTCGGGACCTGGAGAAAAAACTGGTTTAACCGAGTGAAGATCCTTAACAAGTGAAATTTCGTTTAGAAAAGGACTGAAAATACCATTTGAACAGGGAATGTTATATGGATAAAAATGAACATTTTGAGTAGAAGGCGAGTACGTCGTTTGAAAAAACTTTGCAAACATGTCGGCCATGGCTTGGCTGGTGTCTGCTATAAAATTTTCAAAAAACAACTTTGAAGGTTTAACCGATGACTTACGCTTCATGTTAACAAAACTATAAAACTGTTTAGGGTTCACTAGAAACTGAGTCCTACAACCAGCTAAATAGTTTTTATAACATTTCGCGTTCAGTACTGAAAAATTTAAACGAGCAGCTAAAAAACGAGAAAAGGCTGCAGGTGAATTATTAATTTTATATTTTTTAAATAAACAAGGACTATAAAATGATCCCTGTCTGATAACAGGTTGAACACAGTCTTTATTGCAGATAAATGTTGCAAATATACTGACAATTCCGATGACGGCGGAATATAAGAGCAGGTTATAAAACAAGAAAAACCGCGAAAGTGTAATTTTACAGAAATAAATTCAATACTATATTGAATCTCCGGTTTTAACAATTCCGATGTAATGGCAGAGTTTACTGCGATCAGAACCCCACCACCACGTCGGACAGGTCGATCAAGCCTGTAAGTGGAGTATTTACTTGGGAGAACTTCGGAGTTTAGAATATCCGGTTTCAACCAGGTTTCGGTAAATACCAACACATGGGATGTAAAGGAAAGGCTATTAAGAAAAAGAATAGAAAGTTTGCTTCATAACCCTCTAACATTTTGGTATGTAAGAAGGAAAGTAGCATTTAGTTTTTTGTTTTGTTTTTTTGCGAAGATGTAGATGCTTGTATTGGTAGTTTTAAAGCAATCGGTTTCAGATTTTTCTTATTTTTAGCTTCAAACTCTTTAACCACTACATGGTCTGGCCAAAATTTGGGTGAACATATGTTGGTCAAGAGTTCAGCTGGGACACTAATTTTAAAGGACGATATGTCCCTTTTATACGAAAATTTAAGTTTTTCACTTTTAAATCTGCAGGTTGTATTTTGGCTTGAATATAAGCCAATACATCTTCAGATGTAAGATCAGGGGAAAGCCGGGAAACGAAAATTTGCTTCCTAAGTGGTACACCTAAAACTTTTTTAGGCTCCACAGGCATTACACCTGCGGGAATGTTCTTAGAAATTGAACTTGCCATCGGTATTTCTAAAATCTGTGGAGTAGGCAAAGAAACCACAGCTGGCACATCAGAAGCTTTATGTGACACCATTTGTAAACACTCGTCGATGACTTTTTCAGAAACCGATGATCTCGTCACCATAGGAGTGGTAAACGACATCACCGGCTGAGAGGAGGCGGAATGGCAGCAGGCAAAGATTTCGCCACATGAGCTGATTTCTTGCGTTTGGGCGACTCATTTAATAGTTTTGGGCTATTAAATGAGTTGTCCAACGCAGAGAACTGATCGGCAAAGTTTTCGAAAACTGCCAAAAAGTTCACGAAACCCTGACTTTGTCTGCCGCATGAACGTAATCATCTCGTTTTCCGCCACCCGACACAGGTCACAACAATAGCGCAGGCCAGTGGGCTTACATACGGCGTCAGCCGTAGAGGCAGTGTAGCCGGCACATTTTATATGTACAACATTGTCACACAGCCAGCAAGAGATGCTTGGCTGAGTAGCAGACAATACCCTCCATTCTAAAGAGTGACTACTGTAACAAGACAAAACAAATCGCAAGAACAAAACGAAATTGGAAAAAAGAACAGTAAGCGTTAAAGAAAGAGCGTACGCCAAAGCTAGTGTGTGAGCGCGAGAGAGACATTAGGCACACACATACACACAAAAAGACGAGAATGCGAGGTTTATTATAATTGTAGTTGCAGCGGAACTGGAACAACAAACCGAAATAGAATCGGAAAAGAGAGCACAATGAGATCAGATGCTCTCCGAAAAGAAGAGTAGAAAAAAGTTAAAGTGGCTGTAAACAAATATTAATATTATATATTAACTACGAACCAGTGGGTTAAGCAGGCATGCACTCGCGAAAGTGAACGATAAATTGCACAAGTTAGAGTGATTAAATTAAGCGAACGCCGATTGTTTGCAGGCAAAATTTAATAAAAGCGGGAGCAGAAAAAAACACGTCCGTTCACTTAGAAGAGAGCAATTTCCTTCCAACAATTCAGAAAGTAACAATTCACAAAGTAATGGAACCGACTACAAATAACATAACATGCCAGCCACCGAACAATGCCAAATTCTTTCTTTGCAAGTGTACTAAAATCAGGGATCCAAGTATCAACAGCAGTCACCTCCAGCGTCCAGCATAAAATTAACCAAATAAACACAAATAAACAAATAAACACACAGAACATGCAACAGCAGCCAATTGGCGTTGAAGCGATTATGCTTTCGATGCAGCAAAGCATGACAGACTTCATGACCTTCATGCAAGAAACTATGCAAGAGCTTATGAGGAACCAAAACATCCTTATTCAACTGCTCGTTTCTTCTAAAACAGGACTTCCAGACTCCCTTAATATTAGCTACCTGGAACGCTAATGGTGTTTCGCGGCACAAGCTAGAACTTGCTCAGTTCTAAGCCGACAGAAACATTGACGTTATGCTACTCTCAGAGATTCACCTTACCGAAAAGTACAACTTCCAAATACCAGGATATAAATTTTACTTTACGAATCACCCGGATGGCAAGGCCCATGGAGGCACTGGCATACTAATACGATTGCGAATTAAGCACCACTTTCTTGGTAATTGGCAAGAAGACTGCTTACAATGTACCTCTATAAACCTCCAATGCCATAACGGTGCTCTCACTCTGGCTGTTGTCTATTGCGCACCTTGCTTCATAATCTCTGAGGAAAAATTCACAACACTTTTTGACTCGTTTGGTAAAAGGTTTGTTGCAGCTGGCGATTGGAATGCCAAGCACATTTACTGGGGATCTCGGATAGCGAACTCTAAAGGAAAACAGCTGTACAACGCAATCATCAAACCGCAACGCAAACTAAACTATGTTTCCCCGGGAGCGCCTACAGCAGATACCATGAAGCTTCCAGATTTGATTGACTTTGCCATCACAAAAAGGAAATCCCAATCAATGATTACAGCTGAGGCACTTCCAGAACTCTCATCTGATCACTGTCCGGTGCTCTTTCATCTTTTGTACCAGCTAAAACACATCGAGCGACCGCATAGGCTTACAAGCAACCGGACTAACTGGGCGAGGTACAAAAAATATGTTTGTTCCCATACCGGTTTTTCTAGCCCCCTAGAAACCGATCAGTTTGCTGGTGATATAGAATCAAAACTTGTTGCAGCAGCAAAAGCGTCAACTCCACAAGACAATTATGTATGCAGTATAAAGTTTAACTAGACAAGTAGAGATACTGAACTGCTTGTGCTTGAAAAACGACGACTTCGAAGGGAGTGGCAGGAGCACAGCTCACCTGGCGCAAAGAGTAGATTAAAAGCAGCTTCTAGCAGACTTACCAAAGCGCTTAAGAAAGAAGAAGCGGACGCACAACTAAGGTACATCAAGAATCTCATGCCCACAGGCAGCGAGTTCGCTGTGGAAAGAACCTGTGGAACCTACAGAAACCTACCAACAGAAACGGTTGTACCTCTCCGTAACTCTACCGGAAACTGGTCTCGCAGTGACACGGACAGAGCAAGAGTCTTCGCTGATCATCTTAAAAAAGTATTTCAACCAAATCCATCCACTAACTCATTTACTCTCCCGCCTTTAACTGCATCTGACTTAGCACCACAAGATCCTGTAGAATTTCGGCCAAGCGAGATAACGAAAGTCATTAAAGAGCAACTGAAGACTGGAAAATCGCCTGGCTACGACTTAATTACCCCGAAAATTATCATCGAGTTCCCAATGTGTGCAGTTTTACGAATCTGCTTGCTCTTCAACGCAATTACTAAAATTGGATATTTCCCTCAAAAGTGGAAGAAATCAGTTATAATTATGATCCCTAAGCCTGGGAAAGACAAAACACAGCCATCATCATACAGGCCAATAAGCTTACTTACTTGTCTCTCCAAGTTATTTGAAAAAGTGCTGCTACTACGCATCAGCCCCCACCTCAAAACACACAACACACTCCCATCGCACCAATTTGGTTTTCGGGCAAAACACGGAGCCATCGAACAGGTTAACCGCATCACAACAGAAATTCGCACTGCCTTTGAACATCGTGAATATTGCCCAGCTCAATCGATAGAGTATGGCTAGATGGACTTATGTTGTGCTATGCACCATATCGGTTAATTACTATACTAGTATGTAATCATAACATACAATCATATTGTAGCACTTTGTTGTTGTACATAAACACTCCGGCCCAAATGTATGCGTAATATCAGCATCCACTTGAAGGGGCTAACGTATATACATATATAAATGCATAGTCAGCATTCCCACGCTGGCCATGCGCTGACCGCTTACCTCCATACCTCGCATACCTCCTCCTCCAGAGTCGTCGCTTGGCGACAATACATATTTATATATGTAAGATATGCATATAAGCGTCGCTGCGCTGCAGCTTATGCTGGCAGCGCTGCTTCTAAGCTTTAGGCTAAGAAACCTTTTAAATGTAGATCGTGAGAACATTATCATTTCAATATTCATCATCCAATAAATGACTTAAATCAAACTACCAAAGTGTTTAATTAATTACATGGCGACCGTGAGGCAGGAGCCTCAATCTTAAATAATACGTGGTGAAAAACGATTAAAAAAAAAATTGAGTATGTGATCTCAAATGTATAAGCGACAAAATTGAGAAGCTAAAAAACAAAAACGAAACAAAAAACAAGTGGGTGGTAAGGCTACAGTCGGGCGCCCAACAGTAAGATACCCTTCTCCCAATTTTTAAAATCCGTTACAAGCGTGTAACTCATAATTTCAAACAAAAATTCTGCACAAATTCTTCTACTACATATAGCTTACTCGCTCGCACTCACACAGCGACGCGCGTAAAGAGTAAAGCGACACGACGCAACGTCGACGTCGGCGTCGACTGCTCAAAGCAGCGCGCAAGCTGCTGCCCGTACCGAACATTTGTACTGAAAACGTTGACTTAAATAACTAAATAATTTGAAGGATATGTTCACACTGGATTCAGCTTTATACATACCAAAGCAGAACTTTATAAGTTCAATACTTTGCTTAATAATCGTAAATTACCGATTTGCGGGGGCGGTGGCATCAAACATTTGACATAAACTTCACCTGCCCCGAATATATAGGAACCTTCATACCAAATTTGGTGTCTCTAGCTTTTTTAATAGCTGAGATCTGTTGTCTCAAACAAACAGACGGACAGACAGACGGACATGTCTCAATCGACTCGGCTAGTGATCCTGAGCAAGAATATATATACTTTATGGGGTCTGCCACGCCTCCTTATGCCTGTTACATACATTTTGCACAAAGTTAGTATACCCTTTTTTGACTATTTTCAATGGTCGAAGGGTATAAAAATGCAAAACTCTAAAGAAAAGAAAAACAGTGAAAAAGTGTACAAATGATGATTCCGATGATGATGACAAGACGGCAAGGCGGAGGAACCTACAAAGATCTGAGTGAGTAGAGTGTGAGTGTGATGGTTAAAAACAGGGGCGGAGTGGGAAACAAAGTAAAAAAGAGAATAGCGCACCTAAGGTGGCTATTACATATACACTAACACTCCCGCGCCCGAATGGTTGAAAGCTCAAAAGCTACAAGCTGAGCTAGTCCACTACGTCAAATTTCTCAAAGAAAACAACCCCACTACACCCGCTCACTCAGCAAACCAAATAAAATCTTTAACAAATAATAACAAAATGCAACCTCCCCAGCCAAAACGCCTGCCGGAATTTAAGAAAATCTGCCCAGACGACTGCGAGGGACCACTATTCACACCACATTGTGAATATACGTGCAGGCATTGCAGGCCTGCCACACAACTGAATTAAAGAAGACTCATCATCAACGTGGTGAGCAGCCCGCTCAGTACGTCAACGAGGGAATGTCAGCGTGCCAGCACCGGCGACGACCAGCTGACACGCAGCAGCATCATCAAGCAGCATTAAAGAAGACTCATCATCAACGTGGTGAGCAGACCAGAACTAAAAGCTTGTGCAACCAGCACCGGCACCGCCAGCGTTACAATAGCAGTGTGTGCAAAATTTTTTTGATTGCACTGCGAGGCATATTTTTTTTCAATAATTATAAAGTTCGGCCTGTAAAGCCAAACGAAAATTAGGTAAGGAATCTGTAAATTCACACGGGTGAATTAATTTTAAATTTTTCACCGCCGCAAGGCGTCATATTAGAAAGAGCATTAAAAGTTCGACGCAAAGGCGTCAATCAAAATCTCAAAATATAGAACACTAATGTAAAGATTTTCTGACCATTCTAAATTGCTCGATTCCCTTACAAAAGATAAAACATATATATATTAACGAATTCAGACCGAGGGTTTAATACAAAATAAAAACACAGTTGTTTTAAAGTTTATTAGTTAAACACTTTTTTTATTTGCTTCCAAAGGAAGAACTAGAGACTTTAGATTATCTAGGGTTTGATAACATACTTTAGCGAGCTATCGCGGTAGATAGCGTACTCGGTGCTCGGGACTGAGCTGAACTGAACAGATCTAAGCTGAACTGAACAGAACTAAACTGAAAGTTTACTGAACTACTTCTTAGACGCGTGCCTGGGTTTATATAGGCAGAGTGGGTGTTAAGAGAGCAAACTCCTTAAGAGAGTTTAGCTAATTTGATTCTAATGTTCTCTCATTGAGAGAAGTAGAGGTTCCCGATAAATAGGGGTAATTGGAGAATCCTGAGACAAGTGCCTGAGCGGAAACTTGTAATAAAAAATTGCAATTGAATTACCAGTTAACCGTATATAGTATATAGTATATATACTCTTATATTTATATAGTGTATATATATAATGGAAGTTATATACTATAAGCTTTAAGTAAGTTAACATGGTGCACACACATATGTTTGAACTTATAGAATTTAATCCGCGTGTTATTTGATTTTTATATACAAACAAACCCAATAGTATGGGCATACACGATCCTCGTTCAGACATATGTTATGCAACTGCTAGTGTCTCTTTTGTTCTAGTCCGGGGGGACCCTTGATGCGGCTAGTTGTCATTCGGTTGGGGTGGTTCGATGACTAGAAAAGGTGTTATTATAAGTGGAGAACAAGTTGTAGCTTTTACAAAAAAAATTTAGTCCCGATGCCTTTTTTCAGATATATATGATACAAGTTATAACTGTGCTGCCGTCATTTAATTGATGACGAGGCTGCTATAGGTGTTGGTGCAGCCCGCCTTCTATACCCGACCTACCTTGATTTCCTTCGGCGACATTGTTAGGAAATCCCTAAAAAAATCTGCTGATAAGCAAGCTCAGCCCATTTTCATCCAAAGAAACATGTGAGATAATTTAGTTAATCATTATAAAGGTCATTCATTTATTTATAAATGTCATTAATAGAAAGGCTTGTTCTAACATGTTAATACCAAGACAATAGTGCAATAGTGTTTGCAACGGTTGTTCTTCCTTGCTTCTTTTTAGTTAAGTATTTATATTGCATTGCAAATAGTAAAGGTAGATTTAGATATTAACTTGAGGTTAGATGTTATCATTTGATTTAGATATAACAAGTACATATTTTTCTTTTTTTTTCAAATAGTAAGTTTCAAAAGAAAAACAATAGGGCAATAAATTTTTAATATAGCATTTGTTCTTTGATAGTTTTTGATTTTTTTTTTGTTTTTTTTTTTTAGATTTACGTCTTTAGCATTTTCTTTCTTTATAGTTTTACCGATTTAAATAACTAACGTTTGGTCTCGTGAATTTAATAATCAATTCAATAAATCATGTTGTGCGCAATAAATCTTTCTTTCACTTACCCCGACAAGATCCTTGGTACCAAGTTGCTGTGCAGTGTGTGTTGCTGTTTGGTTAAAATAATAATATTTATGGCACACATACAATTTTTAATTTACTTTTAAGAGAGAACCAAATGATGCTGTTTATATTCACACTTCGTTAAGCATATCAAGTAAGCACACTGCGTTGGCCTAGTTGCCACAAAACAAAAGAAAACAAAATGTTTAAAGAAACCGATAAATTGAAGAAGACAAATTGCACAAATATATTTTTTTTTTTTTAAATTAATTTGAAGGACCCTGTTGGTTTGTTTTTCTTTAATATTCATATTCATAGTATGAATGTCTTATTTTTAATGGAGAATTTGATTTAAGACATTTTAAATGATTTTTTAAAGTATTCCATAAGAATGAATGAATGAGTTTAACAATTTATCATTTGTGTATGTGTGTTTTGGTATGAATGATTTTAAATGATTTTATTACATTTTTTTTTTGTTTAAATTGTTTTATGTGTGTGTTTGGTGATGTGTGAATGTTTGAATTTTTTTTTTCACATCATTTCATGACTGAATGTGTCACGTGTGTGTTTGGTGATGTGTGTATGTTTTTGGTTAATTAATTTTTTTTTTTTTTTTTTGTACATCTCTTTTGTGTGTGTGTATGTCACGAGTGTGTTTGTTTCATGATTAATTTGTCGACTCACTTCACTTGACTGATCTGCACTCATAAAGATGTCGATGCAGAAAAGATGATGATTTAGAGATGCGTTGCACCTCTGCCACCAACAATGGAAGATTTAGTGAACTGCAAAAACAGTGCAATTATGCCAATTCCCCCAAGGGAAGCAACAATTGTTTGGCGCAAGGCCGCTTGACCAGAGATTATGTGTGTGAGTGGCGTGCTTGCACACCTCATGCAAACTGCAACGTCAAAAAACACCAGTATATACAACTGACTGAAAAGTCAGAATTACAGGATTCGTCCAGTCAATATGTAGGAGCGCACGAGCCCGACCCAAGGACGACACAAGTACGTCTTGAGCCAGAGGCTGTGTTGAAAAATACTTGGAGCGCCTCTAGGGCTATGCACACAAGTTGTCTAGATAATAAGGAAAAATTATTAGCTTGTCTTGCAATAAGCAGCTACTGTTAACACAGTACTTACATGGTATTTAAACCAGCAAAACTTGCTAGATTTTGATGAAGGATGCCTTGCAAATTTTGAGATTAAAGTTTTTCTCAGTTTAAATTTGCGTGTGTCACAATGGCTTGGCGTCAGTCGAGAAAAAGAGATGGACCAAGGGCTTAGAGAAGGACCAAGGGCTTAGAGATGGCAGACCTCAACTTTTCTTTGTTATCGATATCTTAACGCGGGATCAGGGATGTACACTACAGCCACAAGTCATTTTGAAGCTCCTTGGAGCCAGGAAAATGGCTTGAAAAAAATTCAAAGAGGACATCCCGACGTTTTTTACTGTTTTAGATCCTTCGCGTGATAAGTGCCTAGCTCTCTTCCCTGCAAGTCTTCCAACAAGTAATAAGCTGATCCCAATTTCGCTTTAATCCTGGATTTGATCCACTGAGGATTCAACTTGGCATTAATTTGCTTCGCAAAATTGCTTTGCGCGAAATTTCGTCTAAAGATTTCCTGACCTGCCGAGTAGGATACCTCGCGTGAGCGCAAGTTGTACTGTGTCCCATTAATTTCAAACACTTAAGCAACACTCGCGACAATATGCCTTCAGCCTCTCCCAAAAGATGGAAATTGTTAAGGAGTTTATAGGAGCTGCCATGTGTTGCCATGTTAAAGCCATAAAGCGCGAAATAAGGAGAGCAACCTATGCTTTTGTGATAAGCATTTCTCAGCGCACAGCTAATAGCGTGAATATGTCTATCCCACTCATTATGGTTATCCGATAGGAACGCACGAATCCCAGCAATCAAGGAGCGATTGACGTGCTCGGAAGCATTTGATTGCGGCGAATAAACAGCCGTGTACATGTGACGAACCCCCAATGACGTTAGCCAAGCGTTAAAATCTTTGCTCTTGAACTGAACGCCATTGTCACTAACAATGCATGAAGGAATGCCATAAGTTAGGAAGATTTGATTCTGGAGAAATTCCTGTATCGGCGTCGTAGTAAACTTTTTAAGAGGACACAGCCGATGGAACTTTGAAAAATGGTCGAAGACTATAAGAAGACCTATGTTTCCAGTTTTACTGCGCGGATACGGACCGAGAATGTCGATGTAAAGACGCTCGAAGGGTCTATCTATCGTGGCAGCCTTACCCATCGGAGGTCTTAAAGTGACATTCGGAGCTTTTGTCGCCTTGCACACTTCGCAATTGCGTACGTAATCCCTCACCTGAGTGACCATTCCGGGCCAAAAGAAATTCCGCCTAATAAGTTCCAAAGTTTTGGCCATGCCACCATGAGAACTGGTCACCGTGTTGTGCAGACAATTGATCACTGATTCGGTTAAAGCTTGCGGAACCCAAAGTTTCCATGCCAGCTGTCCACCTGTTGCTGTGTCGTCAGGGTGTCGTGTGCGTATGTACAGGTATTGATTCTTGACTTTCAGGTCAGGATAATTGCCATCAGGGCTTAAAGCCTCTACACGTAATTCACGATATTCCGAATCCTCAAAATGGGGGGAATCTAAGTCGATGACTGGCTTGAGCACTTCTAGTGCTTCTACCTCATTTTGATAAATGCGTGATAGTGCATCAGGTACTACATTATCCTTCCCTCTACGATGACTAATACTGAACTTGTAACCTTGCATGCGCATGGCCCACCTGACCAATCTACCCTTGAGGTTTGGTTGACGCATCAGCCAGAGGAGACTCGCATGATCTGTGATTATTTCAAATTCCTACAGCTCGAGATAACAACGAAATTTTTCAATGGCCAGCACCGCAGCCAGACATTCACGTTCTGTGACACTGTAGTTGCGCTCCGCCGAGTTAAGCTTCTTCGACATAAAGGCAACAGGACGCTCTTCATTGTCATCTGACAACTGAATCAACACTGCTCCTACGCCACAATCGCTAGCATCGCAATGAACATAGAATTTCTTTTCAAAGTCCAGATTTTGTAAGACGGGTGCTGAAGTAATAACTTCCCTTAAGTTTTTAAAAGCGACTTGAGCTGCATCCGTCCACACAAACTTCTTTTTCGAAGATAAAAGCTCGGTTATGGAAAATACCAGCTCAGCAAAGTTTTTAATAAATCGCCTATACCACCCTACAAGGCCTAGAAAACTCCGAGCCTGCTTCAACGTCTTTGGTGGTGGAGTTGATGGCTTCCATTTTATTTGGGTCGGTGGCTATGCCGCCATGCCCTATCAAATAACCCAGGTACCCCACCTGCGCAACGCAAAAGTGATTCTTTGAAATATTCAATGTTAAATTGGCTGGGCGAAATTCGTCAGACAAACGAATCAGAACTGCTAAATGGGTATCGAAGTCTTCAGAGACTACGCAAACATCGTCTAAATATCCGAAAACGCAAGTTTTGAGATCTGGTGGGATCAATTGATCCACTAATCGGCACATCGTTTGAGGCGCGTTGCACAAACCGAAAGGCATAACGGTAAATTGGTAAAACGGCCTACCGGGGACGGTAAATGCGGTGATAAATTTGGCTTCCTCCGTGAGAGATATCTGCCAAAATGCATCCTTAAGGTCTAACTTGGTGATAATGTTAGCCTTAGGTAACCTTGAAAATATGCCGTCAATGTTTGGCAAAGGATATGCGTCTTTCCGGGTGCAGTCATTTATACGACGTGCGTCAAGACACAGTCGCACCTTCCTAGGTTTTACGACTAATCGCATTGGAGAACTCCATGGGCTCTGTGACGGTTCAATGACACCCTCTGCTAGCATCCTATCGATCTCCTGAGACATGAGCTCTCCAGGTGAAACTGGATAAAAGCGCTGTTTGATGGGCTTTGCAGTGCCGACATCTATGTCATGACTCAATAATGACGTTTTTCCCAGTCCTTGCTCAGCATAATTTGGAAACAAATTGATGACTGCAGCGAGACGAGCTTTTTGCGGTTCCGTCAAAGGGCATTGCTTCTCCTCTTCTATATTAACCTCGCTTGATAAGCTCGGAGGATCAATAGCAGAAATAACTCCGGGAGCTAGGTCAAAAATTCTCCAGAAGTTTATACCTAGAATTACACGTTTACTAATGGATGGAATGACGTAAAAATCAGCAGCATACAGGCGACCATCGGCCTGGTCGTTGACGATGGCTGAAATCAGCATTCGTCGTGACTTTCTGACTAAAGACCAGAAGTTACGCATACGCAAAGTGCTGCGTTTGACTTTGCGACAAATGGAGGCTATATCTCCGAAATTCCGGGAACGAACCCGCTCATAATGAGCTAGCCGCTCATGATAAGGAAGAAACAGGCTCATAGGTTGTAGGTGAATTTTGCGCGAGTGTCTCTTCAGAAGGAACAAACATTCGCTGGGGACAATCTGCCTCGACAGATTTCCCTGTGACAGCGGGCTTAATTAACGGGCCCTTCGACGGCTGTCGACAACGGGACCCACTTTCGGGTTTTCCGCCCTTTTTATGCAGGTAGGACACTGGGGCTTATATATGTCCTTGGCTCCGCTCCCATAACAGAATATGCAGCGCTCGGATAAACACATATCCCACGTGTGACCTGGTTTATTACAATTCCAACAAGTCAAAGGTTTTTTTCGCCAACTGAACTGCTTCTACAGACACCTCCTCTTCTGAATCTGTTTGAGACAAGTCTGCCTCGGTTTCTAAGGCCGCTACCGTTCTTTTAAAAACATTAGGACCAACTGCATTTTTAGCAGATCGACGGAATTCCACGTCTCCTAAAAAGTTTTCTCGCTTATAAATCAACTGTCTGAGATGAGCGACTGAAGAAATTGGCACAAAAAGTAGAGCTTGCCGAATATCAGGCAATAAATTACGCAACAATTGCTGTGTTAATCGGTATTCATCAAACGGTTCTACGAGACGAGAAGCAATTTTCATGATTGATTCGTAATATAATTCAAAGGATTCGCCTTCTTGTTGTTACGCGCACGGATTTCTTCCATTAGGATGTCATCATCCTTGAAATCCTGATAATGGCTTTTCAAAGGCAAGCAAAACTCTTCCCAAGTGATAACTCTATATTCTTTACGGAAGCCCAGTACCATTCTCTGGCCTTTCCAGTGGGAAGGACGTGCAGATTTTTGCACAGCATCGGAAAATCTCCGCTAAGACAATCTTCAGTGAGAGCGCTAACTCGATATAAGAACTCCTGAACGGATGGACCCGTAGGTTCTCCATCGTATTTCACTCCCCACCCTTGGATCAGTTGAGCAACCCTTTCAGGACTCACCGTTGTAATAGAGCGCGCTTTGCTTCGCGTAAATGAGTTTGCTTGAGGCGAGCGATACTGAATAGTATTGTTCGAAACTCTAGGTGGTGTCCCATTACTTTGCAGATGCACATTAGCTAATTCCGTTTGAATGATACTTTCCATTCATTCGAAAATTCTATTATAATCAATTTCTACTTGTGACTTTGATTGTGTATCTGTCACTTGAGAATTTTGAGGTCGTGCTGTACCTCCCCTTCCCCGTCTACCTCGAGTGGGACGTTTGGTTGATTGAGTTTCAGTATTGGAAATATTCTCTTCACTTGAAGCATTTGATTTGGTCAGTTGTGCTGATCTAGAATGAGACACAGGCCTACGCTGGCCTTTATACCTAGTATCGTGCACTCTCGCCTCCTCAGCTGTGACTATTGCTGAAGGACCTGGCATCGCATCTAAGAAAACTTGAATACCTGCTGTGGATTCACAAATCGGACACATTGGGGTGTCTCTAAGATAATTTTGAAGGCACTCACGATGAAACACGTGACCACACTCAGTCGTTACAACATTTGAAGTTCCTGTCATGTGTTCATCGCATAAAAGACAGCTACCTATCGGTGCCGGTGGTTCTGTAGGGCTGTGTGCAAGTGGCATGCTTGATTGAGACATAAGTTCTTTACGAGAAATAAATCAGATCTGGTCTCACACGAGATCAATGACACCTACAACACACGTTTTTAATAAAATTGAATAAAGATTTATTTATTTATGTGAAAAAAAAAATTTTAATTAGTTTAGTTATTTATTTGTTTAAATTTCGTAATTTTTCATAAATTATTTTGTTTCTTTGGACTACTCCTGGGCCTAACTTACGAACCAGTTTTTAATTTTTTTCTGTACATATGAGTGGTTGTGAATTATGTATACGTGCTAATAAGAAGACCACAGGAAAGGATGTAGTGCCGCATTGCAACACTCGCATATTCCAAATATCCTATTGTTCCTCTCTAGGAACGCAAGCGTAACTTCTTTTGCAATAGATGTCAAGACTGTTATTCGCGAGTTATTCAAGGCTTTGAATGGAAGAAGAAAAATATCGTATGTTTCATTCTCCACCCAAACCTGAATCCACGTACTATCAAGATCTCTATAAAATTTGAACCTTTGATAAAGCATATCTCCTTTTCCCTTTTTGTGTCATATGCGATTTCCACGCATAGAATTCCTGCAGGTACTGTGAAGTTGCCAATAGGTGTTGCTATTTCGTGAATTTACTTTATTACGTGCACACCTTGTGACATGCGAATCTTATGGAATCTGCTGAAGGCTATTCTTTGGACTTGCCAAAGGAAATAAATATCCTCTCAGTGATTTCCATAAATTCCATACCTTGCGTGTTTTCTTCACCGATTCTAGCTTTTTTCGTTAGCTTGAAGGATGAGTGCTGGCTGTTTTTCTCCAGTGCTCATGTTCACAAAAGCTTCCGAGAATTGCGACATCGGCTGCCTACTATAGATTTTTCATACTCGGCTAAAAGGGATTAAATAAAGCAACAACGATATAGAGATTCTAGTTGTTAATACTTGTGAGATATACGAGGATTTTTTTTCATGTTGTTACAATTCTCTTGACTCTTCTTTTGAGTCTTTTAATAGGGAGATCCAAGTTTATTACACATCAGAATCGATCAAGCGTTCTTCTTCTTCTTTAAAGGCCATTACAACCTGTCATCTGGTTACGGCCGACCTCAGCGTCTCGCGCCAGCAGCCTCTGCTCCTTGCGCGCCTCCTCCAATTGGTTACAGGTCCTCCTCCACTTGGTCCATCCATCGGAGCCGTGGTCGTCCCCTTCGCCGTCCAACGTCGACTCTTGCCTCGAACACCTTTTTTACTGGAGCTTTTTCGTCCATACGCACAACATGCCCGAGCCAGCGCATACGTTGTATTGTAATGCGCCGAACTACGTCAATGTCGCCGTAGAGCTCATACAGTTCGTGGTTCTTTCGAATGCGAAAGTCGTTCCCGGTGCGAACAGGACCAAAGATCTTACGGAGAATTTTTCTCTCGAACACTCCGAGTGCTGCTGCATCCGTTTGTGATAGTACCCATGCTTCTGCGCCATATAAGAGCACGGGTAGGATGAGCGTCTTGTAGAGTGCCAGTTTTGTCGGTCGACAGAGAGAGCTCTGCTACACATCTGCTTTTTGAGCCCATAGTAACACCTGTTGGCAGATGTGATTCTCCGCTTGATCTCCATGCTGATGTTGTTGCTTGAGTTGACGGCGGTACCAAGGTATATAAAATCCTTGACAACTTCAAAGGTATAGCTGCCAGCATCTACTTGGCGCTGGGATTCCTTGCTACTGGACAGCATATACTTGGTTTTACCCTCGTTTACCTCCAAACCCATTTTTGCTGACTCCTTTTCGATCGCGGAAAATGCTGCTGTAACATCTCGCTTGCAACGTCCAATGATGTCGATATCATCGGCGTATGCAAGTAGTTGGACACTTTTATAAAAAATAGTGCCATTTCGATGTACCTCAGCATTTCGCAGCACCCCTTCCATCACCAGGTTGAAGAGGTTGCACGATAGGGGATCGCCTTGTCTGAAACCTCGCACGGTATTGAAAGGTTCGGAGAGGTTCTTTCCTACCTTGACGGAGCTTGTAGTGCTGCTCAACGTCATTCTGCACAGCCGAATCAGCTTCGCAGGTATACCGAACTCTGACATGGTGGCAAATAGGCGATCTCTTATAGGGCTATCGAAAGCAGCTTTGTAGTCGACAAAGAGCTCGTGGGTCTTCTCCAGGATTTGGCGTAATGCAAAGATCTGGTCTATGGTGGATTTACCAGGTCTAAAGCCGCACTGATAAGGTCCAATCAGTGTATTGGCATACGGCTTTAGTCTTTCGCAGATTACGCGTGCTAGAACCTTGTATGAGATGGCGATGAGACTGATTCCCCGGTAATTGGCACAAATCGTCGGGTCATCCTTCTTAAGGACAGGACAAAGGACACTGAGATTCCAATCGTTGGGCATGCCGTCCCTTAGCCATATTTTGCAAAGGAGCTGATGCATGCACCCTATCAGCTCGCTGCCGCCGGCCTTAAACAATTCTGCAGGTAAGCCATCCGCTCCGGCTGCTTTGTTGTTTTTGAGTCGCATTATTGCGTCTCGGACCTCGTCATGGCTAGGTGGTGGAATATTCACGTTGTCGCTGATTGGTGTCGTCAGTGTGTCTTCTCCAGCGATGTTGTTGCCATCGATCAAGCGTTAGGATTCTTAAAATTTCCTCACGGATTGAAACATCTCTGATGGATAACTGAAAGCATTTTATCTGACAGCTATATTCCAATCAGCGACCCTCACAATTCATGTGAAACTCACAGAACAGAACTTGCCTATATCGCGATCACAGTTTTTTTTGAAGCTTAGATATAGCTGTTTCGCTACTGGTGGAATTATTGCGAAGATCGACGTTTCTTAACATTCAATTGAGGCGCTATTTCTTAAAAAATATAATTGCGTGCGCAATCAAAGATATTAAGTCTTTATACGCCTAGCGACGGGAGCGCTAATTTTTCGCATGAAAAATAATTGTATACGCGTAGCGGCCCCACTTTGGGCGCCAATTTTTGTAATAAAATATTGCAATTGAATTACCAGTTAACCGTATATAGTATATATACTCTTATATATATATAGTGTATACATATAATGGAAGTTATATACTATAAGCTTTAAGTAAGTTTACATGGTGCACACATATGTTTGAACTTGTAGAATTTAATCCGCGTGTTACTTGATTGTTATATACATTATTATATTTTGTGCTTAGACAGTAATGTGTGTATGTGAGTTTAACAATAGTGTGCGTTGTTTATGATTCTATTATGTGGAATTGGGGAGTTTAAAGTGTGGGTGTAGAATGGATATGTCACTTCCCCATCCTTAAGAAAAAGGCCTGTCCTCAGGCAATAACTTTAGGGTACAATACAGGGGTACTTACTGAAGGTACATTATTTTCTGTTTCAGGACTTATAATAGTTTAATTTTCTGGATTTTGATTCTTGAATTTTACAATTAATTTTTGTGGTATAGTCTTATATTATAATTATTATTACTAATGTTGTAACTGTTATTATTTAGAAGACATTACTCGTTTGAGTGTGTTGTTCAATTATCTCTTTTGCCTGAATGTATTCAAGTGGTTCAAGTTTTGTTACATTATTGTTTACATAGATAGTTTGAGTATAGTCTAATATTGTGTTGGTAATCAAAATTTCTTCTAACTGAATGGAACAATTAAATGCTTTTATCATGTTATTACCTTCTATTATAATTTCTCTATTGATAAAATTTTGGTTTAACGTAGTTTTCGGAAGGTTTCAAGTTGTGATTATATTAGGTTCAACATATTTTATTTTAAAACCAGAACGTGTTTTACTGTATCTACATTGTGTTGAGACCTGATTAAGTATACCTGTTATGCATTTATTTATGACCAAGCTTTGAGAACTTGCTATGTTAGTTTGGTTATTATGCGAAAAATATTTGTCATGTATTGTTTCAGTTAGTATGTTATTATTTTCGTCGGGGTATGGTATTATTTCGAAAATAGGTGTTTTAATTATTTCTCTCGGAATGTGGAATATTATCAAAATTTCGTTAGTGTCAGATTTAAGCCAAGCAGAAGTTTTGATATTAAGAATTTTTTCAGAATTTTTGTGAGTAAGGGAATCATGTTTTAAAAATTTTTGATTGAAGATACGTAAGCGTGTCAGTTGCATACCGAGTTCTATGTCTTCTATGTATTTGGTGAATTGTTGTAAGTTGAAAATTAGTGAGGCTTACATTTATTCTCCTTCAAAATTATTGTTTAAATGATTGGTTAATTCGATTCCATCATTGATAGCTTCTATTACATGGTTGAGTTCGCTTACTTGTACATTGTTTTTGGAAATGTTACCTATTTGTTGTTGTAATTCTTCTTTATCTTCTTGATCTAATGTGCCGATTAAGTATTTGTAAATAGTTGCCATAAAATTTGCAAGACCGCGTTTGTTACACTTTGCAATTCTAATGCCATTCATTTCTCTATTGAGTTTCTCTGTTAGGTACTGAATTTGTGGTAAATTTTCAAAGACTTGTGCTTGCTTGATTAGTTCTTCATAAATAATTTCGGTTTATGTTAAATTAATAAATAAGTAATGATATTCATAGTTTATAGGTAAATCAATGGATCCAGTTGTTTATTTATTTATTTAACGTCAACTAAGAGCAGTCGACTCAAAGACTAAAATATAGTAAAATTACAAATGTAAATTTAAATTAAAAATATAAGTATAATTTAAGTTGAATGTAAGTATAATATTTAAAAATATATTTTTTTTTTTGTATTAAAATTTTTAATTATTAATTAATCATTAAATTATTTATTTAATTTATTGAATTTATTTATTTAATTTAATTTAATTTAATGTGGGAGTAAAAGGATAATTTTAGTTGATCCAACATTTGTTGCAAAGGAATGGGGAAACCCAGAAAACCCAATCAGATCAAAAGAAGAGTGTTAATGGATTAAAGCGCTCGTAACGCCCGAGGAGCGCAGTAAACGAATAGGAAGGTCGCGAGATCGCTAACTTCTAGCCAGGTGGGAAAGTAGTGATAAAGAAGTATTTATTGTAGTCCGAACATAATACCCTGAACGGTCCGTGCAGGGCATAGTTCGACCTACAACTAGGAAGAGTTAGTGGAATATAATTTCTTGTTAGACGGCAAGGGACAGAGAAGTGTAACCGGCTAACCAAGTCATCACTGTCAATGTCGCCTTTAATAAGGTTATTGATAAAAGCCACACCAAGCATAGTACGCCGATTGGCTAAGGAAGGTAGATTTAGTAGAAGAAGTCTGTTAGTATAGGAAGGTAGTCTTAAGTTTGAATCCCAATTAAGTCCACGCAATGCGAAAATCAAAAATTTCTTTTGAACGGATTCAATGCGGTCCTTGTAGGTTGAAAATTAAGGACACCAAACACATGATCCATACTCGAGAATAGGACGCACAAGTGAGGTATAAAGGGATTTACTTATATAAGGATCGTAAATTCCTTAGCCCACCTCTTAATAAATCCGAGTACACTCATAGCCTTATTAACTATGGAAGAAATGTGCTTAGAGAACTTGAATTTAGCGTCCAGGCGTACTCCAAGGTCGTCCACAGAGGTAATTCTTTCCAGAGGACAACCACATAAAGTGTAAGATTCGTACTTAGGACTGCCACGAGAGAATGTCATCAACTTGCATTTTGAGCTGTTCAGAATTAATACTTTTGCACCACACCAACTGTTAAAACTATTGAGGTCGGCTTGAAGGGATGAATGACAGGAGGCGTCTTTAAATTGAAAACAAAGCTTTACATCATCTGCAAACATAAGAGTACGCGAATTATGTATGGCCGAAGGAAGGTCATTGATGAAAAGCGTAAAAAGAAGGGGGAGGAAATGGCTTCCCTGAGGAACACCAGAAGAACTTGAATAGGGTCAGAAAGAGCATTTTTAAAGAAGACTCTTTGTGTTCTGTTGGCCAAATAACTTATAAGCCAGCTTAAAAGATTTGGTAAGAAACCAATAATGTTTAGTTTGTGTGCAAGAAGGGAGTGATTTACTGAGTCAAATGCTTTACTGAAATCAGTATAAATGACGTCAGTTTGAAAATTTTTCTGAAAGCCCTTTATTATAAAGGATGTAAGCTGAAGTAAATTTGTAGAGGAGGAACGACGTTTTATAAATCCGTGCTGACAAGGAGAAATGACGGATCTACAGAAATGCTGCAAGTGAGGAGTTATGACAATCTCGAAGAGTTTAGGAATAGCCGACAATTTTGAGATACCTCTACAGTTTAAAGCATCAGACTTGCTGCCCTTCTTGTGAAGCGGTAAAATGAAAGATTCCTTCCATATGGAAGGAAAGGTGGAAGTTTTCAGGGACAGTGAGAAAAGTTTGAGCAATAGCTTAGATAGAGGATCGGCACAGTATCGAAGTACGCAACTAGGAATTCCGTCAGGACCAGGTGAGAAAACTGGTTTTATCAAACATAAATCCCTGAAAATCGAACTTTCGTTTAATTGTGGGGCGAAAATGCCAGTTGAACTGGGAATGGTGAAAGGATAAAAACTTACATCGCGTGTTGAAATTGAATAGGTCGTTTGAAAGAACTTAGCAAACAGATCAGCCATGTCCTGGTCAGTATTTGCATTTGCACCTTCAAACGATAGCTTAGATGGATAGGCAGATGACTTACGCTTCATGTTAACAAAATTATAGAACTGTCTGGGATTCTGCCGGAACTGAATCCCGCAACAAGTCAAATAATTTTTATAGCATGTAGCGTTGAGAGCAACAAAATTTGACCGAGCAATAAGATATCTTGAAAAAAATAGACGAGGAATGACATCTAGTATATTTTTTAAAGAGTCTAGACTTTAGATTTTTAAGACTGGATAGTTCTTTAGTAAACCATGGGGGTTTACTCGAATGCCTCGGATAAAAACAAAGGCACACAAATGTCAAAAAAGTTATTTAATGTTTTATAAAATAAATTAAGAGCCATATCCATATTGTTACATTTGTAAAAATTAGACCAGTCATAATTTGAAATTAAATAATTAATTTTATCAAAATCGGCTTTACGAAAACAACGCGCTCTCTTACACGACGTAACTTTTTTATCCAATACGTTCAAACCAGTTTCAAAAACAACCTCGAACGTTGGATGATAGGGATCTTCTGGTTGGGTAAGTGGGTGGACTCTAGTCAGAGTTACCATACTCTGATCGGAGACAAAGCATAAATCGAGTGTTCTATTTAGAGAATTTTGTAGGTGGTTGACCTGCAGCAGAGAAATGTCATGCAATAAGATCGTGTTGTTGTGAGGGCATCAGGAAATTTGCCTCATCACTTGGTGTCCAACTACACTCAGGTATGTTAAAGTCGCCAAGGTCTATGAGGTGGTCTTTGTTAGATAACAAATTGAAGACATACTTTATTGCAAGCAAATGTTGAGTGTAGATAAGAATATCCGCCGAAGGTGGGATGTACGAGCAGGTTATATAAACCTGGAAGCCGGGAAGGTGTAATTTTACACAAATTAATTCAATATCATATTGAATCTCCGGGTGTACATGTTCTGACGCGATATCAGAATTTACCGCAATAAGAACACCGCCGCCCCGCCGATCATGACGATCAAACCTATAAGTTGTGAACTTGCTTGGAAAAATTTCAGAGCATAAAATCTCAGGTTTTAACCAAGTCTCAGTGAACACAACCACATGGGATTCAAACGAAAGGCTATTTAAGAATAACGTAGGTAGCTTGCTACGCAGGCCCCTTACGTTTTGGTAGGTTAATGTTAAAAATTGTATTAGTTTTTTGAAGTCGCATTTTTGGACGTGGTGGCCTGGTTTGGCAAAGGTAGTCTAATCGGTTGATGATTCTTTTTTTTCTTTGCTTCGAATTCTTTAACCACAATATGATCGGGCCAGAAGTTAGCTGAGCATATTTGGTTAAATAAATTGTTAAAGACACTAATTTTAAAGGATGATATATCCCTTTCATATGAAAATTTAAATTGTTCAACCTTTAAATATTGGGTTTGAGATTTGGCTTGGATATAAGCCATAACATCTGAAGATGTGAGATCAGGGGCTAGCCTCGAGACAAATATGTGCCTCTTCGGTGGAATTCCGGTGAAAGGCTTGGGTCCCACAGATATAGGACCAGTGGGAGCAGGTTGTGCCGATAATCCCAAAGGCGAGCTTGCCTGTGGGACTATCGGTTGGGTAATTAGTATTTGCGGTTTCATAGGAATAGAAACCGCAGATGAAGTATTGGGCAAAGGGGAAATGAGCTCCACGGGCTCAACAGAGACATTTTTTTGTGCTGCTGATCTCGTAACTACAGGTGAAGTAAACGATAGCAGCGGCAACGTCAATGGTGTGCTGAGTTGGTCAACGTTCTGTGGCTGATAGGCACTAGTTGACGGCTGCTCCTTTTGAGCTGATTTTTTGCGCTTGGGAGACTCATTTAGTAGCTTAAGGCTATTTAATGAAGTGTCCAGCGCGGAGAACTGATCGGCAAGTTTGCGAAAACTACCAAACAGTTCCCTAAATCCCGTCCTAGTTTGGCGCATGAACGATACAAAATCGTTCGTAACCTCACGACACGCATCACAACAATAGTGCAGCCCGTTTCGCTTGGCTACAGCATCGGTCGTTGGGCCACTGAAGCCCGCACATTTAGCATGAGCTACGTTGTTGCAGATCCAACAACAAATACTTGCCTGAGCAGATGTAATCTGCTTTTGGCAGGTTTTCTTGAAGCAAATAATTCCTCCTTCCATTATTATGGGTGACCACTGTCAAAAATGCACACAACAAAAATAGAGAGAGAGGAAAGATTAGGCACACACAGAAACTGTGATAAGAGAGTTTGTGCTGCAGTGCACAACAACAAAGATAAAAAAAGAGTTAGTGAGAGCCCGAGAGAGTCGAATTCGCTCACGAAAGTCGAAGTAAAAGAAAATGTTTTGCAGAAGCAATAACAACGTTTCTAAAAATAGAAACGTAAACAAATGAAATTTAAAGAAGAAAGCGAAAAGACTCTTTTTGCAAACAAGATTAGTTTAGCAAATTAAAAGAGTGCACTCGCGTAGTAAACGGATTTCTGAATATCAGCGGGTTAAGTGATAATATTAGTATTTTTTTAGAGTTATTAAGCACCGATTGCTTTATAATTGAACTAAGCTTCGGAGAGCAAGAAAAAACGCGTCCGTTTACTTTTAAAGAGAATGACTTTTTGAAAGATTAAGTAGCCGTTTTTGGCCTGGATAGGGGTTACTTCTAGGTTTTGCGTGCTAATTGTGGATAGTAGGCATAACATGATTATCATGATCGGGAGTAAGCCTGGAATTATCATTATTATATTTACTTTTATTAATTTTCTTCTTTTTTTTAACTTAGATTTATAATGTATTATCTTTCTACCTCTATTTGTTTTTTCAAAATGTTTATCATCTATTTGTCTTAAGTTTCCTGTCTTTCTGAATGGGTTAGTTGTTTTTGATCTAACCAGAGGAGATTCTCTGAAACTAGTGTAGTCTTGTCTACTTTCGTTGAGTTTGTCAATTTTGTCTATTTTATTAGGCAGCGGTTCCTGCATAAATAAAGATGTCTGCTGGTGTTCGACCAGTTGTGTTGTGTTTTGTTTTATGATTGTATACGTAAAGTATTTTTTCGAACTTAGTGAATTGGTTTTCTGGTTCATTCTCGCTTGTTATTATTCTTAGTTTTTCGTTGACAGTTTTATGAAATCTCTCAATATCAGAAATTCCATTTTTACTCGTTGTTATGTTTAAAGTTACTCCTTCTGATTCTAACCAAAGCTTGAGTGCGGTGCACATGAAAGCGGAGTCTTTGTCGGCTTTTATTTCTATGGGTTTACCCATGTCATTGAATATACGTAAAATAGCTCTTTTAGCTTCAAGCCAATCTCTACTATTTACTTCTATCAGGGAGGCGTATTTAGAATAAATGTCAATACATGATATTGTTTATTGTTTATTAAATAAAAATCCATGACATACTTGTCTCTGGGGTTGAAAGTTTCTGGGGTTGTTTCCAGGGCTAATTTTGTGTTTCTATGTTCGGTTTTGGCAATGTTATAGATTTCACATTCATTTATGATGTTTTGGATAAGTTTTTGATAATCGGTGTAATAGTAAAGTTCTTTGAACTGAAGAGTGAGTGCCTGGGTGTAATAATTCTTTATATGTTTTTAGAATAGTTTCTTTAAATTGAGCATATGTTTGGATATCTATTAGTTTACCACTGGTTCTCATAGTTTTAGTCGGGACTTATAATTTGAATATAAGCATTTTGAAAGACTTTAAAGTCGGCTTCATTAAGGAAGTAAATAACACTTTCCTTAGTGCAGAGGTATTCTTTAATTAGGTCTTTGGCAAAGGTGTCGGTCATTACGCGTGCTAGAACCTTGTATGAGATGGCGATGAGACTGATTCCCCGGTAATTGGCACAAATCGTCGGGTCATCCTTCTTAAGGACAGGACAAAGGACACTGAGATTCCAATCGTTGGGCATGCCGTCCCTTAGCCATATTTTGCAAAGGAGCTGATGCATGCACCCTATCAGCTCGCTGCCGCCGGCCTTAATCAATTCTGCAGGTAAGCCATCCGCTCCGGCTGCTTTGTTGTTTTTGAGTCGCATTATTGCGTCTCGGACCTCGTCATGGCTAGGTGGTGGAATATTCACGTTGTCGCTGATTGGTGTCGTCAGTGTGTCTTCTCCAGCGATGTTGTTGCCATCGATCAAGCGTTAGGATTCTTAAAATTTCCTCACGGATTGAAACATCTCTGATGGATAACTGAAAGCATTTTAACTGACAGCTATATTCCAATCAGCGACCCTCACAATTCATGTGAAACTCACAGAACAGAACTTGCCTATATCGCGATCACAGTTTTTTTTTGAAGCTTAGATATAGCTGTTTCGCTACTGGTGGAATTATTGCGAAGATCGACGTTTCTTAACATTCAATTGAGGCGCTATTTGTTAAAAAATATAATTGCGTGCGCAATCAAAGATATTAAGTCTTTATACGCCTAGCGACGGGAGCGCTAATTTTTCGCATGAAAAATAATTGTATACGCGTAGCGGCCCCACTTTGGGCGCCAATTTTTGTAATAAATTATTGCAATTGAATTACCAGTTAACCGTATATAGTATATATACTCTTATATATATATAGTGTATATATATAATGGAAGTTATATACTGTAAGGATGCTTTCTCAGGCTGGGGTACATATCTCAATCTAGCCAGGGTCTTTACAGAAAATTTATAAATACTAGGACTTTCTATGACTTTAGTAAAGAGGTTACTAGCAGGTCAGACCTCAATGGGTCGTTTACAGGGTATCGGCTTTGGGCATGACCCACATAATGTACGTGTGCTCGTTTGCTAACCACGTGGTAATGGTCTCCGCCACCACGCGGTCCTTTCGAGGCTCACGGGCACGTGTCCGCGTGTGTGCCGTTGTGAGTGTGTATTAGCGGAGTCGCGCTTTCTGGCATGCCGGTACTCCGCTGGCCAGTAAGCGAGCCTGCGTGTACACACGCATAGTTCGGGTCGTGAGTGGACGTCGGTTGGCAAGTGGGTGCGTGAGCGTGTGCTTCAGTAAGTTGCGGTGTGGTGGCCATCTGTAAGGATGCTTTCTCAGGCTGGGGTACATATCTCAGTCTAGCCAGGGTCTTTACAGAAAATTTATAAAAAAACTAGGACTTTCTATGACTTTAGTAAAGAGATTACTAGCAGGTCAGACCTCAATGGGTCGTTTACAGGGTATCGGCTATGGGCATGACCCACATAATGTACGTGTGCTCGTTTGCTAACCACGTGGTAATGGTCTCCGCCACCACGCGGTCCTTTCGAGGCTCACGGGCACGTGTCGCGTGTCACGCGTGCCGAGTTGGCGGCCTATCGTGAGGAACGCACGTGGCCGCGGGTGTTTTCCGCTTGCACTCCCTAAGTCGCCCGTTGGTGTATTCCACCATCCGCAACTAGGTAAAGTGCACGCACTTCGCACCGCGCTTGCCAACTATCGCTCGCTCACGGCGCCCTTCACGGTCGATCGGTGGTTGTACAGAACGCCCGTGACCGCAGGTGTTCTTACTTGTACCCCCACGAGCCGCTCAGTGGTGTATTGCACCACGCCGCAAACTCGTTAGGGTACACGTTTCACACCTACTTGCCAACTAACGTTTCACGCACGACACTCACGATCGGCCGTTGGTTGTGCAGAATGCCCGTGACTGCAGGTACTCTCGCCTGCGCTCCCACAAGTCGCTCGGTGGTGTATTCCACCACGCCGCAACCTGCTGAAGCACACGCTCACGCACCCACTCGCCAACTGACGTTCACTCACGACACGAACTATGCGTGTGTACACGCAGGCTCGCTTACTGGCCAGCGGAGCACCGGCATACCAGAAAGCGCGACTCTGCTAATACAACGGCACACACACGGACACGACACTTTTGCCTACCCTAGAGGGGCAGAATGTAACACCGGGTATATTATTTTTAAATAATCACTGCAGGGAAATTTCGTTAATATTTAACATGGTTTTTTTTATTCACTGGATTTTCTTCGATCTCTAAGCTTATTTTAATTAGTCCCTGCCTACTTCCTACTTCGCACCATTTACGCTAGCTCTAACTGCGCTCTCATTGTTTTATGTTTACTTCGGCTCACCTTGACTCTCCTGCGACAGGATTCATGTTGTTGTTTCGTCCTTTTTGGGGTCCTTGGGCTGGCACTTGGCAGGACTTGGCACTGTTAATTACTTTTGTTTCACTTGGTACTTCATTGAGAGGGAGCACTTTGCTGCTTACCCTGCTGGCTGCTCGGGATCAACTCTTCCTTGGCCTAATTTCGCGACTTCCCTTTTCGCTGCTGCGAACATGTCGCCGCTGCTGCGTACATGTCGCCGCTGCTCGCATGTCGCCGCTGCTTGCCTGTCGCCGCTGCTTGTCTGTCGCCGCTGCCTTCGGCCGATGCCGCTGCCTTCGGCCGATGCCGCTGCCTTCGGCTGATGCGGCTGCTTCGGCCATCTTGCCTGGCTGCTGCGGCTCTGCTTGCACTTCGCTGCCCAGCGTCGCTGCCTTGCTACAGCGTCGCTGCCTTGCTTAGCGTCGCTGCCTTGCTTAGCGTCGCTGCCTTGCTTAGCGTCGCTGCTGGTCTGTGCACGCGCTCTGGGTACCGAGGCACCGTTACTTTGTGTGTCCGCGAGCTCTGGGTACCGAGGCACCGTTACTAGTGCAAGTGTTCGACGGCTGCCTGCCTAAATGCGCGAGCTCTGGGTACCGAGGCACCGTTACTTGTGTGTGCACAAGCTCTGGGTACCGAGGCACCGTTACTAGGCATGGGTGCCGAGTGACCGGGGGTTTCTTATGTTTCTTTCCCTGTTTCGCATGTTTTGTCTACGCCCTTGCCTTTGCTTATGCCTATGCTTTCGTATTCAAATAACTACGGGGTATGCCGGGCTTAAAGATATCTTGTCTTTTGTTTCTAATATGTTAACTTAAATTATAAATGTGGCGTCGCTTCATGCGGCGTCACACCCCCCCTTACTTCACCGAGGAATAAGGTGGACGCGTGCCTTCTCCCGTTGATCGCTGGACCAGCATGCGCCATTCGCGATCCGACTCGGGGCTATAAATTTACAAAGGTTGCTTAGTAATACTTGTGGGTTTTGTTTTCTATCTTCTGTCGGGCCCTAATGGTGCGAAACGTGAAACTCTACTGGTCTTATCTTATATCTTATAACTACATGTATGTCAAGGTCAAAATGGTTATACTTAGAAGTTTAGTGGAAGCCTACCCCACCCGGTACCTTTTAACCTTCGTTGGTCGATTCCTCTCCATGGAAAGCCTTCAGATCGGCCAATCCAGCACGGCGTCTCTTCTTCGTTCCGACGTCTTGGAGGCGTAGAATCGCGGGTGAGATGTAACTCAAAACCCGGTAAGGTCCATCGTAGCGGGGTGCCAACTTGGCGGCGAATCCATCGGCTGCCTTCGACAAATGATGTTGTCTCAATAGTACGAAGTCGCCGATGGCCGGCTTCCACTCTCGGCGGCGTAAGTTGTAGTGTTTCCCTTGTTCTGCGCTTGCTTGCTGCGCATTCTCGGCGACGATCTTGAAAACGTCCTGCAGGTGTTGCTCCTTCTCCTCGGGCATCCGTGATTCCGCCCGTATGACAGGCGTCACCTCCTCGTAGAGGGCTCCCGGCAAACGAGGCTCGCGCCCTTGTACGAGGTACGCTGGGCTAAATCCGGTGGTGTCCGAGGCGCTGGTGTTGATCGCCAGGCTGATCTCGGGGAGGCGTTCATCCCACGTTCGCTGCTGGTCGCCCAGGTACTGTGCTACCATGGTCTTCACGGTCCTGTTTACTCTCTCCGTGGGGTTCTGCTGCGGGGTGTACGGCGCGGTGTGCTGCAGAGTCATGCCCAGCTGTTTGCAAAACGTCGCGAAAGCTCGGCTTGTGAACTGCGTTCCGTTGTCGCAGACTAGCATCTTCGGCACTCCAAACCTGGCCAAAATTCGTTCTCGGAACGAGCGCATCAGGTGTGCTGCCGTTGCTTTGCGCAAGGGCACCAGCTCCACCCACTTCGAAAAGGCGTCGAAAAATACCAGCAACATGGTATTCCCGTGAGTAGAGCGCGGGAGTGGTCCCACGAAGTCTGCACAGAGCACGTCGAAGGGTGCATGTACTTGCCGGGTGTGCATCTGTCCCGGAGGTTTCAGTTGACTAATTTTAAATTTCTGGCAGGTCTCGCACTTCCGTACGTAACGTGCTACGTCCCGGAAGAGGCCTGGCCAGAAATATCGCTGGCGAATCCTATTTAGGGTCTTCCGTACCCCCTGATGTCCGGCTGTGGGCTGGTCGTGGCATTCCTGTAACACCCGTTGGCGTTGTGGTTTCGGCACGCACAACTTCCAAGGTGTGTAATCCTCGTCGTCTGGGCGAAAACCTCCTCGTCGATAGAGCTGGTCGTTCTCCCTGAAGTATTCTGGATACTTCTCGGGTTCCCTCTCGGTTAACTCCAGCATCCGGGTTGTCCACGCACAGGGTGGGCTCTCCTGAATGACCTGTTGTAGAGTCTCCAAGGGCTGTCTGGACAAAGCGTCGGCTACGATGTTTTGATCCCCGCGGCGGTAATGCACGTTGAAGCGGAACTGTTGTAGCTCTAACGCCCAGCGCGCAATCCGTCCAGTAGGGTTCTCGATGCTGTTTAACCATTTTAACGCCAGGTGATCCGTGACTACGTCGAACTCGCAGCCTTCCAAGTAACATCGCAGTTTCCTTATCGCCCACACAATGGCCAGGCACTCCTTCTCCGTAGTCGAATAACGGCTTTCGGCTACTGAGAGGCGTCGGCTTGCGTATGCGATGACGCGTTCTGTTCCCTGGATCTGTTGGGTCAGCACTGCTCCTAGTCCGATGTCGCTCGCGTCTGTCTGGAGTGTGAAGCGCTCAGCGAAGTCCGGGCATGCTAAAACTGGTGCTTGCGTGAGACTCGTCTTTAAAGCCTCGAACGCTAGCTGTTGTTCCTCACTCCAAACCCATCGCTTGCCCTTCTTTAACAACGACGACATGGGTTGTACCAGGGTGGCGAAGTTCGGCACAAATCTCCGGTACCAGGAAGCGATGCCTAAGCATCTCCGTAACTCCCTGACAGTCGTTGGCGGCTGGAGTTCCTTTATCGCTGCGATCTTGCTGGGATCGGTGTGGATTCCACCTTCGCTGACCTGGTGCCCCAGGTAGATGATGCTCTTTTGAAAGAAGCTGCACTTGGCCTTATTCAGGCGCAAGTTCGCGTTCCGAAGCCTCCGGAACACCTCTCGTAGGTTATCCAGATGCTCCTGGAGGGTGCGTCCTACTACGACGATATCGTCGAGGTACGCAAACGCGTGCGGCTCCATGTCTGGTCCGATGACTCCATCCAAAGCCCGCTGAAATGTAGCCGGGGCCGAATGTAGTCCGAACGGCATCACCTTCCAGTGAAAAAGGCCTCTGCCAGGCACTGTGAACGCGGTGTACTCCTTGCTGTCCCGGGCCATAGGTATTTGCCAATACCCGCTCTTCAAGTCCAGCGAAGATATGTACTTCGCGTCCTTGAGTTTCTCCAGGATGTGGTTGATCCGTGGCAACGGGTAGGCGTCCGGGATGGATTTCGCGTTAAGCTGGCGATAGTCCACGCACATCCGCATCTCTCCGGTCTTCTTCCCCACTAGTACAATCTGTGCACTGTATGGGCTCCTCGATGGCTCGATCCTGTCATCTCGCAGAAGCTCATCAACCTGCTCGTTGATGATCTTCTGCATGGCCGGATTCTTCGGGTAGTACCTCTGCTTGATGGGGTACGCATCCCGCATAGTGATGGTGTGCTCCGCAATGGGCGACACCCCCATCAATCCGTCGAACTTGGCTAGCTCGGACTGTAGAAAGGCCTCCACCTGTTCTTCGTCCGTAGCTACCCTTGTTCCAGGTGCCTCGACGCCCCGCAAGGCGGCGTGGCTGGTCTTGGGCCGTCTACCACGGCGTCTTCGCTTGGTCTCTGTGTCTCGTTGATGTATTTCTGCTCGTGCTCCTGTTGGTTCCTCTGTGCTTCGCCGGTGCTCGGTGCCTTGCTGCGCCTTCGCCGGTGTCCTAGATTGTTCCTCGCTGCCTCGTTGTCCTTCCTCTTGTATCCTGCTCTGTCTCTCGGTGTCTCGTTGTCCTTCCTCTTGTGTCCTGCTCTGTCTCTCGGTGTCTCGTTGTCCTTCCTCGTGTGTCCTGCTCTGTCTCTCGGTGTCTCGTTGTCCTTCCTCGTGTGTCCTGCTCTGTCTCTCGGTGTCTCGTGGGCCTTCTCTCGTGTCCTCTCGTGCTCTGGGCTGCCTAAACGGATTCTTCTGCCGTGCGACGGGACAAATCGGTGGTAAGCCCGTGACCTTGTCGCTGTCTTGGGCCACCGCGTCCTCCGTTGCTCCGTGGGATGTCCCGAGCGTCGGTGCTGCCTCTTCAAGTGTGCTTTGCAAACGTAACTTTGCTCGGCCGCACTTGAGAGTCGCTTCGACGCCGCACAGGAAGTCCATTCCCAGGATCACGTCGTCCAGAATGACGGGCAGTACCAGCATTGGTACTGTCGTCTCTCTCTCGCCCAGCTGGATCCTCACCCGCAAGGCTCGAGTCACGGCTCGTGATAATCCATGCGCTCGCTCGTTCTCTGGTGTGCTCAGCCTGGCCGCCATACGCTCGCTGATAAAGCTGCGTGTGGCTCACGTGTCGATCGTGGCGTCCGTTGTTATACCCTCGATCCGAACATTCGCGATGACACGTCCACTACCACACCTCAGAGGTGCTACTCCTGGGAACTGCGGTGCGGCGTCTCCATGTTGTTCCCCATCGGCTGAAGACGCGCAGCATTTCCCGACGTGGGTCGTCGACAACAGTCCACCGTGCGTACACCGTGTCGACCGCAGTCCCAACAGAACCACACGCGGCTATTTCGGCAGTCCGCCTGTAGATGCCCGGGTTGAGCGCAATTATGGCACACGCGCTGCAGGTCGCCCTTTGTAGCCCCTGTGGGTGTTGGGTAAGGAGTGGCTGTCGCTGCTGTGGGTGCCAGTGTTGTTGGCGGTGCGCTGGTCGTCACTGGCGGGTTCGGTGGCTTCGGATTCTCCCTCCGTCGATCACCTTGGCTCGTCGTTTGGCGTTGCAGCTCCTTCGTGGTCTCGTACGTGGTCACAAGTTTGCTCAGCTGAGCCAGCGTTCGGAACTCGTGTCGGCGGGTAAACAATTGATACTCCGGCATCATGTTGTCATAAATCCGGTCCAGCTCCTGCTCCGGGGTGTACTTCGCGCGTCGCATCATCAGTCTTAGTGCCAGGGCGTAGTCCCGAAATCGTTCTCCTCGGCGTTGGGCTCGGCTCCTGATCTCGTCCTCCAGTCGTTGAAAATAGCGCGGTGGAAGGAAGAACTCCATAAACTCCTGTTTGAACTCGTCCCAGGTGACTTGGTAAAGGGTGTTGACCCTGAACCAGTCCTCTGCTTGTCCCGTCAGCACGTTTGCTACCGCCTGTGGTAACTGTTGTGGGTCGATGCTGTATAGTGCCGCCTTCTCCTCCAGCTGCTCGATGAACCCCCACGGATCTGTAGCGTCGCCGTTGAAAGCTACGCCCCATTTCCGTACTCGATCGGCCAGCTCGTATGGGGCTATCCATCGGTGGCCCGGTTCGCTGGTCCTACTTCCGGCTGGAAGTGCCGCAATAGTCGCTGGAACGGGTGGGATGTGCCGGATGGCCGTGCTCCTCGAAGGACTCGCTGCCCGTCTAGCTTCCAAGCTTGGTATGGGGATGAAGATCTGTGTGTCATCTTCCATCGGCGCCGGTGAGGTGTCGCGTGAGCATGCTCCAGGCGATTTCAGCTCCGGCGTAACTGCATTGCCTAAGCTAGCCTCTAGCTCCATGAGTCGCTGCAGCTGTTCCTTCGACAGGTCCTCCTGATTGGAGAAAGCCACCAGCCGGCTCCGCATCTCCTCCACGGTACCACTCGTGTCCAGTCCGAACTCCTTGAGGATGAGTTGCAGCTCGCTCTTCCTACGGAACGCGATCCAGCGTGTTCCCATGTTGGACGAGTTTGTTCACTTGATTTTAAAAAAAATTGCTCGCGAGGTAGGTGTGACGTGCGTCACTTAGTCTTGTTTCACTTAGTCTTGTTTTAAGTTATTCTTTGTTTTAACTTAGTCTTGTTCACGATCTTGTTCACTGCTGGGTATCTCGCGGTATTGTCAGAAAATTTTTTTTTTAAACGAAAATTATTTGTCACCGATGTTGACTACTGGCGGGTCCGGACGCGACTGACTCACTCGGTATTCGGTACCGAGTTTTATATACAAGTTGCCTGAGCGGTGTCGCCGCTCAGGCTGCGCCGGCGCAGGAAGAAATGGTTAAGCCGTGTAAAAATAAAATCACAAGGTCAAAGTTTGCGCCCACGTCAGTATGCGCAGTAGTCGTAGACACGTGTGGAACCTGTCCTACGACTGATATGAGAAAACTATGAAAACTATGCATGCATCGATGTCTATGTCTATATCTATTCTTTGCTACGAGTACCCTGTGTGAAACTTGTAATGTGGATCTTGTGCCTGCCTGCTATACCCTGCATAAATTTGCTACGTGGGTCTTTAGTCCACGAAAATTCTCAAAACTAAATGTCTAGTCATAGTAGTCCCTGCTCGGGCGCCATCTGTAAGGATGCTTTCTCAGGCTGGGGTACATATCTCAGTCTAGCCAGGGTCTTTACAGAAAATTTATAAAAAAACTAGGACTTTCTATGACTTTAGTAAAGAGATTACTAGCAGGTCAGACCTCAATAGGTCGTTTACAGGGTATCGGCTATGGGCATGACCCACATAATGTACGTGTGCTCGTTTGCTAACCACGTGGTAATGGTCTCCGCCACCACGCGGTCCTTCCGAGGCTCACGGGCACGTGTCGCGTGTCACGCTGCCGAGTTGGCGGCCTATCGTGAGGAACGCACGTGGCCGCGGGTGTTTTCCGCTTGCACTCCCTAAGTCGCCCGTTGGTGTATTCCACCATCCGCAACTAGATAAAGTGCACGCACTTCGCACCGCGCTTGCCAACTATCGCTCGCTCACGGCGCCCTTCACGGTCGATCGGTGGTCGTACAGAACGTCCGTGACCGCAGGTGTTCTTACTTGTACCCCCACGAGCCGCTCAGTGGTGTATTGCACCACGCCGCAAACTCGTTAGGGTACACGTTTCACACCTACTTGCCAACTAACGTTTCACGCACGACACTCACGATCGGCCGTTGGTTGTGCAGAATGCCCGTGACTGCAGGTACTCTCGCCTGCGCTCCCACAAGTCGCTCGGTGGTGTATTCCACCACGCCGCAACCTGCTGAAGCACACGCTCACGCACCCACTCGCCAACTGACGTTCACTCACGACACGAACTATGCGTGTGTACGCGCAGGCTCGCTTACTGGCCAGCGGAGCACCGGCATACCAGAAAGCGCGACTCTGCTAATACAACGGCACACACACGGACACGACACTTTTGCCTACCCTAGAGGGGCAGAATGTAACACCGGGTATATTATTTTTAAATAATCACTGCAGGGAAATTTCGTTAATATTTAACATGGTTTTTTTTTATTCACTGGATTTTCTTCGATCTCTAAGCTTATTTTAATTAGTCCCTGCCTACTTCCTACTTCGCACCATTTACGCTAGCTCTAACTGCGCTCTCATTGTTTTATGTTTACTTCGGCTCACCTTGACTCTCCTGCGACAGGATTCATATTGTTGTTTCGTCCTTTTTGGGGTCCTTGGGCTGGCACTTGGCAGGACTTGACACTGTTAATTACTTTTGTTTCACTTGGTACTTCATTGAGAGGGAGCACTTTGCTGCTTACCCTGCTGGCTGCTCGGGATCAACTCTCCTTGGCCTAATTTCGCGACTTCCCTTTTCGCTGCTGCGAACATGTCGCCGCTGCTGCGTACATGTCGCCGCTGCTCGCATGTCGCCGCTGCTTGCCTGTCGCCGCTGCTTGTCTGTCGCCGCTGCCTTCGGCCGATGCCGCTGCCTTCGGCCGATCTTGCCTGGCTGCTGCGGCTCTGCTTGCACTTCGCTGCCTGCACGGCGCCGTTCGCTTGCCCAGCGTCGCTGCCTTGCTAAGCGTCGCTGCCTTGCTTAGCGTCGCTGCCTTGCTTAGCGTCGCTGCCTTGCTTAGCGTCGCTGCTGGTCTGTGCACGCGCTCTGGGTACCGAGGCACCGTTACTTTGTGTGTCCGCGAGCTCTGGGTACCGAGGCACCGTTACTAGTGCAAGTGTTCGACGGCTGCCTGCCTAAATGCGCGAGCTCTGGGTACCGAGGCACCGTTACTTGTGTGTGCACAAGCTCTGGGTACCGAGGCACCGTTACTAGGCATGGGTGCCGAGTGACCGGGGGTTTCTTATGTTTCTTGCCCTGTTTCGCATGTTTTGTCTACGCCCTTGCCTTTGCTTATGCCTATGCTTTCGTATTCAAATAACTACGGGGTATGCCGGGCTTAAAGATATCTTGTCTTTTGTTTCTAATATGTTAACTTAAATTATAAATGTGGCGTCGCTTCATGCGGCGTTACAATACTATAAGCTTTAAGTAAGTTTACATGGTGCACACATATGTTTGAACTTGTAGAATTTAATCCGCGTGTTATTTGATTGTTATATACCAGAGAACTGCAACACGCATGCATACACAACACTCAAAAATGAATGAGATTTTTGCCACTCGGTGTTCATTTTGCACAGGCCGCACATAGCACAAGCCTCAAGCCGCGTAAGCCTCTAAAAGCAAGAGCCTCAAATAGCGGGAGACTCTAAAAGCAAGAGACGCAAAAGGTACGTTTTGGCAAAAAACACTTGTAGTGCTGGTACGTTTTGGCAAAAAACACTTGTAGTGCAAGAACATTTTGAAAAAAAAAAAAAAAAGGAGGCTGCCCCAAAGGCTGGGTAGGCTTGGGAGGGAGAAAAAAGAGGAAAGGGGGGGGGGTAAAAAAATTTTTTAGAAAGTTTGGTGTTCCCTTTCTTCTAGCGCGTGCCTCGCTTATTTTGTGGAAAGGGTAAAGGAACAAGTAGAAATTGAAATGCATCGGCCTCGGGCTTTTTTTTCTATACCTACTTATGTGTCTATTAATAGAACAGAAGTAGAAGGGGTAACCCAAAAACGCACTAGCAGAAAGGGAAAACCGAACGTTCTCGAACAAATTTGTATGCCCCGACCCTTATGCTGCTGTCTCTACCTACCGAGCCTACCGAGCCTTTGGGCAAGCGACTCTTGTCTTTTTTGCCAAAATGTTCTTGCACTACAAGTGTTTTTTGCCAAAACGTACCAGCACTACAAGTGTTTTTTGCCAAAACGTACCGCACTACTAGTGTTTTTTGCCAAAACGTACATGCCTTTTGCGGCTCCTGCCCTTTGCGTCTCTTGCTTTTAGAGTCTCCCGCTATTTGAGGCTCTTGCTTTTAGAGGCTTACGCGGCTTGAGGCGTGTGCTATGTGCGGCCTGTGCAAAATGAACACCGAGTGGCAAAAATCTCATTCATTTTTGAGTGGCTTGTTGTGCATGCATGCATGTTGCAGTTCTCTGTTATATACATTATTATATTTTGTGCTTAGACAGTAATGTGTGTATGTGAGTTTAACAATAGTGTGCGTTGTTTATGATTCTATTATGTGGAATTGGGGAGTTTAAAGTGTGGGTGTAGAATGGATATGTCACTTCCCCATCCTTAAGAAAAAGGCCTGTCCTCAGGCAATAACTTTAGGGTACAATACAGGGGTACTTACTGAAGGTACATTATTTTCTGTTTCAGGACTTATAATAGTTTAATTTTCTGGATTTTGATTCTTGAATTTTACAATTAATTTTTGTGGTATAGTCTTATATTATAATTATTATTACTAATGTTGTAACTGTTATTATTTAGAAGACATTACTCGTTTGAGAGTGTTGCTCAATTATCTCTTTTGCCTGAATGTATTCAAGTGGTTCAAGTTTTGTTACATTATTGTTTACATAGATAGTTTGAGTATAGTCTAATATTGTGTTGGTAATCAAAATTTCTTCTAACTGAATGGAACAATTAAATGCTTTTATCATGTTATTACCTTCTATTATAATTTCTCTATTGATAAAATTTTGGTTTAACGTAGTTTTCGGAAGGTTTCAAGTTGTGATTATATTAGGTTCAACATATTTTATTTTAAAACCAGAACGTGTTTTACTGTATCTACATTGTGTTGAGACCTGATTAAGTATACCTGTTATGCATTTATTTATGACCAAGCTTTGAGAACTTGCTATGTAAGTTTGGTTATTATGCGAAAAATATTTGTCATGTATTGTTTCAGTTAGTATGTTATTATTTTCGTCGGGGTATGGTATTATTTCGAAAATAGGTGTTTTAATTATTTCTCTCGGAATGTGGGATATTATCAAAATTTCGTTAGTGTCAGATTTAAGCCAAGCAGAAGTTTTGATATTAAGAATTTTTTCAGAATTTTTGTGAGTAAGGGAATCATGTTTTAAAAATTTTTGATTGAAGATACGTAAGCGTGTCAGTTCCATACCGAGTTCTATGTCTTCTATGTATTTGGTGAATTGTTGTAAGTTGAAAATTAGTGAGGCTTACATTTATTCTCCTTCAAAATTATTGTTTAAATGATTGGTTAATTCGATTCCATCATTGATAGCTTCTATTACATGGTTGAGTTCGCTTACTTGTACATTGTTTTTGGAAATGTTACCTATTTGTTGTTGTAATTCTTCTTTATCTTCTTGATCTAATGTGCCGATTAAGTATTTGTAAATAGTTGCCATAAAATTTGCAAGACCGCGTTTGTTACACTTTGCAATTCTAATGCCATTCATTTCTCTATTGAGTTTCTCTGTTAGGTACTGAATTTGTAGTAAATTTTCAAAGACTTGTGCTTGCTTGATTAGTTCTTCATAAATAATTTCGGTTTTAGTTAAATTAATAAATAAGTAATGATATTCATAGTTTATAGGTAAATCAATGGATCCGATTTGTTATTTATTTATTTAACGTCAACTAAGAGCAGTCGACTCAAAGACTAAAATATAGTAAAATTACAAATGTAAATTTAAATTAAAAATATAAGTATAATTTAAGTTGAATGTAAGTATAATATTTAAAAATATATTTTTTTTTGTATTAAAATTTTTAATTATTAATTAATCATTAAATTATTTATATAATTTATTGAATTTATTTATTTAATTTAATTTAATTTAATGTGGGAGTAAAAGGATAATTTTAGTTGATCCAACATTTGTTGCAAAGGAATGGGGAAACCCAGAAAACCCAATCAGATCAAAAGAAGAGTGTTAATGGATTAAAGCGCTCGTAACGCCCGAGGAGCGCAGTAAACGAATAGGAAGGTCGCGAGATCGCTAACTTCAAGCCAGGGGGGAAAGTAGTGATAAAGTAGTATTTATTGTAGTCCGAACATAATACCCTGAACGGTTCGTGCAGGGCATAGTTCGACCTACAACTAGGAAGAGTTAGTGGAATATAATTTCTTGTTAGACGGCAAGGGACAGAGAAGTGTAACCGGCTAACCAAGTCATCACTGTCAATGTCGCCTTTAATAAGGTTATTGATAAAAGCCACACCAAGCATAGTACGCCGATTGGCTAAGGAAGGTAGATTTAGTAGAAGAAGTCTGTTAGTATAGGAAGGTAGTCTTAAGTTTGAATCCCAATTAAGTCCACGCAATGCGAAAATCAAAAATTTCTTTTGAACGGATTCAATGCGGTCCTTGTAGGTTGAAAATTAAGGACACCAAACACATGATCCATACTCGAGAATAGGACGCACAAGTGAGGTATAAAGGGATTTACTTATATAAGGATCGTAAATTCCTTAGCCCACCTCTTAATAAATCCGAGTACACTCATAGCCTTATTAACTATGGAAGAAATGTGCTCAGAGAACTTGACTTTAGCGTCCAGGTGTACTCCAAGGTCGTCCACAGAGGTAATTCTTTCCAGAGGACAACCACATAAAGTGTAAGATTCGTACTTAGGACTGGCACGAGAGAATGTCATCAACTTGCATTTTGAGCTGTTCAGAATTAATACTTTTGCACCACACCAACTGTTAAAACTATTGAGGTCGGCTTGAAGGGATGAATGACAGGAGGCGTCTTTAAATTGAAAACAAAGCTTTACATCATCTGCATACATAAGAGTACGCGAATTATGTATGGCCGAAGGAAGGTCATTGATGAAAAGCGTAAAAAGAAGGGGACCTAAATGGCTTCCCTGAGGAACACCAGAAGTAACTTGAATAGGGTCAGAAAAAACATTTTTAAAGAAGACTCTTTGTGTTCTGTTGGCCAAATAACTTATAAGCCAGCTTAAAAGATTTGGTGAGAAACCAATAATGTTTAGTTTGTGTGCAAGAAGGGAGTGATTTACTGAGTCAAATGCTTTACTGAAATCAGTATAAATGACGTCAGTTTGAAAATTTTTCTAAAAGCCCTTTATTATAAAGGATGTAAGCTGAAGTAAATTTGTCGAGGAGGAACGACGTTTTATAAATCCGTGCTGACAAGGAGAAATGACGGATCTACAGAAATGCTGCAAGTGAGGAGTTATGACAATCTCGAAGAGTTTAGGAATAGCCGACAATTTTGAGATACCTCTACAGTTTAAAGCATCAGACTTGCTGCCCTTCTTGTGAAGCGGTAAAATGAAAGATTCCTTCCATATGGAAGGAAAGGTGGAAGTTTTCAGGGACAGCGAGAAAAGTTTGAGTAATAGCTTAGATAGAGGATCGGCACAGTATCGAAGTACGCAACTAGGAATTCAGGACCAGGTGAGAAAACTGGTTTTATCAAACATAAATCCCTGAAAATCGAACTTTCGTTTAATTGTGGGGCGAAAATGCCAGTTGAACTGGGAATGGTGAAAGGATAAGAATTTACATCGCGTGTTGAAATTGAATAGGTCGTTTGAAAGAACTTAGCAAACAGATCAGCCATGTCCTGGTCAGTATTTGCATTTGCACCTTCAAACGATAGCTTAGATGGATAGGCAGATGACTTACGCTTCATGTTAACAAAATTATAGAACTGTCTGGGATTCTGCCGGAACTGAATCCCGCAACGTGTCAAATAATTTTTATAGCATTTAGCGTTGAGAGCAACAAAATTTGACCGAGCAATAAGATATCTTGAAAAAATAGACGAGGAATGACATCTAGTATATTTTTTAAAGAGTCTAGACTTTAGATTTTTAAGACTGGATAGTTCTTTAGTAAACCATGGGGGTTTACTCGAATGCCTCGGATAAGAAAAAGGCACACAAATGTCAAAAAAGTTATTTAATGTTTTATAAAATAAATTAAGAGCCATATCCATATTGTTACATTTATAAAAATTAGACCAGTCATAGTTTGAAATTAAATAATTAATTTTATCAAAATCGGCTTTACGAAAACAACGCGCTCTCTTACACGACGTAACTTTTTTATCCAATACGTTCAAACCAGTTTCAAAAACAACCTCGAACGTTGGATGATAGGGATCTTCTGGTTGGGTAAGTGGGTGGACTCTAGTCAGAGTTACCATACTCTGATCGGAGACAAAGCATAAATCGAGTGTTCTATTTAGAGAATTTTGTAGGTGGTTGACCTGCAGCAGAGAAATGTCATGCAATAAGATCGTGTTGTTGTGAGGGCATCAGGAAATTTGCCTCATCACTTGGTGTCCAACTACACTCAGGTATGTTAAAGTCGCCAAGGACTATGAGGTGGTCTTTGTTAGATAACAAATTGAAGACATACTTTATTGCAAGCAAATGTTGAGTGTAGATAAGAATATCCGCCGAAGGTGGGATGTACAAGCAGGTTATATAAACCTGGAAGCCGGGAAGGTGTAATTTTACACAAATGAATTCAATATCATATTGAATCTCCGGGTGTACATGTTCTGACGCGATATCAGAATTTACCGCAATAAGAACACCGCCGCCCCGCCGATCATGACGATCAAACCTATAAGTTGTGAACTTGCTTGGAAAAATTTCAGAGCATAAAATCTCAGGTTTTAACCAAGTCTCAGTGAACACAACCACATGGGATTCAAACGAAAGGCTATTTAAGAATAACGTAGGTAGCTTGCTACGCAGGCCCCTTACGTTTTGGTAGGTTAATGTTAAAAATTTTATTAGTTTTTTGAAGTCGCATTTTTGGAAGTGGTGGCCTGGTTTGGCAAAGGTAGTCTAATCGGTTGATGATTCTTTTTTTTCTTTGCTTCGAATTCTTTAACCACAATATGATCGGGCCAGAAGTTAGCTGAGCATATTTGGTTAAATAAATTGTTAAAGACACTAATTTTAAAGGATGATATATCCCTTTCATATGAAAATTTAAATTGTTCAACCTTTAAATCTTGGGTTTGAGATTTGGCTTGGATATAAGCCATAACATCTGAAGATGTGAGATCAGGGGCTAGCCTCGAGACAAATATGTGCCTCTTCGGTGGAATTCCGGTGAAAGGCTTGGGTCCCACAGATATAGGACCAGTGGGAGCAGGTTGTGCCGATAATCCCAAAGGCGAGCTTGCCTGAGGGACTATCGGTTGGGTAATTAGTATTTGCGGTTTCATAGGAATAGAAACCGCAGATGAAGTATTGGGCAAAGGGGAAATGAGCTCCACGGGCTCAACAGAGACATTTTTCTGTGCTGCTGATCTCGTAACTACAGGTGAAGTAAACGATAGCAGCGGCAACGTCAATGGTGTGCTGAGTTGGTCAACGTTCTGTGGCTGATAGGCACTAGTTGACGGCTGCTCCTTTTGAGCTGATTTTTTGCGCTTGGGAGACTCATTTAGTAGCTTAAGGCTATTTAATGAAGTGTCCAGCGCGGAGAACTGATCGGCAAGTTTGCGAAAACTACCAAACAGTTCCCTAAATCCCGTCCTAGTTGGGCGCATGAACGATACAAAATCGTTCTCAACCTCACGACACGCATCACAACAATAGTGCAGCCCGTTTCGCTTGGCTACAGCATCGGTCGTTGGGCCACTGAAGCCCGCACATTTAGCATGAGCTACGTTGTTGCAGATCCAACAACAAATACTTGCCTGAGCAGATGTAATCTGCTTTTGGCAGGTTTTCTTGAAGCAAATAATTCCTCCTTCCATTATTATGGGTGACCACTGTCAAAAATGCACACAACAAAAATAGAGAGAGAGGAAAGATTAGGCACACACAGAAACTGTGATAAGAAGAGCGCGGTAAGAGAGTTTGTGCTGCAGTGCACAACAACAAAGATAAAAAAAGAGTTAGTGAGAGCCCGAGAGAGTCGAATTCGCTCACGAAAGTCGAAGTAAAAGAAAATGTTTTGCAGAAGCAATAACAACGTTTCTAAAAATAGAAACGTAAACAAATGAAATTTAAAGAAGAAAGCGAAAAGACTCTTTTGCAAACAAGATTAGTTTAGCAAATTAAAAGAGTGCACTCGCGTAGTAAACGGATTTCTGTATATCAGCGGGTTAAGTGATAATATTAGTATTTTTTTAGAGTTATTAAGCACCGATTGCTTTATAATTGAACTAAGCTTCGGAGAGCAAGAAAAAAACGCGTCCGTTTACTTTTAAAGAGAATGACTTTTTGAAAGATTAAGTAGCCGTTTTTGGCCTGGATAGGGGTTACTTCTAGGTTTTGCGTGCTAATTGTGGATAGTAGGCATAACATGATTATCATGATCGGGAGTAAGCCTGGAATTATCATTATTATATTTACTTTTATTAATTTTCTTCTTTTTTTTAACTTAGATTTATAATGTATTATCTTTCTACCTCTATTTGTTTCTTCAAAATGTTTATCATCTATTTGTCTTAAGTTTCCTGTCTTTCTGAATGGGTTAGTTGTTTTTGATCTAACCAGAGGAGATTCTCTGAAACTAGTGTAGTCTTGTCTACTTTCGTTGAGTTTGTCAATTTTGTCTATTTTATTTTGCTGCGTGTTATAGGCAGCGGTTCCTGCATAAATAAAGATGTCTGCTGGTGTTCGACCAGTTGTGTTGTGTTTTGTTTTATGATTGTATACGTAAAGTATTTTTTCGAACTTAGTGAATTGGTTTTCTGGTTCATTCTCGCTTGTTATTATTCTTAGTTTTTCGTTGACAGTTTTATGAAATCTCTCAATATCAGAAATTCCATTTTTACTCGTTGTTATGTTTAAAGTTACTCCTTCTGATTCTAACCAAAGCTTGAGTGCGGTGCACATGAAAGCGGAGTCTTTGTCGGCTTTTATTTCTATGGGTTTACCCATGTCATTGAATATACGTAAAATAGCTCTTTTAGCTTCAAGCCAATCTCTACTATTTACTTCTATCAGGGAGGCGTATTTAGAATAAATGTCAATACATGATATTGTTTATTGTTTATTAAATAAAAATCCATGACATACTTGTCTCTGGGGTTGAAAGTTTCTGGGGTTGTTTCCAGGGCTAATTTTGTGTTTCTATGTGCGGTTTTGGCAATGTTATAGATTTCACATTCATTTATGATGTTTTGGATAAGTTTTTGATAATCGGTGTAATAGTAAAGTTCTTTGAACTGAAGAGTGAGTGCCTGGGTGTAATAATTCTTTATGTGTTTTTAGGATAACTTCTTTAAATTGAGCATATGTTTGGATATCTATTAGTTTACCACTGGTTCTCATAGTTTTAGTCGGGACTTATAATTTGAATATAAGCATTTTGAAAGACTTTAAAGTCGGCTTCATTAGGGAAGTAAATAACACTTTCCTTAGTGCAGAGGTATTCTTTAATTAGGTCTTTGGCAAAGGTGTCGGTCATTTCTTTATAACTAATTTTTATTCTAGTTTTATAAAAGTTTCTTATTATTTGGACATCGTCAAAATTATCTTTTAAGAATTCTAATTGTCTGTTATAATAATTGAGGGGTCCTTCGGTTAAGGAAATGTGGCTTTGATTGTCTTCTTGTGCGCTACGCACAGTAGCTGCTTTGGTATTGGAAACTGGGTTATCTTCTCCTAGGAAGTTTTCTTGAATTTGAACTCTGGATAAGGCATCAGCGACATGATTTTCCTTACCAGGTAGGCATTGGATATTATAATCATATTTATTTAACTTTATCTTCCATCTTTGTTATTTCATATTGGGTTCTTTTACGTTACTTAGCCATACAAGTGGCCTATGATCGCTTATTATTTCGAACTTTCTACCGAATAGGTAAGACCTGAAATATTTTGTTGCCCATACTATAGCTAATAGTTCTCTTTCTATTGCTGAGTAATTGAGTTCGTGTTCATTAAGAGTTTTGCTTGCATAACAAATGGGTTTATTCTCTTGAAATAATACAGCACCTATAGCTATATTACTCGCATCTGTTGTTAATGAAAATTTCTTTTCGAAGTAAGGGTATGTAAGTATTGGATCGCACGTGATGAGTACTTTTAATTTTTCGAAAGCGGACATGTAATCGTTATCTTCTGTATTGATTATTGCTCCTTTTTTTAATTTGAGTGTTATTTGCAAAATTGGGGATGAACTTACGGTAAAATCCGCAGAGTCCAAGAAAAGACTTTATTCGTTTTGTGGTTTTAGGAATAGGAAAATTAACAATTGCGTTTATTTTGTTAGGGTTCTGTTTTTTACCGTCTGTTGTGATAATGTGACCAAGAAATTCTCTTTCTTTCTTCAGAAATTCACATTTGTCAAGTTGCAATTTTAAGTTAGGTGATCGTAGCTTTTCGAAAAATGCTTTTTGTTGAAAATGCTGTTTTAGATATTGATCGCGGGTCCATTTGAATTTGATGGAAACCTTTAGCAAAAGTTGAGAAGTATTGACAGCGTCCAAGCTTGTCTAATATTTCGTCCGTTACAGGAATAGGGAATTTGTCGTCAATGGTTATTTCATTGAGACTGCGATAGTCTATGACTAATCGAAATATTGGTTTGCCAGAAGCATCGTTTTTCTTTGGGACAATCCAAATTGGAGAACAATAAGGGGATTTATATTTCCTAATTATATTTTGTTCTATCATTTCGTTAATTTGTTTGTTGACCTCTTGATCAAACGCTTGGGGGTATTTATAAGGTTTTTATAAATAGGGTCTTCGTGCTTTGTAAGAATAGAATGTTTAATCGTACTTGTGAAAGTCAAATTCTCACCTTCTCTGTACTGAATATCATTTTACTCTAGCAAGACATGCGAAAGTTGTTTCCTTTCTTCTGTATTCAGATGTTCATTTTCATTGCTGGCATTCGAGTTAACCGGACGTGATTTTAAACGCTGCGCGAAACTCAACTATTTTCTAACGACGTCGCCGTCAGAAATAGTCGAAGAGTGTGCAAAGTCGCACCCCGTGTTTGCTGTACGATCTCAGGTGGAAAAAAAAAAAAAAAAACGTGAATTCCACACTTTTTTCGGCCAATTATAAAATATAAACAATTGTTGCGGGAGGCCCGGCTGACTTTACAGCTGATAGTGCTACCAACCGATCGCGGAGAACGCGGGGGTGGCCCAGCTGTTAGTGCTGCTAACCGTTCGAACAAACCGAGTTGGCGTTGCCAGACCAACTGTGCTATCAGACTTTGTCCGTTTGGAGTGTATCGTTAAAATTCAAATTTGAATTTAAATTTATATCTCGTGCGAAAAGACGCTAACTAATCAAAGAAAAATACATTCAGCGAAAAATAACTCATCAAGAACTAGTGTTATGACTAAGACAAGTGCATATTTGTTTTAAATTAACAAGTGCCACGCGTAATACGCTCGAAAAATGAGCAGCGATCCAAAGAGCGAGCGTAGAAGCTCTGTAAATTCAAGAAACGCCTGTTTCTCTTACTTTTCAACACGTGATATTGTAGAAGTAAACAAGTCATCAAAGAGCAACCCGGCTCTACTGACCGTCGACAGCAAGAGAGCGAGCTCTTGCTCACCCACTCTGCTCACCCCAACTCCTACATCATGGAGCTACCAAAGCCAAACCCCGCCACCGCCGGCTTCGATGGAAGAAGCCCCAACAACTAGCAGTGCAACAATTACTGAAGTCGCAGCAAAAGCACCATCAACAACTAAACCAACTACCATTATGGCGAATTCGGTGCCAACGGCTGGAGAGCAAAATACAATTGCAACAAAAACAGTAAGCTCCGATAAGCAACAAGCGGCCTCGGTTATACAGACCGGTATGGATCGCTACATCCAGATTAAGCGTAAACTTAGTCCACTAAACACGGTTGGTAATAAACCAAAGATCAACCGTACCAACAAAAGCAACGAACAAACTAGGAGTCTCAATGATAACCGTTTTTCCATCTTAGCAGAGGCGGAGAACAACCAAGCAGAGTTGGGGCAGGAGACCCAAAAGAAACCAAAGCCACCTCCTATTTACTTAAGGGAAAAAAGCTCAAACGCCCTGGTCAACAAAATTGTTGCGCTGGTCGGGGACGATAATTTCCATGTTGTTCCGCTTATTAAAGGGAACATCCACGAAACCAAAGTTCAAACGAAGTCCGAAGAACACTTCCGAGCTGTGTCTAAGTACCTGGAGGAAACAAAAAAGAACTTCTACACCTACCAGCTAAAAAGCAGCAAGGGTCTGCAAATTGTTTTAAAAGGAATCGAACCTGACGTCGCCCCCTCTGAGATTCAAGAAGCACTTAAAGCCAAGGGCTTCTGTGCCAAAAATGTTAGCAACATTATTAACAGAAACAAAAAGCCGCAACCACTCTTCAAGGTCGAGCTCGAACCAGATAGCAAAGCCTTAAAGAAAAACGAAGTGCACCCGATCTACAAACTGCAGCTCCTACTGCATCGAAGGATCACCGTGGAAGAGCCACACAAACGCAACGGCCCTGTACAATGCACAAACTGCCAGGAGTATGGACACACCAAGACATACTGCACACTTAGGGCAGTCTGTGTAGTCTGTGGAGACTTCCACAACTCCGTTAACTGCCCCGCAAACAAAGAAGACCCCTTAAAGAAAAAATGTGGCAACTGTGGAGGAAACCATACGGCAAACTACAGAGGCTGTGCGGTCTACAAGGAGTTGAAGAGCCGTATGCAACGAGCGACAGCTACGCGTCAACAAAATACGCAAAACGCGTATCATAAGCCTAAAAGAACCCCAGACGTATTTTTCGGCAAGGCAGCCAGATCTTCATTCGGTCCGCTAGATACCACTAAGGGCATCTCCTACGCAGAAGCATTACGAACTGACATGGAAAATCCACTCCAGCCACACTCAGAAAACGCTCAGCAGGTCCCAAGGCAGCCGCAAAGCAATTTGGAAACTATGCTGGTCACCATGCAACAAAGTATGATGGAACTCATGTCGTTTATGAAAACAACTATGCAAACCCTTGTTCAGAACCAGAACATGGTGATTCAGTTGCTTGTAGCACAACAGTCCAAATAATAAATGGCTAAACTACGTATCTCCATGTGGAATGCCAACGGCATTTCACGGCATAAACCTGAAATAGCGCAATTCCTAAATTCAAATCACATCGATGCCATGCTGCTGGTTGAAACGCACCTCACTGGGCGATATAACTTCCATATAAGAGGTTACACCTTCTACCGCACAGATCATCCGGATGGAAAAGCCCACGGCGGAACCGGCATCTTAATCAGAGAACGCATCAAACACCACTTTCACAAAAGGTTTGCAACAAACTACTTGCAAGCCACGTCCATAAAAGTGCAGTCAGGAAACGGAAACCTTTGCATTGCCGCTGTCTACTGCCCACCTCGCTTTACTATCTCTGAAGGTCAATTCATGGACTTCTACAACACACTGGGGGATCACTTCTTAGCTGCAGGAGACTACAATGCCAAACACACGCACTGGGGATCACGCCTCGTGACTCCCAAGGGAAGACAACTCTATAATGCACTTATCAAAGCGAGCAATAAACTGGACTACGTTTCTCCTGGTAGCCCCACTTATTGGCCTGCAGACCCCAGAAAGATCCCAGATCTAATTGACTTCGCGGTGACAAAAAACATCCCACGCGATCTAATAAGCGCCATGGCCCTACCGGATCTCTCATCTGACCACTCGCCCTTGTTGATAACCCTTCATCAACGCCCAGAAATTACGGACCACCCCAATAGGCTGACGTCGCACAACACTAACTGGATGAAATACAGAAAGTATGTGAGTTCCCACATTGAGCTAACTCCTCAACTAAATATAGAAGCGGACATTGACTGCTCTACTGCCGCTCTGGAAGAGGTACTCGTCGCAGCAGCCAGGATCTCAACACCTAAACGGAAGGATGCGGAAATCAAGACGTTCAAAACCAGCCTGCAAATTGAACAGCTGGTTCTGGAAAAGAGGCGTCTACGGCGGGCGTGGCAAACCAGCAGATCGCCATGCTCAAAGCAACGTCTTAATGAAGCCACCCGCAAACTAAACCGGGCTCTGAAGCAAGAAGCTGAATATGCCCAACTAAAATATATTGGAAAACTCTCGCCAACTAGTACAAAGCATCCCTTGTGGAGGGCTCACCCAAATCTAAGTTCTCCTATTGAAACCGTCACCCCGATAAGAAATTCATCAGGTCGCTGGGCCCGCAGCGACAAAGACAGAGCCGAAACATTTGCCTTACATCTCAGGGACGTCTTTCAGCCGAATCCCTCATCAAATGCATATGTTCCTCCTCAAATCCACTCCGATTTGGTACCTACGCCAACTTCATTTCGGCCGAATGAGATTACAAAAGTCATTAGGGAACTAAAAACAAAAAAGGCACCAGGCGGCGACCTAATAACTACAAAAATGTTAATGGAACTTCCGTACTGTGCTGTTGAGGTCATCTGTAAACTCTTCAATGGAATCATAAGCCTAGGCTACTACCCAAGTAAATGGAAAAAATCAATCATTATTATGATACCGAAGCCCGGAAAAGACCACACGATCCCTTCATCCTACAGACCAATAAGTCTATTATCCTGCCTGTCCAAATTATTCGAAAAATGCCTTCTAACGCGCATAATACCATATATGGAAGCTCACAACATTATCCCAGCCCATCAGTTTGGCTTCAGAATAAAACACGGTACTATCGAGCAAGTTAACAGAATAACATCAGAGATTCGAACAGCCTTCGAGCGTAGAGAATATTGCAGCGCGATATTCCTCGATGTATCTCAAGCATTTGACCGCGTCTGGCTCGAAGGACTTATGCACAAAATTAAAACACATTTACCTGGGTACACTCATAAACTCCTTGAATCTTACCTCTGCAACAGAGCCTTCGCAGTGAGGTGCAATACAACAATATCAGACAACCACACTATCGAAGCTGGAGTCCCACAAGGCAGCTCACTTGGGCCAACTCTATTCGTCCTCTACACAGCGGATATTCCCACGAGTGATCGACTAACAACATCCACCTTTGCTGACGACACTGCGATCCTTAGCCGCTCCAGATGCCCAGCCGATGCAACAACCCAACTCGCCAACCACCTCATGGTAGTCGAGAAGTGGCTATCTGACTGGCGCATCAAAATAAACGAACAAAAGTGCAAGCACATAACGTTTACTCTTAACAGACAAACTTGCCCTCCGCTCTACCTGAATGGCACGCAGATCCCCCAAGTCAAAGAAGTTACGTATCTCGGCATCCATCTCGACAGACGCCTGACATGGCGTAGGCATATCGAATGCAAGAAACTACACCTAAAACTGAAAGCCAGCAGCCTCCACTGGATCATAAACGCCAGATCGCCCTTGTGTCTGGACTACAAGGTCCTGCTCTACACCTCCACTCTTAAGCCAATCTGGACGTACGGCTCCCAGCTTTGGGGGAACGCGAGCAGAACCAACATAGATATTATACAGCGCGCTCAATCCAAGATCCTGCGAACTATCACTGGGGCACCATGGTATATTCGAAACCAAAACATCCACAGGGACCTCGGCATTCTCGCAGTAAAAGATGAAATAGACATGCAAAAAGCGTCGTACAATGTAAAACTCTCTGCCCACCCAAATCCCCTGGCAAGGGTCTTGATTCGGGCTTCCAACCGAACCCGTCTTCAACGTACCGACCTTCCAACCCAGCTATAACTTGTCAGGGCCATTTCTACTGTTACAGTCTTTATGACTGCTAGTAAGGTTATAGTATAAGATTTGATACACTTATTGTTAGTCTCGAAAATGAGAAGATTCAATAAATAACAGCAAAGTAAAAAAAAAAAAAAAAAAAAAAAAAAAAAAAGATGTTCCAATCTGAATACATTGGATTCTCTTAACTAGTCGTCTATGGCGTAGTTAGAGGGTATTTCTAAAAGGGCTTCCTCTATGGGAGGTGTATTAAGAGGGGTTTCCTCAGTTTTAGAAATCTTGTGATCTTCTAACTTAGATGACTTGGGGTACTCATTGGTGACCTTGGACTCATCTTTTCTTAAGTAGGGTTTCCACTTAATTTTTAGGAGGGTTTTCTTCTTTTTTGGGGTAAGTAGAGGAGTTTCCTCTGTGTTAGATTACTTAGGGCACTCATTGGTAGCCTTGGACTCATCTGTTTGGGTGTGGTCGTACCACATTTTAAATGGATATCCATTTATATTGACCGTTTGAGTTGAGTAGTTAATTTGAGCATTAGTTGACTCTAAATAATTTCTACCTAACAGTAAGTCATATTTTTCTGAGAAATCGTGAATAAAGAAAGTTTGTTTAGTAGGAAAAAGTTTGCTTGAATGTAATGAAACGCTTTGGTTTAATACTATGGTGCCATTTATAGTGTGGACTTTTACTTTAGAAGGTTTGGTTGGGAAATTAAAAAAATTTTGTTGCATAATATTGATGGATGAACCAGTGTCTACTAGGCATCTAGGAGTAATATTATTCATTTTAATTTTTAAGAATGGGTTTCCTCTTCCTCTGAGTCGCTTTCCGATTCCGAGGCTGGTTGAAGAAAATGTTCGCCTGTGTCCATTTTGTGTTGGCCACTAGCACTTTCTCTTTGCCTTTTAACTGGAGGGTTTGGTGCATTGCTACCTTGTTGTTGGTAATTAAGGTAATTTTGGGCTCTACCTTAATTTATTTTTTGCTTAAATTCACTGAAAACTTGTGGGCTTGATTCCACTGGTTTGGAACTAGTGCTTGGATAAGATTTATTTGTGGCATGCATTGTATTGCTCACGAAATTTTGATTTTGTCCTTTACTCTTTGAGTTTTGGTAAGGGTTTGAGTTAGCATTATTTTGGGGTTTTGTTCGGTCGTTGTAAGTTACTTCGTATACGCCTTCTTCTTGCGCTACTTGTTTGAGTTTGGATACTGTCGGATCTAGCAAGAGTCATAAATAGTCTATCAGGTAACTTTCTCCTGATTACATTTTTAATTGTAGTGTTTAACGCATTTGTGTAAACTATAGTGTTATTAATATCGTTCTCTAACATAAGTTTGTTTGATATGCTAAAGATCTTCTAAATCTTCGACGAACTTACGGATATTTCCAGGGAAGGGTGTGTTGTAGAGACGTCGCAGCAGCTCCTCACATGGTGTCTGGGTTTTGTACTCATTGATAAGGGCATTCATCAGGTCTGGCCAGCTTCTGGCTCCGGATAGTTGTGATACGCGTTGGGCATCTCCTGCGAGTTGCAACTCAATTGCACTGAAGAACACATGCTTCTGTCTGGTGTCAGTTGTTGGGTATAATTGAAGTACGAACTCGATCCTATTGATAAAATCACTGAGCTCTTGAATGTTTCTGCTGAATGAAGGTATTTGTCTAATTTGACCTAACGCTTGATTCAGGTGGGGCAACAGTTGGACTTTTTTTGCCACCAATTTCAATGCAAAGTTGGCGCCAGTAGGCACGAAAGTCCGCGTTAAAGGGAGGTTTGGCAACACCCTTTATCTTTTGGAAGACTTGTGGGGCAAGAAATTGGGATATTTCCATGCTAAAGACCTATGGACCTAGACTTCGACTCCAGGTAAGGTGTCCCATGCACTCATACTCTGCCCACATTTATAGGTTGAAACTCTACACGATCCTTCAATTTTTTTTCAAGCTTAATTTCAGACCAGTGACATGAAAATAAACTTGAGGGTGTGAGCGATTTGCCTCCATACTCGTTTCGAAATTCAGGAATTCAAATTTAAATTTGAATTTGAACAACGGTTTTCACCACACCCAGAGAAACACCGATAATCGACCGGTCTGGCAACTCCAAATCGGCCGATCCGAACGATGAGTGTTGAGAAGTGGGGTGGGGATATATCAATTGCCTGGGCTTCCTATCGTGCTCGATATTTTTCTTTTCACTTATTGAAAACGGAAAAGCACGCCGCAAAATTTTTAAAGAGGCAAATAAACTTGAATAAAATAAAAATCAATAATACAGAAGGAGTTGAATTATCGGGAAAAGCATTATAACGTGCAGCGCTATACTGTTTGTGGGTGTTCGACACCAAACGTGAGTACAAGCTTTCCAAATCATTGTTTGGCAGCTTATAACCTCACTCTTGCCTTTTAGTGAACCGCGTGTGGCCAGAGGAGCGCTAGCGCTTTCGCGCCTTTTTTCTCTGAAGGCGGCAGTGCATGCCTTTCACATTTATTTTATCGACAACAAGTTTAAAATACAGAAATTATTTAAGGAGTAAAAAAAAAAGGAATAATCAAAAAGGATAAAATATTAGGGAAGCAATGCTAGGGTTTTTGAAATTATCATGCACCATGAAGCTGCATGCGCTAATATTGTTTGATTATAAGTGACATTAAAGAAACTTAATATGGAATAGATTTAGTTTTTTTGAGGCACTAAGGGCGGTGGCATAACAGCAACATGGGTAGTATCGGTATTCCGATATCGATAGTACACGGTTGGGTGGGTGAAGAAGGAGAGCATTACATCTAGCTCTCCGACTAGATCGTTCGTTAGGGGTAGTCCGTCCGTTTATTTTGGCCTTCCCTTTTCTTGCCATTCCCCTTTCTAGTAGTCCTATAACCTGTCGATATTTTAACGTAACACCGATAATCGAACCTGCACACAAAACCCCACCCATTTTCCCTGAGCTTAGCCGGCTGTAATTTAGACAGGGTGTGACGGGGCCGTTATTGGACTTCGGTCGTTACAGAAATTGGCGCCCAACGTGGGGCCCGAAAAGGTTCCACTCGGCTATACCCATTCCTTTCCATTCTCATTTTCCTAGGAACCCAAAATCCCTCCATTTTCATTAGTTTCTTGTAGATTCAGCCGATAGTTATATGCAATCTGACACTGCTGGTTACTCTGGTGGATATCGGATCCAGACCGATTTAATATAGCTATCCGAGTTCGATAATCTTCGATTCAGAGGATTATCAGTGACGTTCGATGGTGGAATATAGGGTATGGAACTATCGAATTGGTTTATATCGGTTCGATACCATATCTTAGCTCCATCGAACAAACACCTCGACTCGTGATGGCGGAGATTGTTTGTGCTGGACAGACTCAGCATCCGATTAGAGCTTCACGCAGTTTATTTTTATTAACGTAGCTTCAGTAATCGGAACTACTTCCAATGAACGATCACATCACAAAATTGCTATTATGTTACCTTAACTTAGGTAAGCCCTCTAACCTTGAATGAATGTTATATTATATCATTAAATCATATCATAAAATCCTTGAGTTTGGCGTATTAAAATAAAACATACATATACACGTGTTTGTGTGCACAATTGCAACTACCTTACATTTTATTGCAATTGTTGTAGCTTGTGGGATACCTTTATCGGAGTCCCCCTGACATTTAGGAGCACATCAGTTTTGTATTAACTGGGGTTGGAACCGAGTAGTTTTGACCAAGTTCATTATTTTGTTTGGGACTTTATAATGGCGGTAAAACGGGGTAACGAGAGGGTAGGGGACCTGATGAACATCGCGATGGACTGTACCATCTGCAATGACACCAGTCAGGACCCAAACCTCATCGAGACCACTTGCAGACACCGTTTTCACAGATCTTGTCTGTCCGGTTGGCTCGATAATAGCGAAAACTGTCCAATATGCCGCCAGACGTGCTCAAAGGCTATCCTGAGCGCAGGGCTTCTTTGAATCCGCCAACTGAGCAATGACCTTTGAACGCTCCGGCTCATTCGGGAGCAATTCCAAAGAGCCGCATGAATACTCGTTCTCAGGGGCGTGGCATGACCCATGCCAGCTCCTCACTCCCACTTCTAACTTCGAGGCCTGAAGATAGTTTAGGTAGAAGGCAGCATGGAGCTCGTGTTTCTTTCGGCTATTCAGATATTGATCGCCAAGATAGGATCTCAAACACCATCTCGAACTGGCGCATTAAATTCACTGGATCACCCAATGACGTTCCTCTCGAAGACTTTATATTTCGATTCAATTGCATGACCACCCAGAGCCTTAACGGCAACTTTTCATTGTTGTCCCAATTTGCTCATCTTTTGTTCTCTGGCCCAGCAATCGCGTTTTATTGGAGAGTGCATCGCACGGTTCGCGAACTGGACTGGTACGAGTTGTGTAGTCGCCAGCAAGTGCGGTACCAGGACCAGAGAACAGACAGGGACATCAAGGATGCTATGCGTCGTCGTAAGCAAGGTAGCAACGAAAGCTTCGATGATTTTCTGGATGCTATGCTGGCTATCGCTGATTCCCTCCGAGAACCTATGTCGGATAGCGAGATCGCGGTTGAGGTTTGCCACGGTTTGCGTTCGGAGCTGCAACATGAGCTGTTGCATGTCGAAACTTCGGATTTGGCCAGTTTGCGTAGGGAATGTCACAGACACAAGGAGTTCTTCCGAAACATTCGACCGCAATATCGCTCAGTCGTTAAGCGAAGCTTCGTGAATTCTCTTCAGGTGAAAGACGATTCCCAGCCAGAGTCAAAAGAGGCATCGGAAGCGGAAATATGCGCCGTTCGCTCATTCGACAATTCCAAATGCTGGAATTGCGAGGAGGTAGGGCATCGCTATCAGGATTGTCTTCAGCCAAGACGGATCTTTTGCTACGGATGCGGTGCTGTCGACGTATATAAGCCGAATTGTGACAGGTGCAAGGCCAAGTCGGAAAACCCGACGCAGGATGCTCGCAGACTTCCGAGAGGCGACATCCGACGCTAATCTCGGAGCCTGCAGCCCACTTTATCCCACCAGACTTTCCATTTCACCAGACATGACCAAAATACCAGATTTGACAATTCCACAGCATTTTAAACCGTATTACGTGCGTCTACGCGAATATCTGAAGCGAAGAGCTGAGATTTTCAACGTCGATGCTACCGTTTCAAGTAGATCTAGGTCTGCAACCCGTATGCGTGAATTTTGGCGACGCATACGGGGCTTGAAACGGTATACTATCTCCTCTATCGTCCATCAAAGCGGTGACATACGCCCTTTTACCCAAGTTAACGTCTTCGGTGAGGATCACTTGGCACTCCTTGGCACAGAAGTTAGTTGACAAGGGATGTGTGTTCGGCAAGACGAAGAACGCCGTGCACACGGCGGATGGGCAGACGCAGGAGATAATTGGGTTAATTGCTGTTCCCCTGACGTATCACTCGGTGACAACCGAGTTTGAATTTTTGATTGTTCCAACCATTAGACAGGAGCTGATTTGTGGAATGATCTTCTGGAAACGATTTAACATCTCCATCGTTCCAGCATCCATAAATTAAGTCTCCTGCCAATCTGATCCCGATTCGCCTCAGCTAGATTTGAATCACGTCCAAAAATCACAGCTTGATGGCGTATTTACCTTATTTCGATCCTTCGAGAAGAATGGCCTAGGACTGACGACACTCATCCAGCATACTATCGATACAGCAGCCGCAAAGCCAATAAAGCAAAGGTTTTACCCCTTGTATCCGGCTAAGGAGAGTCTCCTGTGCGGTGAGATCGATAGAATGCTGGCTATGGACGTGATCGAAGAGGCTCCTAGTTCTCCATGTCCTCATGCATATAAAACCTGGCAAGGTGAGGTTTTGTTTAGATGCACGAAAGCTGAACTCAGGGACTGTGAGGGATGCGTATCCTATTCCAATCATGGATGGGCTCCTTAGCAGGCTCCCTCCAGTACACTGCATCTCCAAGATAGATCTCAAGGATGCATTTTGGCAGATCTGTCTGGATCAGGACTCCCGCGCGAAGACTGCTTTTACGGTATCCAATAGGCCATTGTACCAATTTAAGCGCATGCCGTTCGGATTGACCAACGCTCCTCAAACGATGAGTCGCCTGATGGACAATGTGATTCCTTACCAGTTGAAGTCGCACGTCTTAGTATACTTGGATGATCTTCTGGTGCTTTCTTCCAGTTTTGAGGAACACCTCATCCGTTTGACGGAGGTCGCAACTCAGCTGCGTAAGGCTGGACCGACCATCAACGTCCAGAAGAATCAGTTCAGGTTAATCCGGGCAAGATTCGCGCGGTCGAGGAATTTCCTGTTCCGAAGATGCAGAAGCAGCTTCGCAGGCTTTAAGGAATGACTGGCTGGTATCAGCGGTTCATTCCGAATTATTCGGACGTTATTTTCGCCCTAACGGAGCTTCTGAAACGCAAGACATTCCAGTGGAATGACCGAGCTCAGGAGGCTTTTATTAAGATAAAGGGGTGTTTGTGCTCTGCTTTTTTTCTAGTTCATCCGAACTACGAGAAACCTTTTGTTATCCAGTGCGACGCATCCTTGCATGGTGTCGGAGCAGTCTTGGCGCAGTACGACGAGTCTGGCTGTGAGCGACCCATTGCTTACATGTCCAAGAAGCTGAATAAGGCTCAACGCAACTATACAGTAACTGAACTCGAGTGCTTGGCGGTAGTTTTGGCCATCAAAAAATTCCGCATGTACTTCGGAGGGTCATCCGTTCAAGGTGGTCACAGACCATGCAAGCTTGCGCTGGCTGATGAACCAGTCAGATCTTAGCGGCAGACTGGCTCGATGGGCGATCAAGCTACAAGGTTTCTCGTTCGAGATTGAGCACCGCAAGGGGAGTGAGAATGTGGTAGCGGATTCGCTATCCCGTTCTATCTAGGAAACAGAGATTTGCATACTAAACACGGAATTAATAGCACGAAAGCGAAATCGACCTTAACTCGGAAGCATTCCAGTCAGAGGAGTATCGACGGTTGAGGGAGAATGCTCGGTCAACTAAGGTTCCCGATTTCCAAGTGGTAGACGACTATATATACCATCGCACGGAGTTTCCTGGAGGCGACATTGGTATGGACGACGTCTGGAAGTTGGTAGTTCCGGAATCTTGGCGGGAAGGCGTTATCAGATGCGCACACGACCAGCGTTCTTCTGCCCATTGCGGCATGGCTAAGTGCTTCGATCAGATCCGCCGTAGATTTTTCTGGCCAAGCATGGTAGTGCAGGTAAGGGACTACATCCAGAATTGCGAGGTCTGTCGGACTACTAAGTATCCCACAGTGGCGCTAAAACCACCCATGGGAGCTCGGGTAGTAACCGATCGACTATTCCAACGTTTTTATATTGACTTTATTTGTCCGTTTCCAAGATCGAAAAAGGGAAACATTGGAATTTTCATTATATTAGATCACTTCTCCATGTTTACCTCTCTGAAAGCAGTGAAGAAGTTCACGGCCAAGGCAGTGATAGACATCCTTGGAGAAGAGATCTTTTCATGTTTCGGTTAGGTGTCCCATGCACTCATACTTCGTCCACATTTATAGGTTGAAACTCTACACGATCCTTTAATTTTTTTCAAGCTTAATTTCAGACCAGTGGCATGAAATTAAACTTGAGGGTGTGAGGCCCGTGTATTATTTGTTTTGTTTTTGTCACATTTTTATTTGGTGAGCGATTTGCCTCAATACTCGTTTCAAAATTCAGTAATTCAAATTTAAATTTGAATTTGAACAACGGTTTTCACCACACCCAGAGTCACACCGATAATCGATAATCGATAACCGGTCTGGCAACTCCAAATCAGCCGATCCGAACGATATCGCGCTCGATATTATTTTCCCTCTTCACTAATTGAGAAAAAGTTGGGGAACACGCGTCGATGCTAATTTTCAAATCGAAACAAAGCAAAAGTGATCGCAAAAAAATATTAAAGTGAACTCAAAAATTGTTGAGCTTGGACAATAAAGCTTTTGGTGCGGTTAATATTGTGGGTGTATGAGGCTGGACGTGAGTATAAGCTTTCCAAACATTGTTTGGCAGGTTCTAACCTCGTATTGCTTTCTAGTAAACCGCTTGTGCCCAGAGGAGCCCTAGCGCTCTCGCGCCTTTTTACTGGTAGGCGTGCGTTTTGCCTTCATCTATTCTGGTGCCGTGATCGCCCGGCTACCTTTAGTTGTTGTTTGCTGTTTGTGGTGAGTGGTTTAAAAAAAAAGTTATGCTTAGGCAGCCACCTGATGTGCATTTTTCTATCTCCTCATAGCCTGTATGGTTTCCGAAGTTGAACTTGATTATAAAACAGCGTGTAAAATTCCGGGGACTTCTGGAAGGAGCATAGGACACATCTGCAAAATTGTATTACTACAAAACACGCAGACCTTAACTAATTATACACCAACACGTTCACATTCATACACACATACGTACTTGCAGTACACATACACATTCACTTTTATACACACATACGTACTTGCAGTACACATACACATTCAAGCTTCATACACACATTTACATTCAAACACACGTGTGTACTTGTAGTACAACAAAAACATTCACATCCACGTTTAGATTCACATAATTCTCATTCATTTTTCTTTTTCACACTCATTCATTTAATTCATCATTCTACAATTTTTATTTTCATTTTTTTTTTGTTTCATTTCATTTATTTTGTTCATCCTTTTTGATTTAATTTTTATTTTTCTCATCTTTTTCATTCACTCAGTAGTTCATTCATTCATTCATTCGCATACACACGTTACGTCTAACAGAAATTCGTAACGTAAAATAAAACAAGATTAAGTGATAGGTCAGAAGATTTTTTTGTGTTTGGGTAGTATTGGTGTCTTGGTTATTGTTGCCATTATTATTTTTCCTCAGCTGTTTCGTCGGGGCCCCAACGGATCACGGGTGAGTGGATAACATTTTCAAAATATTGAAACCAATTAATATTCAAACAATCGCTTGCCTATCGGGAGTTGAAATATCGAAATGGAATACTAAAACTATCGTCTGCCTATCGTTTGCAAAATATCCCGTCTCTTTCGTTCATTCGAAACCAAATAAAATATAACTATCGAAACCAAGTAAACTAGAACTATCGACACCAAATAAGAAAAAGTATTGCAGTTAAACAAAATAGTTATAAAAGTTCGATTTTGATGAAACTTTATTACACTTAGATTTGGATGTGGTTAGCCTTTTAGCTATATCTTGAAATATAACGAAAATCGGCCGATAGGCTGCTCGACAGCTATACGATATATTGGACGGATCTGGCCCGTTCCGACTTATTTAAAGAGGGCAGAAATAAGAAGCTTGTGAGCAAAGTTTCATGACTGGGGGACTGATTTGCGTTGCAACAGACAGACGGACTCACTGATTGTTCCTATAACAGTTATAGAATATAAACGTCTGCGATATTTAAATGGAAAAACTAAGGGCGGGTTACTGTATAACATTAAAAGGTATTGATAATGTGCGGTATTTCCAAAAACAAAACAGGTTTGCATACAAAAACCCAGATTTCAGCCGATTGTTCCTATGGCAGCTATAAGTTATAGTGGTCCGATATTGATAAAATTTATAAATTTATAAATGATAAAATTTTGACAGCACATTAAGAGCGTAATAAGAATAAGATTTGCCAAATCTTGTTGCAATATCTTGAAAAACAACAAAAATCGGCCGATAGCTTCTATGACAGCTATACGATATATCGGTCCAATCAGGCTCGTTCCGACTTATTTACAGCGTACAGCAATAAGAAGCTAGTGTGCCGAGTTTCATGAAGATAGCTCAAAAACTGAGATACTAGTTTGCGTTGCAACAGACGGACGGACGGACGGACGGACTGACGGACGGACGGCTGGGCGGACAGACGGACATCCATTTTTCGACTCCTCTGGTGATGCTGATTCAGAATATATACACTTTATAGGCTCGGAGATGTCTCCTAAGGTGCGTTGCAAACTTCTGGCTAAAATTAATATACCCTCTGCAAAGGTATAAAAAACAATCAAATTAAATTGAGATTGAATAAATAAAAAAAAATTAATCAATAAGGACTAAAAATTAGGGAAGTAAAATTAGAATTCTCGAATTCGTTATGCAGCACCAAGCTGCATGCGCTAAATTTGTTTCTTATTAAATAACGATAAAGAAATTTTAAATGGAATAATCTTTTTTGAGGTACTAAGGGCGGTAGCATAACAGCAACATGGGTAATATCGGTATTCCGATATCGATAGTACACGGTTGGGTGGGTGAAGAAGGAGAGCATTACATCTAGCTCTCCGACTAGATCGTTCGTTAGGGGTAGTCCGTCCGTTTATTTTGGCCTTCCCTTTTCTTGCCATTCCCTCTTTTAGCAGTCCTATAACCTGTCGATATTTTCTAATAACATCGATAACCGAACCTGCACACAAAACCCCTCCCATTTTCCCTGAGCTTAGCCGGCTGTAATTTAGACAGGGTATGCAGGGGACGTTACTGGACTTCGGTCGTTACAAGTATCGTCTCGACGTTTGTACAACCTCCTCTTGAATGATCCATTGTGCTCCTGTTGCTTCGTTGCATTTTGAACTGACCTCTTTATGTTTGGAATTCAAATAATAACTTATTTTTGAAAACCTTTTTAATGGTGTGTCAAATTTTAATTGCTTATAATTAATTAATTTATTTTTGTTTATGACTCGCACTAACTTGTTTTAAACTTAAGCTACAGTATGTAATTTTAACTGATTATCGATTTGCATATGTCCGAAGAACAAACAATTGATATCAAATGTTGATGTTTGATTCGTTTGCTCAAAGTGATTTGCGAATTCACAAATTATCCACAGCTGACAAATGAAATGTTTTTAAATAAATTTTACTCATTACTCGACGAGCATTAAATAGCATATTCATCACGTTTCGCCACTCGGGACAAATTGCAAGTTAAAATATTCTTAACATTTGTACTGAAAACGTTGACTTGAATAACTTCTGTGTTATTGGTCCGATCGGATTGTAACTTGGAGGATATGTTCACATTACATTCAGCTTTATACATACCGAAGCGGAACGTTATGTGTTTAATACTTTGCTTAATAATCGTAAATTACCGATTTGCGGGGACGGTGGGCGTGGCAGCAAACATTTGACATAAAATTCACCTGCCCCAAATATATAGAAACCTTCATGCCAAATTTGGTGTCTCTAGCTTTTTTAATAGCTAAGATCTGTTGTCTCAAACAAACAGACGGACAGACGGACAGACGGACAGACGGACAGCCGGACAGACGGACAGACAGACGGACATGTCTCAATCGACTCGGCTAGTGATCCTGAGGAAGAATATATATACTTTATGGGGTCTGCCACGCCTCCTTATGCCTGTTACATACATTTTGCACAAAGTTAGTATACCCTTTTTGACCATTTTCAATGGTCGAAGGGTTTATACCCTTCGACCATTGAAAATGGTCAAAAAGGGTATACTAACTTTGTGCAAAATGTATGTAACAGGCATAAGGAGGCGTGGCAGACCCCATAAAGTATATATATTCTTCCTCAGGATTATTATTATTAATACACGGGCCTTACAAACGGATGTGTTAAAAAAAACTTTTGCAGGAAAAACTACCTGAAGAGACTATCGATACAAATAAACTCCAACTGTCCGTGCATTTTTCGTCAGCGCACTTTAAAACTTTTCGTTCTTTAAAAATTTTACGCTGCAAACAACTTATTTATGCATGGGATAGCAGCATTAACGGCTTCAATATAATCAACGGGTAGGATGTTAATGTGCCATGTTCATATTTTCATCAACAGCGTGGTTTGAGTGTTCACGAGCAGTTGTCGCGCAGTATAGTGTTCGGTTGTAATGAAATTACTATTCCGTTGAGGGACGTAAAAACTCTTCTATTTTTGGGAGTTCTTATTCCGTTCTATGTTTTTCAAATTTTCTCTATTGTGCTTTGGTTTACTTATGACTATTTTCATTATGCTTGCGTTATTCTGCTTATGTCTATCTTTGCCATGTCAATGTCCATTATTCAGACCAAAAAGAATCAAGATGTGCTTCATGAAACATAAAGAATACTGGAAATGCCTGGATTGTCAATACCAAGGGCCATTCAATTGAAGTACCAACGCGAAGTTTGGTACCCGGCGACATTGTTGAGATACCCGCGTCTGGGTGTACTATGCAATGTGATGCGGTTTTGTTGTCTGGAAACTTCATTTTGGACGAGTCAATGCTGACAGGAGAAAGCGTCCCAGTGACAAAGACGACGCTGCCAATGAAACGTGATACCATTTTTGCCAAAAAAGAACATTCCAAAAATACGCTCTTCTGTGGCACAAAAGTTATACATTGGTTCAAAAAAAGTACTAGCCTTCGACATAAATACTGGCAATATCACGGCTAAAGGAAGTCTTATTCGGTCCATTCTCTACCCACCGCCCGTTGATTACAAGTTCGAGCAGGATTCGTATAAATTTATACAGCTCTTAGCTCTCATCGCATGCTGTGGTTTTATATACACACTTATTACAAAGATATTACGTGGGACAGATGCCATCAAGATAGTCGTTGAATCATTGGATCTTATCACGATTGTCGTTCCACCTGCTTTACCTGTCGCCATGACCGTTGGTCGATTTTATGCTCAGAAACGTTTAAAAACCAATAATATCTTTTGTATATCGCCACGCTCAATTAACGTCGTTGGAAGTATTGATTACTGTTGTTTTGATAAGACAGGAACATTGACAGAGGATGGTTTGGATATGTGGGGTGTGGTTCCGAAGTCATTAACAAATCAATTTCAAATACCATTAAGAGATGTGAAACGATTACCCTTCGATCACTTTCTTTTTGGCATAGTTACCTGCCACTCAATAACCGTCATGAACGGGAAAATGATGGGCGATCCTCTGGATTTAAAAATGTTTAACTCGACGGGATGGTTACTAGAAGACCTATTCGGCTAAAAGAATAAAACAAAAGCAACTAAATAAAGAGAATAAATAAAATCTAACCTAACACAATTATTGACACTTCCAACTGACACAACTCAACTCACGGTGCCAATAATTGTGTTAGGTTAGTTTTTATTCATCATTAAGTCCAAACACAACAAAGAGACAAGCTCAGTTTATTGAATTGGTTTCCACCTGGGGACCACTATAATTGCCAACGAGTTCTAGCAGTATGGAGGTGAAACTGTCTTCGATCACCAAGTTAGTCACCGATGAATGCTGATGATCGAAGTTGGCTACTTCGTGAAAAAATTGTACATTCAAGCCCGCTCCTTGTCTTTTGAAAAGTGATCTTGTTGTGTTTGGCAAAAATATCGATTAGATAAGTTATAATGCAGAAATCGAACCGATATTGACCTTGAGTCAGCTAAAATGTTGTTAACAAATGCAGGTCGTAAGCCACGCTTATTATATATTCAGCCACACAAAAAAAAATTTTTTTGTCATGATCTGGGCATGCGGCATATGCAGTTATATGTATTTTGGGTCGCTGAAAAAACTGGGTTTTCAAAAACTGGGTTTTTAGTTTGAAAACTAAGTTTTTTAATGTAATTAATGTAGGTTTTGAAAATAAAAAATGTTTCCATTCTAAAATACCACTTTAAATACGCTTTCAACGGCTTTTGCAATAGGCCTTTTTAAGGTGACATTGTTTCTCCTGTAATTTGTTTTCTAATGCATTTATATTTTAGGTTAGTCCATGAATGATCATTGAAAATATTTAAACTGACTTCAGAACAAAAAAAAAACAAGTTTTTGAAAAATTTTTGAAAAAAATTTTAGGTTATGTCGAAAAATATACGTCCTGAAAATATTTTGACTTCGGATTCGGGTTAAGGAGATCCAAAAACATATACCAAATGAAATTCATGTGGAATAATATATTTTGTTGATTGAAGTTCTATGAAGGTTGTTCCTTAAAATTTTATTACACCTTGGCCTCTGCCATGGATATTTATTATTTTTTCAATCTGAATTTTAAAGTTATCTGAATTTACTTTTAAAAGTGAGATATCTGCACCAGTATCAATGAGAAATGTTAATTTGTTTTGAGTTGAATGATTGTAGAAAGTTTCGAATATATTAAGACTGTAATTGATGGCATGAACTTTAGCATTTATTGATTGTTTCCTAAAGGGATCTGTGAGTTTTCCGACTGATTTTGCGTCATTTTCACATTATGACAATTATTGCCCTGGTTGGAGTTACCTCGGCCTCTACCTAGGTTTTGGTCTCGTCTTCCTCCACGGTTGTTATAGTTGATATTATTGGTACGTTGAAACTAGTCTTCGGAAGATTACAATATCGAAGATTATTCGATAGAAATAAAATTTAGATTAGAGATAGCATACAAGAGAGCTAGGTGTAAGAAAAATCTAAGTCTTATAGGAAAAAACAATATGATAAGAAAATCTTAGATTTTAAACTAAAAATAGGAGATAAAGTCATAAGTTAGATCCAGTATATTTAGGTCCTTATATTGAAGAAACAATAGAAGATAGAGACAACACAATAATTAAAGATAAAAAACAAAAGAAACAAAAAGTACATAAGGATAGGTTAAAACAAGTGTGTAAGGCTACAGTCGGGCGCCCGAAAGTAAGATACCCTTCTCCCAATTTTATAAATCCGTTACAAACGTGAAACCACAACCATAATTTCAAGCAGAGAATTCTGCACAAATACTTCTAGTACATATAGCTTACTCGCTCGCACTCACACAGCGACGCGCGTAAAGAGAAAAGCGACACGACGCAACGTCGACGTCGATGTCAACTGATCAAAGCAGCGCGCAGGCTGCTGCTCGTACCGAACATTTGTACTGAAAACGTTGACTTGAATAACTTCTGTGTTATTGGTCCGATTGTAATTTGTAGGATATGTTCATATTGCATTCAGCTTTATACAGCAGAACTTTATAAGTTAAATACTTTGCTTAATAATCGTAAATTACCGATTTGCGGGGCGGTGGGCGTGGCATCAAACATTTGACATAAACTTCACCTGCCCCGGATATATAGGAACCTTCATACCAAATTTGGTGTCTCTAGCATTTTTAATAGCTGAGATCTGTTGTCTCAAACAAACAGACGGACAGACGGACAGACAGACGGACATGTCTCAATCGACTCGGCAGTGATCCTGAGCAAGAATATATATACTTTACGCCTCCTTATGCCTGTCATCAACACTTTGCACAAAGTATTGAACGTATGGGATAAAAAAAGTTACGTCGTGTAAGAGAGCACGTTGTTTTCGTAAAGCCGATTTTGATAAAATGAATTATTTAATTTCAAATTATGACTGGTCTAATTTTTATAAATGTAACAATATGGATATGGCTCTTAATTTATTTTATAAAACATTAAATAACTTTTTTGACATTTGTGTGCCTTTTTCTTATCCGAGCCATTCGAGTAAACCCCCATGGTTTACTAAAGAACTATCCAGTCTTAAAAATCTAAAGTCTAGACTTTTTATACCCGCTACTCATAGAGTAGAATGGTATTTTAACTTTGTTCGAACCGAAAATGTATGTAACAGGCAGAAGGAGACATCTCCGACCCCATAAAGTATATATATTCTGAATCAATATAAACAGCCGAGTCGATATAGCCATGTCCGTCTGTCTGTCTGTCCGTCCGTGTGAACGCCTGGATTTCAGCTATTATAAGAGCTTGAGTTACCAAATTTGGTGACAACATGTGTTATTACTGCAGGCTGATCAAGTTTATTTTAGATTTTAGCCACGCCCCCACCCGCCTCCATAAAGTAAAAAAAGTTGATTACAGCCGCAATATTAGCTTAAGATCAATAGTTTTATATATACGTTATAAATACCATCTTGCGGACGTTTCGTGTAAGTAAGATTGGACTATAAATGTGGAAGATATTAAGGAAATAGTAGTGCCATGCGACCACGTGTTTTTGTCTGTTTTATTATGTTAGATATGCAAGATCCAGGTTCAACTCCGGCGGCAAGCTTTTTATACCCGCTACTCATAGAGTAGAAGGGTATTATAACTTTGTTCGAACCGAAAATGTATGTAACAGGCAGATGGAGTCATCTCCGACCCCATAAAGTATATATATTCTGAATCAGTATCAACAGCCGAGTCGATATAGCCATGTGCGTCTGTCCGTCTGTCCGTCTGTCCGTCCGTCCGTCTGTCTGTCCGTGTGAACACCTGGATTTCAGCTATTGTAAGAGCTAGAGTTCCCAAATTTGGCGACAACATGTGTTATTACTGCAGGCTGATCAAGTTTATTTTGGATTTTAGCCACGCCTCCACCCGCCCCCATAAATTGAAAAAAACTGATTACAGCCGCAATATTAGCTTAACAGTAACAGTTCTATAAATACTTTATAAATACCATCTTGCGGACGTTTCGTTAAAATTTCAGTAAGATTGGACTATAAATGTGGAAGATATTAAGGAAATAGTAGTGCCATGTGATCACGTGATTTTGTCTCTTTTGTTATGTTAGATATGCAAGATCCAGGTTCAACTCCGGCGGCAAGCTCTTTTTTCAATTATATGTACCAAAATTATTGCACTGTCATCATTGCAATTTTATATCGGTCGACAGATAACTGCAGTGGCTGCGTGGATGTGGTCGCCGACTGACGAGCGAAAGGGCACGCGAGTTCTAATCCTACCCAACCCCGATTGCAAGTGGTTCATATTTTTGGATGGTTAGCTTTTTTTCAAGCATTTTTTAAATTTTTATTAAGCAGAATTTTAAGGGGAGTGAGTTGGTATTGTCTTACACACACACACACACGAGACACAATAATAATTTCTTTTTGGCCTGTACGACAAGCTGAATGGTCTCATAATTACCGAGCAAATTCAAAATGCGCTAATGGCAGAGCTGTTATAGTTGCAGACTGCATAGGCCGAGTTTTTTGGAGGTCCATGGTTCAAGATCTCGCGTCGGTAAAAAATTTTTTGTTTTACTTTTCTGTTCTTTTTTTTTGCATATGCTTTATCTTTATTTAAAATCAATGTTAACGAAGTTTTTACTATATTTAAAGAAATTTAGAATATTTAGTCATATTTCGCAGCATACAGCAATGTGTGTACAACATAAACGACAAATCTGATTGGATTATTAAATTTCTCAATAAATATGTGAACCAGGCGTCTCTTTTACACATTCATAATTAAAAGCCCTCTGATGAGTTCTAATTGCAAAGCACTGAGTGCAATGCGGCAACATCTAATAGGAACCACGTGCAACTTTCAAAGTCAAAACAATTTTGAAACTGTGAGACGTTTTTTTTTCGCATGATGGTAGCGGGTATACCACAGTCGGGCCCGCTCGACTGTAGCCTTTCCGACTTGTTAAAAAATATACTAGATGTTATTCCTCGTCTATTTTTTCAAGATATCTTATTGTTCGGTCAAATTTTGTTGCTCTTAACGCTACGTGCTACAAAAATTATTTGACTCTGACAGAATCCCAGACAGTTCTATAATTTTGTTAACATGAAGCGTAAGTCATCTGCCTATCCATCTTAGCTATCGTTTGAAGGTGCAAATGCAAATACTGACCAGGACATGGCTGATCTGTTTGCAAAGTTCTTTCAAACGACCTATTCAATTTCAACACGCGATGTAAATTCTTATCCTTTCACCATTCCCAGTTCAACTGGCATTTTCGCCCCACAATTAAACGAAAGTTCGATTTTCAGGGATTTATGTTTGATAAAACCAGTTTTCTCACCTGGTCCTGACGGAATTCCTAGTTGCGTACTTCGATACTTTGCCGATCCTCTATCTAAGCTATTGCTCAAACTTTTATCGCTATCCCTGAAAACTTCCACCTTTCCTTCCATATGGAAGGAAATCTTTCATTTTACCGCTTCACAAGAAGGGCAGCAAGTCTGATGCATTAAACTATAGAGGTATCTCAAAATTGTCGGCTATTCCTAAACTCTTCGAGAATGTCATAACTCCTCACTTGCAGCATTTTTGTAGATCCGTCATTTCTCCTTGTCAGCACGGATTTTTAAAACGTCGTTCCTCCTCGACAAATTTACTTGAGCTTACATCCTTTATAATAAAGGGCTTTTAGAAAAATTTTCAAACTGACGTCATTTATACTGATTTCAGTAAAGCATTTGACTCAGTAAATCACTCCCTTCTTGCACATAAACTGAACATTATTGGTTTCTCACAAAACCTTTTCAGCTGGCTTATAAATTATTTGGCCAACATAACACAAAGAGTCTTCTTTAAAAATGTTTTTTCTGACCCTATTCAAGTTACTTCTGGTGTTCCTCAGGGAAGCCATTTAGGTCCCCTTCTTTTTACGCTTTTCATCAATGACCTTCCTTCGGCCATTCATAATTCTCGTACTCTTATGTATGCAGATTATGTAAAGCAGGTTGGAGTTACCTCGGCCTTTACCTAGGTTTTGGCCTCGTCTTCCTCCACGGTTGTTATAGTTGTTATTATTGGTACTTTGGAACTAGTCTTCGGAAGATTACAATATCGAAGATTATTCGATAGAAATAAAATTTAGATTAGAGATAGCATACAAGAGAGCTAGAAAAATCTAAGTCTTATAGGAAAAAACAAGTGGGTAAGGCGGGTGCCCGACAGTAAGATACCCTTCTCCCAATTTTCTAAATCCGTTACAAACGTGTAACCACACTCATAATTTCAAACAGAGAATTCTGCACAAATACCTCTACTTCATATAGCTTAATTGCTCGCACTCACACAGCGACGCGCGTAAACAGTAAAGCGACACGACGCAACGTCGACGTCGGCATCGACTGCACTAAGCATCGCGCAAGCTGCTGCCCGTACCGAACATTTGTACTGAAAACGTTGACTTGAATAACTTCTGTGTTATTAGTCCGATCGGATTGTAATTTGGAGAATATGTTTATATTGCATTTAGCTTTATACATACCAAAGCAGAACGTTAGTGTTTAATACTTTGCTTAATAATCCCAAATAACCGCTTTGCGTGGGCGGTGGACGTGGCATGATTTATAGGAACCTTCATGCCAAATTTGTTATCTCTAGCTTTTTTAATAGCTGAGATCTGTTGTCTCAAACAAACAGGCGGACAGACGGACAGACAGACGGACATGTCTCAATCGACTCGGCTAGTGATCCTGAGCAAGAATATATATACTTTATGGGGTCTGCCACGCCTCCTTATGCCTGTTACATACATTTTGCACAAAGTTAGTATACCCTTTTTTGACCATTTTCAATGGTCGAAGGGTATAACAATATGATAAGAAAATCTTAGATTTTGAACTAAAAATAGGAGATAAAGTTATACTGAGAGTATGAGTTATACTGGTCATAAGTTAGATCCAGTATATTTAGGTCCTTATATTGTAGAAACAATAGAAGATAGAGACAACATAATAATTAAAGATAAAAAACAAAAGAAACAAAAAGTACATAAGGATAGGTTAAAACAAGTGTGTATGGCTACAGTCGGGCACCCGAAAGTAAGATACCCTTCTCCCAATTTTCTAAATCCGTTACAAACGTGTAACCACAATCATAATTTTAAGCAGAGAATTCTGCACAAATACTTCTAGTACATATAGCTTACTCGCTCGCACTCACACAGCGACGCGCGTAAAGAGTAAAGCGACACGACGCAACGTCGACGTGGATGTCAACTGCTCAAAGCAGCGCGCAGGCTGCTGCTCGTACCGAACATTTGTACTGAAAACGTTGACTTGAATAACTTCTGTGTTATTGGTCCGATCGTCCGATTGTAATTTGTAGGATATGTTCATATTGCATTTAGCTTTATACAGCAGAACTTTATAAGTTAAATACTTTGCTTAATAATCGTAAATTACCGATTTGCGGGGGCGGTGGGCGTGGCATCAAACATTTGACATAAACTTCACTTGCCCCGGATATATAGGAACCTTCATACCAAATTTGGTGTCTCTAGCTTTTTTATACCCGCTACTCAAAGAGTAGAAGGGTATTATAACTTCGTTCGAACCGAAAATGTATGTAACAGGCAGAAGGAGACATCTCCGACCGCATAAAGTATATATATTCTGAATCAGTATCAACAGCCGAGTCGATATAGCCATGTCCGTCTGTCTGTCTGTCCGTCCGTGTGAACACCTGGATCTCAGCTATTATAAGAGCTAGAGTTCCCAAATTTGGTGACAACATGTGTTATTACTGCAGGCTGATCAAGTTTATTTTGGATTTTAGCCACGCCCCCACCCGCCTCCATAAAGTGAAAAAAATTGATTACAGCCGCAATATTAGCTTTACAGCAACAGTTTTATATATACGTTATAAATACCATCTTGCGGACGTTTCGTGTAAGTAAGATTGGACTATAAATGTGGAAGATATTAAGGAAATAGTAGTGCCATGCGACCACGTGTTTTTGTCTGTTTTATTATGTTAGATATGCAAGATCCAGGTTCAACTCCGGCCGCAAGCTTTTTTTTCAATTTTATCGTGGTCGACAGATAGCTGCAGTGGCTGCGTGGATGTGGTCGCTGACTGTCGAGCGGAAGGGCACGAGTTCTAATCCTACCCAACCCCGATGTTAAGTGGTTGATATTTTTGGATGTTAGCTTTTTTTCAAGCATTTAAAATTATTAACTAGAATTTTAAGGTGAGTGAGTTGGCATTGTCTTACACACACACACACACACAAGACACAATAATAATTTCTTTTTGGCCTGTACGACAAGCTGAATGGTCTCATAATGCAACTTTACCGAGCAATTTCAAAATGCGCTAATGGCAGAGCTGTTATAGTTGCAGACTGCATAGGCCGAGTTTTTTAGAGGTCCATGGTTCAAGACCTCGCGTCGGTAAAAAATTTTTTGTTTTACTTTTCTGTTCTTTTTTTTTTTGCATATGCGTTATCTTTATTTAAAATCAATGTTAACGAAGTCATTACTATATTTAAGGAAATTTAGAATATTTAGTCATATTTCGCAGCATACAGCAATGTATGTACAACATAAACGACAAATCTGGTTGGATTATTAAATTTCACAATAAATATGTAAACCATTATATAGGCGTCTCTTTTACACATTCATAATTAAAAGCCCTCTGATGAGTTCTAATTGCAAAACACTGAGAGCAATGCGGCAACATCTAATAGAAACCACGTGCAACTTTCAAAGTCAAAACAATTTTGAAACTGTGAGACGTGTTTTTTTCGCATGATGGTAGCGGGTATACCACAGTCGGGCCCGCTCGACTGTAGCCTTTCCAACTTGTTTTTTTTTTTTTTTTTATTTTTTTCTCTTGTTTATTAAATCTTCTCATTTATGAGACTAACAAAAAAATTTTCAAATCTTAATGCAGTCTAGATGAGCTGCAAGCTCGCAATAATCGCTTGGCAAGTGGGTTAGGGTGAGCGTAGAGTTTATTCAGGTATTTAGTCCTTTTGTCAAGTATTTCATCTATGACTAGGTTGATTTGCAGATTTCTATGTATGTTTTCGTTGCGCAGGTACCATGGGGCTCCAGTTATAGTGCGCAGAATTTTTGATTGGGCTCGCTGGACTACTTTTATGCTGCTTTTTGACGCGCTTCCCCATCACCGAGTTGTAGATGACTACCTTGTGTTCTAGTTTAAGGGGGGAGTGAGCGTTGATAAGCCAGTGGAGACTAGCTGCCTTGAGCTTCATATTTGTTGTTTTTGCTTCGATATGCCTACGCCATGTGAGCCGCCTGTCTAGGTGAACTCCCAGGTACGTTACCTCGCTAGCTTGTGGAACTGGTGTGTTGTGTAGGATTATAGTAGGGCATGTTCGTCGATTGAGCGTGAATGTAACATGTTTGCTCTTAGCCTTGTTAATGCAGATGCGCCAGTCTGCAAACCATGTTTCCACCAGTATTAGGTGGCGAGCTAGTTGCGTGGTTGCTTCCGTTGGAGATCTGGATCGGCTGAGGATCGCAGTATCGTCGGCGAACGTGTGCGTTGTTAGCTGGGAGTTTATAGGTATGTCCGATGTAAACAGAACATAGAGAACGGGGCCCAGGACACTACCTTGGGGGACGCCAGCGTTGATGTTATGGTCATGGGACGTACTGTTGTTGCATCTAACTGTGAAGGTACGCTTGTAGAGGTACGTCTCAAACAGCTTATGGGTGTTCTGAGGCAGCAGTTTTTGAACATAAGTCCGTCAAGCCAGACTCTATCAAAAGCTTGAGCTACATCCAAGAATAATGCAGAGCAGTATTCACGGTTTTCAAAGGCAGTGCGTATTTCCGTTGTGATTCTGTTCACCTGCTCAATAGTCCCATGCTTCTTTTGGAATCCGAATTGATGCGTAGGAATGATGTTATGGAGATTGATGTAAGGCATGAGACGTAGCAGAAGCACCTTTTCAAAAAGTTTGGATAGGGTGGTTAGCAAACTTATCGGCCTGTAGGAAGCTGGTGACGTTTTATCTTTTCCTGGCTTGGGAATCATTATTACCACTGACTTTTTCCATTGTGTAGGAATATAGCCAAGCTTAGCAATTCCGTTGAAAAGCTTGCAAATCAGGTTCAGCGCACATCGAGGCAGACAGCTGATCATCTTGTAAGTAATCATGTCGTGCCCTGGTGATTTTCCAGGTTTTAATTCCTTAACCGTCTTCTCTATTTCATCTGGTCTGAAAACCATTGGCTCCAGCGGTGCGCAATTGCTAGGTGACAAGGGGAGGTTGAATGTGTTTGTAGGCGGATTAGGCTGAAACACTTTTTGTAGGTGGTCAGCAAAGGTGTGGGCTCTTTGCTCGTCGCTTCGGGACCAATTTCCATGGGCATCTCGCAATGGTGTGACAGCCACTGTTGGTGCCTGGAGGTGTCGGTTGGCTTTCCATGAGGAGTGTTTTGTGCTGGTTGGTGAGAGCGTCTCGATGTATTCATATTGTGCCTTTTCTTCCGCTAGCTTGAGTGTTCTGGTGAGCAAACGCGTCGCAGCTTTTAGTCTTTGTTTCGAGCTCGGCGATCGGTGCTTTTGCCACTCTCTGCGCAAGCGCCGTTTTTCAAGCACCAGATTTTCAATATCTCTGTTTGTTAGGTTGTATCTCATAGGAGCAGGGGGGTCTGGTGGAGTTGAGACTGTTGCTGCTGCAACTAGGGTCGATACAAGCGAGCCGTTCAGGTTAACAATGTCTGTTTCGGTATTTGGCAATCCTGAGGCGTCGATATGAGAACAGACATATTTTGAATATTTGGCCCAGTTAGTTAGGTTATTTGTAAGCCTATAAGTCTTCTCAATTAACCGGGGCTGCTGTAGAAAGCTAAAGATTACTGGAGAGTGATCTGAGGACAAGTCTGGTGTTGACTCTGCTGTTATGAGATGCTGTGGAATACCTTTTGTTATTGCGAAGTCAATGAGGTCAGGAAGCTTCTTTGGGTCTGCAGGCCAGTATGAAGGTCTACCCGGTGTTACGTAGTTTAGCTTTCGGTTTGGTTTGGTGATTGCGTTGTAAAGCTGCTTCCCTTTGGGCGTGACCAGGCGAGATCCCCAGTGCGTATGTTTTGCGTTGTAGTCGCCTGCTTCAACAAAGCGCTCTCCTAGCGTATTAAAGTACTCCATGAATTTGTCTTCAGTGAGTATGAACCGCGGTGGACAGTATACTGCTGCAAGTGTGATAGGGCCATTTCTGGCCTGTATGCTGATCGACGTGGATTGCAAGTAGTTTTTTCCAAACGTGTTCTGAGGATAGTGCTTGAGCCGAGCTCTAATAAGTACTCCAGTACCCCCATGGGCTTTGCCATCTGGGTGGTTAGTGGAGTAGAATTTGAATCCAGGAATTTGGAAGTTGTGTTTATTTGTTAAGTGCGTTTCAGAAAGCAACATAACATCAATATTTTTGTTGTTAAGGAACTGTGTTAGTTCCAGCCTGTGCTGTGAGACACCATTGGCGTTCCACGTAGCTATTTTTAGGAAAGCCATTAGATTGCTTTTCTGGAGACGAGCAGCTGTATCAGCGTGTTCTGGTTCTTCATAAGCTCTTGCAGTGTGGTTTGCATAAACGACATGAACTTCTCCAGGCTTTGTTGGAGTGTAGACATCATCGCTTCCAAGCTACATGGCGGGTACTTGGGTGGGGGTTGGTCGTTTGGTGAGGCGATGGGTGGGTGGTGCTTACTCATGGCTCCTAATGCTGTGGTAGAAGTTTTGGTGCCTGACTTTAGGGCACTTGCGTATGAGGTGCTGGAGTCAGTATGTGAAGTAAGCTGGTGTTGCGTTTGGGAAGTGGTTGATCTGGCTGATGATTGTATGTTAGAGGGGATCCTTGGCGGGGGCGTGCGCTTGTGAAGGCGATTTTTAAGCTCTTTGAAGACAACACAGCCACGCCAGTTCGCTGTGTGGTTCTCGCCGCAGTTGCTGCACATCTTAACCGAAGTGTCTTATTTTTTGTACAATTTGCAGTACTATATGGTTCACTGCAGACAACGCAGATTGACCTCAGAGTGCAATAGGCCTTGGTGTGGCCATATTCTTGACAGTTTATACACTGCACTGGTTGGTTTCGTTTGTGCGGCTCTTCCACAGTGATTCGACGATGTAGCAGGAGTTGTAGCTTATATATCGGATGCACTTCGTTTCGCTTGACCATTTTAGTTTCAGGTCCCAGCTCTACTTTGAAGAGTAGCTCAGATCTGTTGTCTCAAACAAACAGACGGACAGACGGACGGACGGACGGACAGACAGATGGACATGTCTCAATCGACTCGGCTAGTGATCCTGAGCAAGAATATATATACTTTATGGTGTCTGCCACGCCTTCTTATGCCTGTTACATACATTTTGCACAAAGTTACTATATCCTTTTTTGACCATTTTCAATGGTCGAAGGGAATAAATAGATATATAAATCAAACTAAAAAAAAAAAATATTTTTAATTTCAAAAGCAAAATCCGTAAAACAAAGAAATATATCAAAAAACAAGTATATAAGGCTACAGTCGGGCGCCCGACAGTAAGATACCCTTCTCCCAATTTTTAAAATCCGTTACAAGCGTGTAACTATACTCATAATTTCAAACAAAAATTCTGCACAAATTCTTCTACTACATATAGCTTACTCGCTCGCACTCACACAGCGACGCACATAAAGAGTAAAGCGACACGACGCAACGTCGACGTCGGCGTCAACTGCTCAAAGCAGCGCGTCGGCTGCTGCCCGTACCGAACATTTGTACTGAAAACGTTGACTTGAATAACTTCTGTGTTATTGGTCCGATCGGATTGTAACTTGGAGGATATGTTCACATTACATTCAGCTTTATACATACCGAAGCGGAACGTTATGTGTTTAATACTTTGCTTAATAATCGTAAATTACCGATTTGCGGGGGCGGTGGGCGTGGCAGCAAACATTTGACATAAACTTCACCTGCCCCAAATATATAGGAACCTTCATGCCAAATTTGGTGTCTCTAGCTTTTTTAATAGCTAAGATCTGTTGTCTCAAACAAACAGACGGACAGACGGACAGACGGACAGCCGGACAGACGGACAGACAGACGGACATGTCTCAATCGACTCGGCTAGTGATCCTGAGCAAGAATATATATACTTTATGGGGTCTGCCACGCCTCCTTATGCCTGTTACATACATTTTGCACAAAGTTAGTATACCCTTTTTGACCATTTTCAATGGTCGAAGGGTATAAAAAGAACAGAAAAGTAAAACAAAAAATTTTTTACCGACGCGAGGTCTTGAACCATGGACTTCTAAAAAACTCGGCCTATGCAGTCTGCAACTATAACAGCTCTGCCATTAGCGCATTTTGAAATTGCTCGGTAAAGTTGCATTATGAGACCATTCAGCTTGTCGTACAGGCCAAAAAGAAATTATTATTGTGTCTTGTGTGTGTGTGTGTGTGTAAGACAATGCCAACTCACTCACCTTAAAATTCTAGTTAATAATTTTAAATGCTTGAAAAAAAGCTAACATCCAAAAATATCAATCACTTACACTTAACATCGGGGTTGGGTAGGATTAGAACTCGTGCCCTTCCGCTCGACAGTCAGCGACCACATCCACGCAGCCACTGCAGCTATCTGTCGACCACGATAAAATTGAAAAAAAAGCTTGCCGCCGGAGTTGAACCTGGATCTTGCATATCTAACATAATAAAACAGACAAAAACACGTGGTCGCATGGCACTACTATTTCCTTAATATCTTCCACATTTATAGTCCAATCTTACTTACACGAAACGTCCGCAAGATGGTATTCATAACGTATATATGAAACTGTTGCTGTAAAGCTAATATTGCGGCTGTAATCAATTTTTTTCACTTTATGGAGGCGGGTGGGGGCGTGGCTAAAATCCAAAATAAACTTGATCAGCCTGCAGTAATAACACATGTTGTCGGAGATGTCTCCTTCTGCCTGTTACATACATTTTCGGTTCGAACAAAGTTATAATACCCTTCTACTCTATGTCTAGACTTTAGATTTTTAAGACTGGATAGTTCTTCAGTAAACCATGGGGGTTTACTCGAATGCCTCGGATAAGAAAAAGGCACACAAATGTCAAAAAAGTTATTTAATGTTTTATAATATAAATTAAGAACAATATCCATATTGTTACATTGATAAAAATTAGACCACTCATAATTTGAAATAAAATAATTATTTTTATACGAATTTTTACGAAAACAACGTGCTGTCTTACACGACGTAACTTTTTTATCCAATACGTTCAATACTTTGTGCAAAATGTATGTGACAAAATGTATGTGACTTAAGGAGACATGGCAGACCCCATAAAGTATATATATTCTTGCTCAGGATCACTGCCGAGTCGATTGAGACATGTCCGTCTGTCTGTCCGTCTGTCCGTCTGTTTGTTTGAGACAACAGATCTCAGCTATTAACAAGGCGGAAAGGCTACAGTCGAGAGCGCCCGACTGTGGTATACCCGCTACCACCATGCGAAAAAAACACGTCTCACAGTTTCAAATTTGTTTTGACTTTGAAAGTTGCACGTGGTTTCTATCAGATGTTGCCGCATTGCTCTCAGTGCTTTGCAATTAGAACTCATCAGAGGGCTTTTAATTATGAATGTGTAAAAGAGACGCCTATATAAAGCTTCACATATTTATTGAGAAATTTAATAATCCAACCAGATTTGTCGTTTATGTTGTACATACTTTGCAGCAAAATGTGACTAAATATTCTAAATTTCTTTTAATATAATAAAAACTTCGTTAACATTGATTTTAAATAAAGATAACGCATATGCAAAAAAAAAAGAAAAACATACAATTTTTACCGACGCGAGGTCTTGAACCATGGACCTCCAAAAATTATTATTGTGTCTCGTGTGTGTGTGTGTGTGTAAGACAATACCAACTCACTCCCCTTAAAATTCTATTTAATAAAAATTTAAAAAATGCTTGAAAAAAAGCTAACCATCCAAAAATATGAACCACTTGCAATCGGGGTTGGGTAGGATTAGAACTCGCGTGCCCTTTCGCTCGTCAGTCGGCGACCACATCCACGCAGCCACTGCAGTTATCTGTCGACCGATATAAAATTGCAATGATGACAGTGCAATAATTTTGGTACATATAATTGAAAAAAGAGCTTGCCGCCGGAGTTGAACCTGGATCTTGCATATCTAACATAACAAAAGAGACAAAATCACGTGATCACATGGCACTACTATTTCCTTAATATCTTCCACATTTATAGTCCAATCTTACTGAAATTTTAACGAAACGTCCGCAAGATGGTATTTATAAAGTATTTATAGAACTGTTACTGTAAAGCTAATATTGCGGCTGTAATCAGTTTTTTTCAATTTATGGGGGCGGGTGGAGGCGTGGCTAAAATCCAAAATAAACTTGATCAGCCTGCAGTAATAACACATGTCGCCAAATTTGGGAACTCTAGCTCTTACAATAGCTGAAATCCAGGTGTTCACACGGACGGACAGACAGACAGACGGACGGACGGACAGACGGACAGACGGACAGACGGACATGGCTATATCGACTCGGCTGTTGATACTGATTCAGAATATATATACTTTATGGGGTCGGAGATGTCTCCATCTGCCTGTTACATACATTTTCGGTTCGAACAAAGTTATAATACCCTTCTACGCTATGAGTAGCGGGTATAAAAACTAGCCTCACATCCAAATCCTCTTGCAAGAAAACTTATTCGAGTATGCAGCCAAAACCGACTGCACCGGAACGACCAACCAGCCCAGCGTTAAATTTGTTAGGCCACACAGCACGAATCATTTCATAAAATGATATTTAGTTAGTTTAGAATAAGATTTGAAAACTTATTGTTAGTCTCTTAATTAAAAGGGAAGATTCAATAAATAAGCAAAACATTGGAAAACAAGTCGGAAAGGCTACAGTCGAGCGGGCCCGACTGTGGTATACCCGCTACCATCATGCGAAAAAAACACGTCTCACAGTTTCAAATTTGTTTTGACTTTGAAAGTTGCACGTGGTTTCTATCAGATGTTGCCGCATTGCTCTCAGTGCTTTGCAATTAGAACTCATCAGAGGGCTTTTAATTATGAATGTATAAAAGAGACGCCTATATAAAACTTCACATATTTATTGAGAAATTTAATAATCCAACCAGATTTGTCGTTTATGTTGTACATACATTGCTGCAAAATGTGACTAAATATTCTAAATTTCTTTTAATATAATAAAAACTTCGTTAACATTGATTTTAAATAAAGATAACGCTTATGCAAGAAAAAAAAGAAAAACATACCATTTTTACCAACGCGAGGTCTTGAACCATGGACCTCCAAAAAAACTCGGCCTATGCAGTCTGCAACTATAACAGCTCTGCCATTAGCGCATTTTGAATTTGCTCGGTAAAGTTGCATTATGAGACCATTCAGCTTGTCGTACAGGCCAAAAAGAAATTATTATTGTGTCTCGTGTGTGTGTGTGTGTGTAAGACAATGCCAACTCACTCACCTTAAAATTCTAGTTAATAATTTTAAATGCTTGAAAAAAAACTAACATCCAAAAATATCAACCACTTAACATCGGGGTTGGGTAGGATTAGAACTCGTGCCCTTCCGCTCGACAGTCAGCGACCACATCCACGCAGCCACTGCAGCTATCTGTCGACCACGATAAAATTGCAATGATGACAGTGCAATAATTTTGGTACATATAATTGAAACAAGTATATAAGGCTACAGTCGGGCGCCCGACAGTAAGATACCCTTCTCCCAATTTTTAAAATCCGTTACAAGCGTGTAACTATACTCATAATTTCAAACAAAAATTCTGCACAAATTCTTCTACTACATATAGCTTACTCGCTCGCACTCACACAGCGACGCACATAAAGAGTAAAGCGACACGACGCAACGTCGACGTCGGCGTCAACTGCTCAAAGCAGCGTAAAAGCTGCTGCCCGTACCGAACATTTGTACTGAAAACGTTGACTTGAATAACTTCTGTGTTATTGGTCCGATCGGATTGTTACTTGGAGGATATGTTCACATTACATTCAGCTTTATACATACCGAAGCGGAACGTTATGTGTTTAATACTTTGCTTAATAATCGTAAATTACCGATTTGCGGGGGCGGTGGGCGTGGCAGCAAACATTTGACATAAACTTCACCTGCCCCAAATATATAGGAACCTTCATGCCAAATTTGGTGTCTCTAGCTTTTTTAATAGCTAAGATCTGTTGTCTCAAACAAACAGACGGACAGACGGACAGACGGACAGACGGACAGCCGGACAGACGGACAGACAGACGGCCTTGTCTCAATCGACTCGGCTAGTGATCCTGAGCAAGAATATATATACTTTATGGGGTCTGCCACGCCTCCTTATGCCTGTTTCATACATTTTGCACAAAGTTAGTATACCCTTTTTGACCATTTTCAATGGTCGAAGGGTATAAAAAAAGCTTGCGGCCGGAGTTGAACCTGGATCTTGCATATCTAACATAATAAAACAGACAAAAACACGTGGTCGCATGGCACTACTATTTCCTTAATATCTTCCACATTTATTGTCCAATCTTACTTACACGAAACGTCCGCAAGATGGTATTTATAACGTATATATAAAACTGTTGCTGTAAAGCTAATATTGCGGCTGTAATCAATTTTTTTCACTTTATGGAGGCGGGTGGGGGCGTGGCTAAAATCCAAAATAAACTTGATCAGCCTGCAGTAATAACACATGTTGTCACCAAATTTGGGAACTCTAGCTCTTATAATAGCTGAGATCCAGGTGTTCACACGGACGGACAGACAGACAGACGGACAGACGGACATGGCTATATCGACTCGGCTGTTGATACTGATTCAGAATATATATACTTTATGGGGTCGGAGATGTCTCCATCTGCCTGTTACATACATTTTCGGTTCAAACAAAGTTATAATACCCTTCTACTCTTTGAGTAGCGGGTATAAAAAAGGTTGATCGCCCAACGAGCAAGCCTACCACTAAGGTCTGGCTGATTCATCAACCAACGCAGACTTGATCCGGGTGATCCAGTGAATTTAATGCGCCAGTTCGAGATGGTGTTTGAGATCCTATCTGAGCGATCAATATCTGAATAGCCGAAAGAACAACGAGCTCCATGCTGCCTTCCACCTGAACTATCTTGATTCGGAATCGGGATCAGATTTGCAGAAGACTTAATTTATGGATGCTGGAACGATGGAGATGTTGTATCGTTTCCAGAAGTCCATTCCACAAATGGGCTCCTGTCTAATAGTTGGAACAATCAAAAATTCAAACTCGGTTTTCACCGAGAAATACGTCAATGGAACAACAATTAACCCAACTATCTCCTGCGTCTGCCCATCCGCCGTGTGCACGACGTTCTTCGTTGTCAACTAACTTCTGTGCCAACTTGCCAACGATAACGCTTTTGTTAGCACCGCTATCAAGGAGTGCCAAGTGATCCTCACCGAAGACGTTGACTTGGGTGAAAGGGCGTATGTCACCGCTTTGATGGACGATAGTGAAGATAGTATACCGTTTCAAGCCTCGTATGTGTCGCCAAAATTCACGCATACGGGTTGCAGACCTTGATCTACTTGAAACGATAGCATCGATTTTGAAAATCTCAGCTCTTCGCTTCAGATATTCGCGTAGACGCACGTGATACGGTTTAAAATGGTGTGGAATTATTTTGGTCATGTCTGTTGAAATGGAAAGTCTGGTATGATAAAGTGGCGCTGCAGGTTCCGAGATTACCGTCGGATGCCGCTTCTCGGAAGTCTGCGAGCATCCTGCGTCGGGTTTTCGACCTGGACTTGCAACGATCGCAATTCGGCCTGTAAACCTCCACCACCCACATCCGTACTAAAAGACGCTCCTCGGCTAACGATGCCCTACCTTTTCACAAATTCAACATTTGGAATTGTCGACAGAGCGGACATTGCATACCTCTGCTAGAGACACCTCATCTGACTCCGACTTCAACTTGAATAGAGTTTACGAGGTTTCTTTTAACGTTCGAGCGGATTTGGGGCCGAATGTTTCGGAAGAACTCCTCACATCGATGGCATTCCGTACGTAAACTAGCTAAATCCGAGGTGTCTACATTCAACAGCTCATGTTGCAGCTCCGAACGCAAATTGTAACGAACCTCAACCGCGATCTCGCTAACCGACATAGGTTCTCAGAGGGAATCAGCGATAGCCAGCATAGCATTAAGAAAATCATCGAAGCTTTCGTTGCCACCTTGCTTACGACGACGCATAGCATCCTTGATGTCCCTGTCCGTTCTCTGGTCCTCATACCGCACTTGCAGGCGACTATACAACTCGTACCAGTCTAGATCGCGAACCGTGCGATGCACTCTCCAATAAAACGCGAGTGGTGGGCCAGAGAACAAAAGATGAGCAAATTGGGACAACAATGAGAAGTTGCCGTTAAGGCTCTGGGTGGTCATGCAATTGACTCGAAATACAAAGTCTTCGAGAGGAAGGTCATTGGGTGATCCAGTGAATTTAATGCGCCAGTTCGAGATGGTGTTTGAGATCCTATCTTGGCGATCAATATCTGAATAGCCGAATGAATAACGAGAATAACGAGGCCTCGAAGCGTTGCTCGAGCGGCGAACTGATGGTGCTGCCTCGCTTTCCTCCCCGTAACGAGGATCGTCTCGAGTATTTCGAACATACTGGGTCACATTAAGATTGCAGAACGCGGCGGAGATCTGCTCGGCAATCACGGCCGACATGCTATCTCTATAACTCGCCATCGAGCTAGAGATGAGCCTATTATTCCGCTCTTCTGCAAGCGCAGCTGAATCAGGGGCTTTCGTCTCACGTCGGGTGTTTCCCCGCGTTGGCAGTAGGAGTGAACGCGCAGTTGTCGTGCCACACCCCTGGGAACGGGTGTTGCACGGCTTTTAGGATCGCTCCTTTATGAGCAGGAGCGTGTGAAGGTCCAGGCTCAATCTGTGAGTTCAAAGACGCTCTGCGCTCTACTGCGGCGGTCAGAATGGCCTTGGAGCAACTCTGTCGACAGATAGGATAGTTTTCGTTATTATCGTGCCAACCGGACAGACAAGATCTGTGAAAATAGTGTCTGCAGGTGGTCTCGATGAGGTCTGGGTCCTGACTGGTATCATTGCAGATGGTACAGTCCATCGCGATGCTCAGATCCCCTGCTCTTTCAGAACTTCTTTAGCCATGACAACCCAACCAATCAAATTCGCAAAAGGAAACCAATTTCTACTCTAACACTTTCTGTCAATAGACAAACAGAAAATGTCTAGTCTTATACTCAATATGCGAATTTAATAAATCACACAACACACTAAGGAATGCAAAAACTGATAGATATATTGAATATTAAGTCGATAGATTCATTAAGATAAGAGGGCTAACATAAGTTTGGGTAACATAACAGCAATTTTGTGATGTGATCGTTCATTAGGGCTCTTCTTCTGGGAGTAGTGGAGCAATGTGTTGAATATCCCTTTTGAAGATGCCTCGTGCAGTCTTGAGTTCTACTACTCTCACGTAGCCGTCTTTTCCAGGAATCGCTTTGATTATTCGCCCCATTGGCCATTGTTGAACTGGAGTATTTCCTCTCTTATTAATACTAGCAATCCTTCTTTTACGTTGGCGTATGACCTTTCCCATTTTTATACCCTTCGACCATTGAAAATGTATGTAACATGCATAAGGAGGCGTGGCAGACCCCATAAAGTATATATATTCTAGCTCAGGATCACTTGCCGAGTCGATTGAAACATGTCCGTCTGTCTGTCCGTCTGTCCGTCCGTCCGTCTGTCCGTCTGTATTAGACAACAGATCTCAGCTATTAAAAAAGCTAGAGATACCAAATTTGGTATGAAGGTTCCTATATATCCGGGGCAAGTGAAGTTTATGTCAAATGTTTGATGCCACGCCCACCGCCCTCGCAAATCGGTTATTTGCGATTAATAAGCAAAGTATTAAACCCATAACGTTCTGTTTTGGTATGTATAAAGCTAAATGCAATATAAACATATTCTCCAAATAACAATCCGATCGGACCAATAACACAGAAGTTATTCAAGTCAACGTTTTCAGTACAAATGTTCGGTACGAGCAGCAGCCGACGCGCTGCTTTGATCAGTTGGCGCCGACGTCGACGTTGCGTCGTGTCGCCTTACTCTTTACGCGCGTTGCTGTGAGTAAGCTATATGTAGTAGAAGTATTTATGCAGAATTCTCTGTTTGAAACTATGAAAGTGGTTACACGTTTGTAACGGATTTAGAAAATTGGGAGAAGGGTATCTTACTGTCGGGCGCCCGACTGTAGCCTTACCCACTTGTTGTCTTTGCTGGAGTTCCTGGAGATAATCCTTTGACCATTGTGCCCAAAACATATGTTTAAGTTTGGATATTAATTTCCATCTCTGTCCTAATGATGTAGGTTGCTGAGTTGGCTCATGATCTACTTGTGCAGTCAATGGTTCTCCGATTATAAAATGGCCTGATTAAATTGCGCTTATATCGTTTGGATCATCTGACATCGGCACAAGTGGTCGAGAGTTCAATATTGCCTCGATCTCGATTACAACTGTCTCCAATTCTTCGTATGTGAAGATCAGCTGTAGAAACATTTTTAAATAGCAGATGTTTTGCACATTTTACTGCTGCTTCCCATAGTCCACCGAAATGAGGTGCTCTGGGAGGGATAAATTTGAAATTCACTCCCTTTGCATTGCAGCTTTCATTGATGGCTGTTTTAGGTTTTGCAGAATATATCGCTTCTTCCAGTTCTTGAAGCTTATTTCTGGCTCCCACGAAGTTTGTTGCATTGTTACAATGTAGGGTCTGACACTTCCCCCGTCGACTAATGAATCTCTATAAAGCAGCCAAGAATGCATCTGTTGTAAGGTCGCTGACGAGCTTTAGATGCACTGCCTTTGTTGCAAAGCAACAAAATATAGCAATATATGCCAAATGTGTTAATTTTCTTCGAATTTTATAGTGAACCTTAAATGGTCCACAATAATCAACTCCAGCATTAAGAAATGGTCTTGCTTGCGTGACTCTTAATGGTGGCAAGTCTCCCATAATCTGCTGAATCAGTTTCGACTTGGCTCTTGTGCATCTAACACATTTCTGGACAATGTTCCTGGCCATTGTTTTTCCTTTGATTGACGTGGTGGTGGCGTTCTAATTGCAGTTGACTCCACCATTACATCAGATTTTATACAGCTGGAGGTTCAGTATGATATTGAATTTATTTGTGTAAAACTACACCTTCCCGGTTTTTTCTTATATTCCGCCGTCATCGGAATTATCAGTCTATTTGCAACATATGTCTGCAATTAAGACTGTATTTAACCAGTTATCAGAGAGGGATCAGATCATAGTCCTTGGTGACTTTAATATTCCTGATTGCAATTAGACACCTAGTCGTGAGGAATATTTTCTATTGCCTTCCCAGAAGCACGACCTTTTCGATGGACTATTTGACATGTCATTGTCGCAGGTCAATCATGTTCGTAATTCCAGGTCACTGGATCTTTGTTTTATTTCTGATCCATCTAAGGTAATTTTAAAGTAAGCCCAACGCCTTTCTGTACCTGAAGATCCTTACCAACCCACTTTCGTAGTCAAAAAAACAGACTTTTTATTGTTTGAAAAATTCGCTAAGCGTTTTTAGCGAACTAACATAAATTGTTAACAAAACAAAAATGTAAGACGCGGTGGTTCGGTTCACAATATACAATTTTAATTGCTGCTGGCTTCACAGAATATTCAATACTAATTCGAGCGGTGACCACAGCTTGGCCACGCACTCTCAAATTTGCCGTCGGCAATTGCCGATCGGCTTACCATACAATATAAGAGAAACTTACACTAAACAATTCATATGTATTCTCTTAAACTAGCTTAGCTCTATCAATTCAATGTGCTTTGTAACATTATCATAATAACAATTTAACTATAATTATATTTAATATTATTAATACTCTTTATAATAATATGCTGATCCGACATTCCGGCTCCGTTGACGATCTCCGGTCTTCTACCAATGGCAGTCGAGCAAGCTTATGTACTGGGCGCTTAGTAGTGCCTGTTGCCGTCCTTAGGAGGTGTGTTGTCGTCGTGCACTAGCACGACCGCCCCTTCCTCGAGGTTGGCCTCGCCTTTGTCCCATTGCGCTCGCTGCTGGAGACTGTGCAGGTAGTCCTTTGACCACCTGTGGCAAAAGTGCCGTTTGAGCACCGACAATTGTGGCCACCGCTTCAAATATCCGGGTCCTGGCTTCTTGCTGGTCTCGTCTGGCTCGCACTCTGACGGCAGCGCTAACAAAGGCTGTCCGATAAGCAGGTGTCCTGGCGTCAGCACCTCTCTATCGATGGGATCGCTGCTGTCGACGAGCAACGGCCTGGAGTTGAGCAGCGCCTCGACGTCCACCAGGTGCGTGCTCAGCTCGTCCTGTGTTAGGTTGGCGTTGCTCGCTCCTCTGAGAAGCCTGTGTTTGGCGGACTTCACCGCGGCTCAATCAATCTTTTAAAGACATTCAAAAAAGCATCAGTTGACAAGTCGGTTACAAGTTCTAAATGGACTGCTTTTGAGGAAAAACAAACAAAAACGGCAACATACATTTTTACAGGTGGTCTACCCCTTATCCTATAGCTGACATAGAACGGCCCACAGAAGTCTACTCCACATACTCTAGATGGCCGACCTTCTCCAAGGCGATCAGCAGGCAAAGTTCCCATTATTTGCCCCAACAATTTTGATTTATACCGAAAACAGTGTATGCAATTTCGCACAACTGCAGTGCATAAACTTCGAGTATTTAACACCCAAGTTTGCTGCCTCAAAAGCCCAACTAGAACTATTGGACCAGCGTGGTAGTGCCTACGGTGTAAATATCTGACAAAAAGTTGAGTAAATTCTGAACTCTTATTCATTAGAAACGGAAACTTAGCATCGTAAAAGAGAGGTCCGTGTAACAAACGTCCTCCTACTCTAATGAGCTCAAATTGTATTCCATTTTTCTCAAATTTTTCAATAAATGGATTCAATGACTGCAACATTGGTGCTAGAACTGCTGATTTTTTCAGTAATTTGAATTCACTCTCGAACGAGGTGCGTTCGACTATGGCGATCAGTTTTAGAAATTAAATATTTCTTTCTGATGCCGACACCACGAGCGAATCTGTCCTGAGCCCCTTGTGACAAAATCGAAGCACATAAGCCATTATGCGAATTACTTAAGGAAAGCTGGATCGACGATTTATGAGTTCTATAAAACAATTTGGCTCAACTTCTGCTAATGTACATTCAACAGCACATTTTTAATCTTCTGAAGTTTTGATTTCCGACGCTATCTCAATCTGGTGAAGCTGAGGCCATTGGTCTTCCTCCAACTTCAAGAAACCTTGCCCATCAAACCATAACGAGCTAACAATCTCATCTATATCGGTTCCTCTCGATACTAAATCCGCCGGAATAGCATCTGTTGGAACATGACGTCACAAAATACCATTCGACAGCTCCTGAATTTCTGCAACTCTATTTGCCACAAATGTGCCCAGTGTGCAAGAATCGCGTTTAAGCCAGTATAACACAACCTGTGAATCCAAACTTATAATGCTAAATTTTGTTAGAGTTGTCGCAATTTGTCTTTTGATACGTATTAAGACATACGTATCGAGGAATGCGAATTTTGTGTAAATCGCGCAACGTCATGGTGAACCTATTCCATGTCGTGTGAAGGCTCATTGGAATGGCTTCATCCCAATCTGTTTAAAGTCTCCACAATTCCTGCAACAACATTTTGGCCTTGGTAACAATTGGACATAGCAGCCCAAGAGGGTCAAATAAACGAGCCGCTGCAGACAATATGTTGCGAAACAAAGCTGTCCACGTCGAGATAATATTTAAATATATCCTCTTGAGGTGCCCAGCGCATCCCAAGAGTTTTGACGGAACTCTGCTCATCAATCTTCAGAGTCACTTCTTCACCAGCTTTTGTTTTAAACGACAGATCGCGTGCATGTTGGCCAGCTCAAATAAGCAGCGTATCGCCAGAAAGGGTGCAGAAGCTGTACCATATGTGACTGTATTAAGTCGGTATGCTTGAATATTTTGTGAAGTATTTTCTCTCCACAAAATTAGTTGGAAATTTCTGTCTTTTTCAGAAATATTGATCCTCCTGTACATTTTTGAAATGTTAGCAGTTACGGCATACTTATTCAACCGGAAGTTAATCAGGGTTGAATATAGCTCCCTCTGAATTGTCGGCCCCACCATCAGTGTTTCGTTTAGAGAAACAGCTGTTGACGTCTTACTAGAAGCGTCGAAAACTACACGAAGCTTGGTGGAGGAACTTTCAGGCCTAAGAACGCATTGATGAGAAATATAATATTGATGTCCTAGAGGAGTTGACTTCAGAATGGACATATGTCCCAAATCCAAATATTCTTTCATGAAGTCATGGTACATGCTTTTTAGAACTTGTTTGGCGAAGTGATCAAGCCATTTGTATTTGGAACTTTGCCACCGTTCTGCAGGTTGATTCTTGTGCATTTGAACACGCATGTTTATGTTCAATGTAAATTTTTGGACATATCGCTACAGGAAAGATGACTTCAAGCACGCATTGACCTCTTCCGCTAATGTTGCTCGTGGAATCACGGTCGGCTGGAAAATTCCCCGTTATTTGAGTCGGAATGAACGGTTTGCATTTTAAACACCACATTAATACACGAACGTTCTGTCTGAATGCAGATTTGCTGAGCTTTAACTATATAAATACGCTTTCATGAAAATTGGATTGACGCAAATGTGGGCCGTATATCTGAACAAATTTAAAGCTTTTCGTCAAGTATCTTATGTTGACTGTGTGATATTGTTGTGCATGCCAAGTGCGACAACGTCAGCGGTTCAACTCCTGATGCTTTGGCTAAGCGCATTGGGCTGCATTATTGCTGCGAGGAGTATGGTGAGGTGCAGAATAAAAGAGATCTTTCACTTGGCAAACACGGAAACGCTTTAAGGAATTGTTTATTGATTTTCGTACGCTATCTAAACAGTTCTTAAAGCTGGATTTGGAATTTAATGGCCTTCAGCTGTTATATAAGTCCCCGATGCGCAAAAAAACTACGCGCAAAGAAGAGACCTTGTCTGCTGTTGTTCCGCCGCCAAACGTAGCTCAGCCAAGTACTTTGTTGATACAGCCGTTGATACCGGTCACCACATCTCTGATAATGAGATCGGCGGCTAAGAAAAATACGGTTCCCGAATGTGTGAACAAAGAGTATTTGCAGACAGTTACCCCAAAAATGCCCACCTGCTATATCCTCAATATCGGTGACTGCTTTACCCAGGGAAACAACCACTGCTTCTTTATTAGTGGTCCCAAGCCTCTTGTAGGGATTCCCCCAAGGAAACAAATTTTTGTTTCCAGGCTTGCCCCTGATCTCACATCTGATGATGTTATGACTTTTTTCAAACCAAAATACAAGCCGCTAAGATAAAGGTGGACAAATTTAAGTTCTCTTATGAACGGGACGTATCATCCTTTAAACTTTGTGTCCCTAATGAATGTTTAAACCTCATATGCACGGCTGAAATTCGGACAGCTCATATCATGGTTAAAGAATTCGGGGCAAAAAAGAAAATGAACCGGCAGACGATTAAACTAACTTTGCCAAACCAGACCACTGCGCCTAATAAGACGATGACTAAAAACTAAATTCGTCTCGTTCTTTATCCTATCAAAATGTAAGAGCCCTTCGCAGTAAACTATCTACTTTCTTACTTCTCAGTTTTTGGTGTTAACAGAGACATGGTTAAAACTAGAGATCCTAAGCTGTGGACGGCGGTGGACGTGGCATCAAACATTTGATATAAACTTGATCTGCCTATGATTTGTAGGAACCTTCATGCCAAATTTGGTATCTGTAGCTTCTTTAATAGCTGAGATCTGTTATCTCATATAGACGGAAAGACGGAAATGTCTCAATCGACTCGGCTAGTGCTCCTGAGCAAGAATATATATACTTTATGGGGTCTGCCACGCCTTCTTATGGCTGTTACATACATTTTGCACAAAGTTAGTATACCCTTTTTGACCATTTTCAATGGTCGAAGGGTATAACAATATGATAAGAAAATCTTAGATTTTGAACTAAAAATAGGAGATAAAGTTATACTGAGAGTATGAGTTATACTGGTCATAAGTTAGATCCAGTATATTTAGGTCCTTATATTGTAGAAACAATAGAAGATAGAGACAACATAATAATTAAAGATAAACAAGTAGGTAAGGCTACAGTCGGGCGCCCGACAGTAAGATACCCTTCTCCCAATTTTCTAAATCCGTTACAAACGTGTAACCACTTTCATAGTTTCAAACAGAGAATTCTGCACAAATACTTCTACTACATATAGCTTACTCGCTTGCACTCACACAGCGACGCGCGTAAAGAGTAAAGCGACACGACGCAACGTCGACGTCGGCGTCAACTGCTCAAAGCAGCGCGTCGGCTGCTGCCCGTACCGAAAATTTGTACTGAAAACGTTGACTTGAATAACTTCTGTGTTATTGGTCCGATCGGATTATAATTTGAAGAATATGTTCACATTGCACTCAGCTTTATACAGCAGAACTTTATAAGTTAAATACTTTGCTTAATTATCGTAAATTACCGATTTGCGGGGGCGGTGGGCGTGGCATCAAACATTTGACATAAATTTCACCTGCCCCGGATATATAGGAACCTTCATACCAAATTTGGTGTCTCTAGCTTTTTTAATAGCTGAGATCTGTTGTCACAAACAAACAGACGGACAGACGGACATGTCTCAATCGACTCGGCTAGTGATCCTGAGCAAGAATATATATACTTTATGGGGTCTGCCACGCCTCCTTATGCCTGTTACATACATTTTGCACAAAGTTAGTATACCCTTTTTTGACCATTTTTAATGGTCGAAGGGTGTAAAAATAAAAGAAACAAAAAGTACATAAGGATAGGTTAAAACAAGTGTGTAAGGCTACAGTCGGGCGCCCGAAAGTAAGATAGCCTTCTCCCAATTTTCTAAATCCGTTACAAACGTGTAACCACAATCATAATTTTAAGCAGAGAATTCTGCACAAATACTTCTAGTACATATAGCTTACTCGCTCGCACTCACACAGCGACGCGCGTAAAGAGTAAAGCGACACGACGCAACGTCGACGTGGATGTCAACTGCTCAAAGCAGCGCGCAGGCTGCTGCTCGTACCGAACATTTGTACTGAAAACGTTGACTTGAATAACTTCTGTGTTATTGGTCCGATCGTCCGATTGTAATTTGTAGGATATGTTCATATTGCATTTAGCTTTATACAGCAGAACTTTATAAGTTAAATACTTTGCTTAATAATCGTAAATTACCGATTTGCGGGGGCGGTGGGCGTGGCATCAAACATTTGACATAAACTTCACTTGCCCCGGATATATAGGAACCTTCATACCAAATTTGGTGTCTCTAGCTTTTTTAATAGCTGAGATCTGTTGTCACAAACAAACAGACGGACAGACGGACAGACAGACGGACATGTCTCAATCGACTCGGCTAGTGATCCTGAGCAAGAATATATATACTTTATGGGGTCTGCCACGTCTCCTTAAGTCACATACATTTTGTCACATACATTTTGCACATTTGAACGTATTGGATAAAAAAGTTACGTCGTGTATGACAGCAAGTTGTTTTCGTAAAGCCGATTTTGATAAAATTAATTATTTAATTTCAAATTATGACTGGTCTCATTTTTATCAATGTAACTATATGGTTCAACCGCTCACGTGTGAAGACGTGTTTTTTCGAGCTCCACATAAAATCGGTTGATTTAAGTGAAAGCAGCGTCAGCAATTGAAGCCAACCAAACACAAAATCAAAATCATAAGCGAAAAGACGCTCAGTGCAATGCCTGCACATATAGATTTTTTAACAAATCTATAAGTTATTAATCAACAATTAACTAATTACAAATATAAATAAACTAACCAAAAACAATGAGTGAAAACGAAGCTCGCGCGCAGCGTCAACGTCAGCAAGATGAGCGACGGCTCTCTTCGCAACGCAACAACTCTTACTTTTCCGTCGTCTCTGCAGAATCGAACCGCGAGCGGTCAATCCCCCTACCCGACAGCTGATCTTTCTCTCTTAACACGCGACAGAGAACGCTCTTGCTCCCCGTCGCCGTCGCTACTATCTATCGGGTCGACGCAATCCGACCGCCCGCGATCGGCAACTCCCAACCCGCCAAACGAACACCTGCTTACAGCGAACGACAAAGAACGATCTTGCTCTTTGTCTCCCATACCAACAAAATCTGCTTACACCAAGCAAAGAGAACAGAACTTAGCTGTAACAGCAAGCACAAACTCTTCAATTGTCGCGACAACCTTAATAACTAAAACAACACCGATGCCGACTGCCCGCTCAACACATAAAAACACAACGAAAGCTGCGCAGACAGCAAAACAAACTGCAACTAACGAAAACGAAAACGCAAAGCCGGCCATACAGACTGGAATGGATCGATACATCCAAATAAAACGAAAGCTAAGCCCCCAAAAAAATGTAAACAAACCAAAGATCACACGCGCCAACGCCAACACAACTTTAGGCGAAGCAACGAACAATGCCAACCGGTTTGACATTTTGGCAGACACTATTGAAGATCTGCCCGTTGAAGCTGATGGAAGCGACAAAAATAAGCCAAAGCCACCACCAATATTTGTACGTGAGAAAAGCTCTAGTTCATTTGTAAACAATGTAATAAAGCTTATAGGTGACGCAAATTTCCATAAAATCCCTTAGTTAGGGGCAACATTCACGAAACTAAATTTCAGACCAAGTCTGAACAACACTTTAGAGCCTTAACAAAGTATTTGGACGAAGGAGAAAAAAGCTATTACACATACCAGCTAAAAAGCTGCAATGGTCTGCAAGTCGTACTAAAGGGCATAGAGCCTGATGTAACACCAGACGAAATAAAGCTGGCGCTACAGGATAAAGGATTTACCGCAAAATCAGTCTTCAACATCTTAAACAAAAATAGACAGCCGCAACCACTATTCAAGGTGGAACTTGCACCAGAAGCAAAGATGCCGAAAAGAAACGATGTGCATCCAATCTACAAACTCCAATTTTTACTACATCGTAGAATCACCGTAGAAGAACCTCACAAACGTAACAATCTGGTACAATGTATGAACTGCCAAGAATACGGCCATACAAAGTCTTACTGTAAGCTGCGCCCAGTGTGCGTAGTCTGTGGCGAGCTCCAAGACAAAGCCAACTGCAGTGCACCCAAAGAAGACTCAAGCGGAAAAAGGTGTGGCAACTGTGGAGGCAATCACACAGCCAACTACAGAGGCTGCCCAGTATACAAAGATCTCAAAAGCCGCATTAACCAGCGCGTAGCCACTGTACGCTCACAAAACGCACCGATCACAAAAATACCCTCCAAACACAACCCAGAAGTTTTCTTCTCTACCACAGCCAGATCCTCACTTGGTACAGGATTCGTTACCAAAAACGCGTCATATGCAAACGCTCTAAGATCAGGTCTAGAGCCCCCAGCCTCCAATGCGCCATGTTCACAAGCCAAATATATGGACTTCAATTCTGTACAAGACAAAAAGCCAATGGAACAACAACAAAACAATTTCGAAGCAATGATACTTACCTTGCAGCAGAGCATGGCGGAGTTTATGGCGTTTATGCGAACAACCATGCAAGATCTAATGCGTAATCAAAACATGTTGATACAATTGCTTGTATCACAACAATCAAAATAATCATCTTCATGGCCTCGCTAAGAATCTCTACGTGGAACGCCAACGCCGTTTCACAGCACAAACTTGAGCTAGCTCAATTCCTACACGAAAAGCACATCGACGTAATGCTACTTTCGGAAACACACCTCACAAACAAATATAACTTCAACATAAGAGGATATATTTTCTACGGAACCAATCACCCTGATGGTAAGGCCCACGGCGGGACCGGGATTTTGATAAGAATCCGTCTCAAGCACCACTGTCATATTGAGACTGCCAAAAACTATCTACAAGCAACATCATTAAAAATTCATTTGGATAATGGTAACCAGCTTACCCTAGCCGCTGTTTACTGCCCACCTCGTTTCACTATATCTGAAGACCAATTTATGGAATTCTTCAACTCACTTGGAGAACATTTTATCGCAGCTGGGGACTATAATGCCGAGTACACACACTGGGGGTCTCGACTCGTGAATCCAAAAGGAAAACAGCTCTACAACGCCATTATAAAAGCAAACAACAAGCTCGACCACGTTTCTCCTGGCACACCTACATACTGGCCTACTGACCCCAAAAAACTACCTGATCTAATTGATTTCGCAGTCACCAGAAACATTCCCCGTAATCTGATAAGCGCCGAGTGCCTCTCAGACCTATCATCTGACCACTCGCCCCTCCTTATAAATCTGCTCCGACACCCAGAACCAGCAAACCACTCTTATAAGTTGACTTCAGAAAAAACCAACTGGCTCATATACAAACAAGTGGGTAAGACTACAGTCGGGCGTTCGACAGTAAGATACCCTTCTCCCAATTTTCTAAATCCGTTACAAACGTGTTATTACATTCATAATTTCAAACAGAGAATTCTATACAAATACTTCTAGTACATATAGCTTACTCGCTCGCACTCACACAGCGACGCGCGTAAAGAGTAAAGCGACACGACGCAACGTCGACGTCGGCGTCAACTGCTCAAAGCAGCGCAAAAGCTGCTGCCCGTACGGAACATTTGTACTGAAAACGTTGACTTGAATAACTTCTGTGTTATTGGTCCGATCGGATTGATATTTGGAGAATATGTTCATATTGCATTTAGCTTTACACAAAGCGAAGGAGAACGTTATGCGTTTAATACTTGCTTAATAATCGCAAATAACCGATTTGCGGGGGCGGTGGGCGTGGCATCAAACATTTGACATAAACTTGAACTGCCTATGATTTATAGGAACCTTCATGCCAAATTTGGTATCTCTAGCTTTTTTAATAGCTGATATCTGTTGTCTCATACAGACGGACAGACGGACAGACAGACGGACATGTCTCAATCGACTCGGCTAGTGATCCTGAGCAAGAATATATATACTTTATGGGGTCTGCCACGCCTCCTTATGCCTGTTACATACATTTTGCACAAAGTTAGTATACCCTTTTTTGACCATTTTCAATGGTCGAAGGGTATAACAACTGGGTAAGGCTACAGTCGGGCGCCCGACAGTAAGATACCCTTCTCCCAATTTGCCGAATACGTTACAAACGTGTAACCACACTAATAATTCCAAACAGAAATGTCTGCACAAAAACTTGTTATACATATATCTTACTCGCTCGCACAGCGACGCGCGTAAAGAGTAAAGCGACACGACGCAATATCGGAGATATGTTTATATTGCATTCAGCTTTATACATACCGACGCATAACTTTATACATTTATTACTTTGCGTATAAATCGTAAATTACCGACTTGCGGTGGCGGTGGGCGTGGCATCAAACAGTTGACATAAACTTCATCTGCCCCAGATATATAGGAATCTTCATACCAATTTTGGTGTCTCTAGCTTTTTAATAGCTCAGATCTCTTTTTTTTATACCCTTCGACCATTGAAAATGGTCAAAAAAGGGTATACTAACTTTGTGCAAAATGTATGTAACAGGCATAAGGAGGCGTGGCAGACCCCATAAAGTATATATATTCTTGCTCAGGATCACTAGCCGAGTCGATTGAGACATGTCCGTCTGTCTGTCCGTCTGTATGAGACAACAGATCTCAGCATTTAAAAAAGCTAGAGATACCAAATTTGGCATGAAGGTTCCTGTAAATCATAGGCAGATAAAGTTTATCTCAGTTTTTTGATGCCACGCCCACCGTCCCCGCAAATCGGTTATTTGCGATTATTAAGCAAAGTATTAAATCCATAACGTTCTACTTTGGTTTGTATAAAGCTAAATGCAATATGAACATATTCTCCAAATATCAATCCGATCGGACCAATAACACAGAAGTTATTCAAGTCAACGTTTTCAGTACAAATGTTCCGTACGGGCAGCAGCCGACGCGCTGCTTTGAGCAGTTGACGCCGACGTCGACGTTGCGTCGTATCGCTTTACTCTTTACGCGCGTCGCTGTGTGAGTGCGAGCGAGTAAGCTATATGTACTAGAAGTATTTGTGCAGAATTCTCTGTTTGAAATTATGAGTGTGGTTACACGTTTGTAACGGATTTGGAAAATTGGGAGAAGGGTATCTTACTTGTTTTTTTTCATTTCATTCTCTTGTTTATTGAATCTTCTCATTTATGAGACGAACAAAAAGTTTTCAAATCTTAATATAATTTAGAATACAATTTTTAATTTTGAATTGTTGTGAAACGGTCCTGAGAAGTTACGGCTGGGCAGATTGGTCAAATCGCTGCAGTCTAGATGAGCTGCAAGCTCGCAATAATCGCTTGGCAAGTGGGTTAGGGTGAGCGTAGAGTTTATTCAGGTATTTAGTCCTTTTGTCAAGTATTTCATCTATGACTAGGTTGATTTGCAGATCTCTATGTATGTTTTCGTTGCGCAGGTACCATGGGGCTCCAGTTATAGTGCGCAGAATTTTTGATTGGGCTCGCTGGACTACTTTTATGCTGCTTTTTGACGCGCTTCCCCATCACCGAGTTGTAGATGACTACCTTGTGTTCTAGTTTAAGGGGGGAGTGAGCGTTGATAAGCCAGTGGAGACTAGCTGCCTTGAGATTCATATTTGTTGTTTTCCCCCGCTTCATCCAATAAATGACTTTAATCAAACTACCAAAGTGTTTAATTAATTACAATGTTTCAAATAATCAAAATGCTGCCTCAAAATATACATAAGCTTCTAAAGTCTTACCTATATTAAAGAGTGTTCTCGGTTAGATGCAGTTCAAGCACTTCAAGCGATTATACTATAGAAGCCGGAGTGCCTCAAGGAAGTGTTCTGGGCCCAATTCTATACACCCTATACACGGCGGACATCCCATCAAACTACCAGCTAACGATATCCACATTCGCTGATGACACTGCACAAAGTGCAAACTGGTAACAAATACCCTAAACAAACAAAGCTGCCCTCCCTTGGTAATGAACCACACGCGCATCCTACAAGCCGATAACGTAACATACTTAGGTATTTATCTGGACAAGCGGCTCACCTGGCGGCAACACATAGAGGCCAAGACGACGCACATCAGACTAAAAGCAAGGGATCTACACTGGCTTATAAACCTTCGCTCTCCCCTAAGCTTGGAGTAAAAAGTCCTCTTATATAACTCCGTTTTAAAAGCCATATGGATCTATGGCTCCAAGCTATGGGGCAACGCATCGAGAAGCAACATCGACATAGTACAGCGAGCACAGTCTAGGATTCTGAGAATCATTACTGGAGCTCCATGCTATCTTCGGAACGAGAATATACTCAGAGACTTACAAATAAAACTTGTCATTGAGACAATAGCAGAGAAAAAATAAAATTCAAATAAAAAACTAGCCTCACATCCAAATCCTCTTGCAAGAAAACTTATTCGAGTATGCAGCCAAAACCGACTGCACCGGAACGACCAACCAGCCCAGCGTTAAATTTGTTAGGCCACACAGCACGAATCATTTCATAAAATGATATTTAGTTAGTTTAGAATAAGATTTGAAAACTTATTGTTAGTCTCTTAATTAAAAAGAAAGATTCAATAAATAAGCAAAACATTGGAAAACAAGTCGGAAAGGCTACAGTCGAGCGGGCCCGACTGTGGTATACCCGCTACCATCATGCGAAAAAAAACACGTCTCAAAGTTTCAAAATTGTTTTGACTTTGAAAGTTGCACGTGGTTCCTATTAGATGTTGCCGCATTGCTCTCAGTGTTTTGCAATTAGAACTCATAAGAGGGCTTTTAATTATGATTGTGTAAAAGAGACGCCTATATAATGGTTTACATATTTATTGTGAAATTTAATAATCCAACCAGATTTGTCGTTTATGTTGTACATACATTGCTGTATGCTGCGAAATATGACTAAATATTCTAAATTTCTTTAAATATAGTAATAACTTCGTTAACATTGATTTTAAATAAAGATAACGCATATGCAAAAAAAAACAAGGCGGAAAGGCTACAGTCGAGAGCGCCCGACTGTGGTATACCCGCTACCACCATGCGAAAAAAACACGTCTCACAGTTTCAAATTTGTTTTGACTTTGAAAGTTGCACGTGGTTTATATCAGATGTTGCCGCATTGCTCTCAGTGCTTTGCAATTAGAACTCATCAGAGGGCTTTTAATTATGAATGTGTAAAAGAGACGCCTATATAAAGCTTCACATATTTATTGAGAAATTTAATAATCCAACCAGATTTGTCGTTTATGTTGTACATACATTGCTGCAAAATGTGACTAAATATTCTAAATTTCTTTTAATATAATAAAAACTTCGTTAACATTGATTTTTATAAAGATAACGCATATGCAAAAAAAAAAAAAAAAAACATACAATTTTTACCGACACGAGGTCTTGAACCATGGACCGCCAAAAAACTCGGCCTATGCAGTCTGCAACTATAACAGCTCTGCCATTAGCTCATTTTGAATTTGCTCGGTAAAGTTGCATTATGAGACCATTCAGCTTGTCGTGCAGGCCAAAAGAAATTATTATTGTGTCTCGTGTGTGTGTGTGTGAGTAAGACAATACCAACTCACTCCCCTTAAAATTCTGTTTAATAAAAATTTAAAAAATGCTTGAAAAAAGCTAACCATCCAAAAATATGAACCACTTGCAATCGGGGTTGGGTAGGATTAGAACTCGCGTGCCCTTTCGCTCGTAAGTCGGCGACCACATCCACGCAGCCACTGCAGTTATCTGTCGACCGATATAAAATTGCAATGATGACAGTGCAATAATTTTGGTTCACATAATTGAAAAAAGAGCTTGCCGCCGGAGTTGAACCTGGATCTTGCATATCTAACATAACAAAAGAGACAAAATCAAGTGATCACATGGCACTACTATTTCCTTAATATCTTCCACATTTATAGTCCAATCTTACTGAAATTTTAACGAAACGTCCGCAAGATGGTATTTATAAAGTATTTATAGAACTGTTACTGTAAAGCTAATATTGCGGCTGTAATCAGTTTTTTTCAATTTATGGGGGCGGGTGGAGGCGTGGCTAAAATCCAAAATAAACTTGATCAGCCTGCAGTAATAACACATGTTGTCGCCAAATTTGGGAACTCTAGCTCTTACAACGAAGAAAAGTAAAACAAAAAATTTTTTACCGACGCGAGGTCTTGAACCATGGACCTCCAAAAAACTCGGCCTATGCAGTCTGCAACTATAACAGCTCTGCCATTAGCGCATTTTGAATTTGCTCGGTAAAGTTGCATTATGCGACCATTCAGCTTGTCGTACAGGCCAAAAAGAAATTATTATTGTGTCTCGTGTGTGTGTGTGTGTGTAAGACAATGCCAACTCACTCACCTTAAAATTCTAGTTAATAATTTTAAATGCTTGAAAAAAAGCTAACATCCAAAAATATCAACCACTTAACATCGGGGTTGGGTAGGATTAGAACTCGTGCCCTTCCGCTCGACAAACAGCGACCACATCCACGCAGCCACTGCAGCTATCTGTCGACCACGATAAAATTGCAATGATGACAGTGCAATAATTTTGGTCTGTATGAGACAGATCTCAGCATTTAAAAAAGCTAGAGATACCAAATTTGGCATGAAGGTTCCTGTAAATCATAGGCAGATAAAGTTTATCTCAGTTTTTTGATGCCACGCCCACCGTCCCCGCAAATCGGTTATTTGCGATTATTAAGCAAAGTATTAAATCCATAACGTTCTACTTTGGTTTGTATAAAGCTAAATGCAATATGAACATATTCTCCAAATATCAATCCGATCGGACCAATAACACAGAAGTTATTCAAGTCAACGTTTTCAGTACAAATGTTCCGTACGGGCAGCAGCCGACGCGCTGCTTTGAGCAGTTGACGCCGACGTCGACGTTGCGTCGTATCGCTTTACTCTTTACGCGCGTCGCTGTGTGAGTGCGAGCGAGTAAGCTATATGTACTAGAAGTATTTGTGCAGAATTCTCTGTTTGAAATTATGAGTGTGGTTACACGTTTGTAACGGATTTGGAAAATTGGGAGAAGGGTATCTTACTGTCGGGCGCCCGACTGTAGCCTTACCCACTTGTTTTTTATACCCTTCGACCATTGAAAATGGTCAAAAAAGGGTATACTAACTTTGTGCAAAATGTATGTAACAGGCATAAGGAGGCGTGGCAGACCCCATAAAGTATATATATTCTGGCTCAGGATCACTAGCCGAGTCGATTGAGACATGTCCGTCTGTCTGTCCGTCTGTCCGTCTGTCCGTCTGTCCGTCTGTCCGTCTGTTTGTTTGAGACAACAGATCTTAGCTATTAAAAAAGCTAGAGACACCAAATTTAGTATGAAGGTTCCCATATATTCGGGGCAGGTGAAGTTTATGTCAAATGTTTGATGCCACGCCCACCGCCCCCGCAAATCGGTTATTTACGATTATTAAGCAAAGTATTAAACTTATAAAGTTCTGCTTTGGTATGTATAAAGGTGAATGCAATATGAACATAATCTCCAAATTACAATCCGATCGGACTAATAACACAGAAGTTATTAAAGTCAACGTTTTCATTACAAATGTTCGGTACGAGCAGCAGCTTTTGCGCTGCTTTGAGCAGTCGACGCCGACGTCGACGTTGCGTCGTGTCGCTTTACTCTTTACGCGCGTCGCTGTGTGAGTGCGAGCGAGTAAGCTATATGTAGTAGAAGTATTTGTGCAGAATTCTCTGTTTGAAATTATGAGTGTGGTTACACGTTTGTAACGGATTTAGAAAAATTGGGAGAAGGGTATCTTACTGTCGGGCGCCCGACTGTAGCCTTACCTACTTGTTTTCATTTCATTCTCTTGTTTATTGAATCTTCTCATTTATGAGACGAACAAAAAGTTTTCAAATCTTAATATAATTTAGAATACAATTTTTAATTTTGAATTGTTGTGAAACGGTCCTGAGAAGTTACGGCTGGGCAGATTGGTCAAATCGCTGCAGTCTAGATGAGCTGCAAGCTCGCAATAATCGCTTGGCAAGTGGGTTAGGGTGAGCGTAGAGTTTATTCAGGTATTTAGTCCTTTTGTCAAGTATTTCATCTATGACTAGGTTGATTTGCAGATCTCTATGTATGTTTTCGTTGCGCAGGTACCATGGGGCTCCAGTTATAGTGCGCAGAATTTTTGATTGGGCTCGCTGGACTACTTTTATGCTGCTTTTTGACGCGCTTCCCCATCACCGAGTTGTAGATGACTACCTTGTGTTCTAGTTTAAGGGGGAGTGAGCGTTGATAAGCCAGTGGAGACTAGCTGCCTTGAGATTCATATTTGTTGTTTTCCCCCGCTTCATCCAATAAATGACTTTAATCAAACTACCAAAGTGTTTAATTAATTACAATGTTTCAAATAATCAAAATGCTGCCTCAAAATATACATAAGCTTCTAAAGTCTTACCTATATTAAAGAGTGTTCTCGGTTAGATGCAGTTCAAGCACTTCAAGCGATTATACTATAGAAGCCGGAGTGCCTCAAGGAAGTGTTCTGGGCCCAATTCTATACACCCTATACACGGCGGACATCCCATCAAACTACCAGCTAACGATATCCACATTCGCTGATGACACTGCACAAAGTGCAAACTGGTAACAAATACCCTAAACAAACAAAGCTGCCCTCCCTTGGTAATGAACCACACGCGCATCCCACAAGCCGATAACGTAACATACTTAGGTATTTATCTGGACAAGCGGCTCACCTGGCGGCAACACATAGAGGCCAAGACGACGCACATCAGACTAAAAGCAAGGGATCTACACTGGCTTATAAACCTTCGCTCTCCCCTAAGCTTGGAGTAAAAAGTCCTCTTATATAACTCCGTTTTAAAAGCCATATGGATCTATGGCGCCAAGCTATGGGGCAACGCATCGAGAAGCAACATCGACATAGTACAGCGAGCACAGTCTAGGATTCTGAAAATCATTACTGGAGCTCCATGCTATCTTCGGAACGAGAATATACTCAGAGACTTACAAATAAAACTTGTCATTGAGACAATAGCAGAGAAAAAAATAAAATTCAAATAAAAAACTAGCCTCACATCCAAATCCTCTTGCAAGAAAACTTATTCGAGTATGCAGCCAAAACCGACTGCACCGGAACGACCAACCAGCCCAGCGTTAAATTTGTTAGGCCACACAGCACGAATCATTTCATAAAATGATATTTAGTTAGTTTAGAATAAGATTTGAAAACTTATTGTTAGTCTCTTAATTAAAAAGAAAGATTCAATAAATAAGCAAAACATTGGAAAACAAGTCGGAAAGGCTACAGTCGAGCGGGCCCGACTGTGGTATACCCGCTACCATCATGCGAAAAAAAACACGTCTCAAAGTTTCAAAATTGTTTTGACTTTGAAAGTTGCACGTGGTTCCTATTAGATGTTGCCGCATTGCTCTCAGTGTTTTGCAATTAGAACTCATCAGAGGGCTTTTAATTATGATTGTGTAAAAGAGACGCCTATATAATGGTTTACATATTTATTGTGAAATTTAATAATCCAACCAGATTTGTCGTTTATGTTGTACATACATTGCTGTATGCTGCGAAATATGACTAAATATTCTAAATTTCTTTAAATATAGTAATAACTTCGTTAACATTGATTTTAAATAAAGATAACGCATATGCAAAAAAAACAAGGCGGAAAGGCTACAGTCGAGAGCGCCCGACTGTGGTATACCCGCTACCACCATGCGAAAAAAACACGTCTCACAGTTTCAAATTTGTTTTGACTTTGAAAGTTGCACGTGGTTTATATCAGATGTTGCCGCATTGCTCTCAGTGCTTTGCAATTAGAACTCATCAGAGGGCTTTTAATTATGAATGTGTAAAAGAGACGCCTATATAAAGCTTCACATATTTATTGAGAAATTTAATAATCCAACCAGATTTGTCGTTTATGTTGTACATACATTGCTGCAAAATGTGACTAAATATTCTAAATTTCTTTTAATATAATAAAAACTTCGTTAACATTGATTTTTATAAAGATAACGCATATGCAAAAAAAAAAAGAAAAACATACAATTTTTACCGACACGAGGTCTTGAACCATGGACCGCCAAAAAACTCGGCCTATGCAGTCTGCAACTATAACAGCTCTGCCATTAGCTCATTTTGAATTTGCTCGGTAAAGTTGCATTATGAGACCATTCAGCTTGTCGTGCAGGCCAAAAAGAAATTATTATTGTGTCTCGTGTGTGTGTGTGTGAGTAAGACAATACCAACTCACTCCCCTTAAAATTCTGTTTAATAAAAATTTAAAAAATGCTTGAAAAAAAGCTAACCATCCAAAAATATGAACCACTTGCAATCGGGGTTGGGTAGGATTAGAACTCGCGTGCCCTTTCGCTCGTAAGTCGGCGACCACATCCACGCAGCCACTGCAGTTATCTGTCGACCGATATAAAATTGCAATGATGACAGTGCAATAATTTTTGGTTCACATAATTGAAAAAAAGAGCTTGCCGCCGGAGTTGAACCTGGATCTTGCATATCTAACATAACAAAAGAGACAAAATCAAGTGATCACATGGCACTACTATTTCCTTAATATCTTCCACATTTATAGTCCAATCTTACTGAAATTTTAACGAAACGTCCGCAAGATGGTATTTATAAAGTATTTATAGAACTGTTACTGTAAAGCTAATATTGCGGCTGTAATCAGTTTTTTTTCAATTTATGGGGGCGGGTGGAGGCGTGGCTAAAATCCAAAATAAACTTGATCAGCCTGCAGTAATAACACATGTTGTCGCCAAATTTGGGAACTCTAGCTCTTACAACGAAGAAAAGTAAAACAAAAAATTTTTTTACCGACGCGAGGTCTTGAACCATGGACCTCCAAAAACTCGGCCTATGCAGTCTGCAACTATAACAGCTCTGCCATTAGCGCATTTTGAATTTGCTCGGTAAAGTTGCATTATGCGACCATTCAGCTTGTCGTACAGGCCAAAAAGAAATTATTATTGTGTCTCGTGTGTGAGACAACCACTTAACATCGGGGTTGGGTAGGATTAGAACTCGTGCCCTTCCGCTCGACAAACAGCGACCACATCCACGCAGCCACTGCAGCTATCTGTCGACCACGATAAAATTGCAATGATGACAGTGCAATAATTTTGGTACATATAATTGAAAAAAAAGCTTGCGGCCGGAGTTGAACCTGGATCTTGCATATCTAACATAATAAAACAGACAAAAACACGTGGTCGCATGGCACTACTATTTCCTTAATATCTTCCACATTTATAGTCCAATCTTACTTACACGAAACGTCCGCAAGATGGTATTTATAACGTATATATAAAACTGTTGCTGTAAAGCTAATATTGCGGCTGTAATCAATTTTTTCACTTTATGGAGGCGGGTGCGGGCGTGGCTAAAATCCAAAATAAACTTGATCAGCCTGCAGTAATAACACATGTTGTCACCAAATTTGGGAACTCTAGCTCTTATAATAGCTGAAATCCAGGTGTTCACACGGACGGACAGACAGACAGACGGACAGACGGACATGGCTATATCGACTCGGCTGTTGATACTGATTCAGAATATATATACTTTATGGGGTCGGAGATGTCTCCTTCTGCCTGTTACATACATTTTCGGTTCGAACAAAGTTATAATACCCTTCTACTCTTTGAGTAGCGGGTATAAAAAGAATAGAAAAGTAAAACAAAAAATTTTTTACCGACGCGAGGTCTTGAACCATGGACCTCCAAAAAACTCGGCCTATGCAGTCTGCAACTATAACAGCTCTGCCAGTAGCGCATTTTGAACTTGCTCGGTAAAGTTGCATTATGAGACCATTCAGCTGTACAGGCCAAAAAGAAATTATTATTGTGTCTCGTGTGTGTGTGTGTGTGTAAGACAATGCCAACTCACTCACCTAAAAATTCTAGTTAATAATTTTAAATGCTTGAAAAAAAGCTAACATCCAAAAATATCAACCACTTAACATCGGGGTTGGGTAGGATTAGAACTCGTGCCCTTCCGCTCGACAGTCAGCGACCACATCCACGCAGCTACTGCTGCTATCTGTCGACCACGATAAAATTGCAATGATGACAGTGCAATAATTTTGGTACATATAATTGAAAAAAAAGCTTGCCGCCGGAGTTGAACCTGGATCTTGCATATCTAACATGATAAAACAGACAAAAACACGTGGTCGCATGGCACTACTATTTCCTTAATATCTTCCACATTTATAGTCGAATCTTACTTACCCGAAACGTCCGCAAGATGGTATTTATAACGTATATATGAAACTGTTGCTGTAAAGCTAATATTGCGGCTGTAATCAATTTTTTCCACTTTATGGAGCCGGGTGGGTGCGTGGCTAAAATCCAAAATAAACTTGATCAGCCTGCAGAAATAACACATGTTGTCACCAAATTTGGGAACTCTAGCTCTTATAATAGCTGAGATCCAGGTGTTCCCACGGACGGACAGACAGACAGACGGACAGACGGACATGGCTATATCGACTCGGCTGTTGATACTGATTCAGAATATATATACTTTATGGGGTCGGAGATGTCTCCTTCTGCCTGTTACATACATTTTCGGCTCGAACAAAGTTATAATATCCTTCTACTCTATGAGTAGCGGGTATAAAAAAGGTTGATCGCCCAACGAGCAAGCCTACCACTAAGGTCTGGCTGATTCATCAACCAAAGCAGACTTGATCCGGGTGATCCGGGTGAATTTAATGCGCCAGTTCGAGATGGTGTTTGAGATCCTATCTGAGCGATCAATATCTGAATAGCCGAAAGAACAACGAGCTCCATGCTGCCTTCCACCTGAACTATCTTCAGGCCTCGAAGCGTTGCTCGAGCGGCGAACTGATGGTGCTGCCTCGCCTTCCTCCCCGTAACGAGGATCATCTCGAGTACCTCGAACATACTGGGTTACATTACGATTGCGTCCTGATCCAGACAGATCTGCCAAAATGCATCTTTGAGATCTATCTTGCATATAGAGTGTACTGGAGGGAGCCTGCTAAGGAGCCCATCCATGATTGAAATAGGATACGCATCCCTCATAGTCACTGCGCTCAGCTTCCGTGCATCTAAACAAAACCACACCTTACCAGGTTTTATATTCAAGGTGACTGGAGAAGACCATGGAGAACTAGGAGCCTCTTCGATCACGTCCATAGCCAGCATTGAATCGATCTCAGATGACAGAAGACTATCCTTCACCGGAGACAAGGGGTAAAACATTTGCTTTATTGGTTTTGCGGCTGCTGTATCGATAGTATGCTGGATGAGTGTCGTCAGTCCTAGGCCATTCTTCTCGAAGGATGGAAATATGTAAATTACGCCATCAAGCTGTGATTTTTGGACGAGAGTCAAATCTAGCGGAGGCGAATAGGGATCAGATTTGCAGAAGACTTAATTTATGGATGCTGGAACGATGGAGATGTTGTATCGTTTCCAGAAGTCCATTCCACAAATGAGCTCCTGTCTAATAGTTGGAACAATCAAAAATTCAAACTCGGTTTTCACCGAGAAATACGTCAATGGAACAACAATTAACCCAACTATCTCCTGCGTCTGCCCATCCGCCGTGTGCACGACGTTCTTCGTTGTCAACTAACTTCTGTGCCAACTTGCCAACGATAACGCTTTTGTTAGCACCGCTATCAAGGAGTGCCAAGTGATCCTCACCGAAGACGTTGACTTGGGTGAAAGGGCGTATGTCACCGCTTTGATGGACGATAGAGGAGATAGTATACCGTTTCAAGCCCAGTGTGCGTCGCCAAAATTCACGCAAACTGGTTGCAGACCTTGATCTACTTGAAACGGTAGCATCGATTTTGAAAACCTCAGCTCTTCGCTTCAGATATTCGCGTAGACGCACGTGATACGGTTTAAAATGGTGTGGAATTATTTTGGTCATGTCTGTTGAAATGGAAAGTCTGGTATGATAAAGTGGGCTGCAGGTTCCGAGATTACCGTCGGATGTCGCTTCTCGGAAGTCTGCGAGCATCCTGCGTCGGGTTTTCGACCTGGACTTGCAACTATCGCAATTCGGCCTGTAAACCTCTACCACCCACATCCGTACTAAAAGACGCTCCTCGGCTGAAGACAGTCATGGTAACGATGCCCTACCTTTTCACAAATTCAACATTTGGAATTGTCGACAGAGCGGACATTGCATACCTCTGCTAGAGACACCTCTTCTGACTCCGACTTCAACTTGAATAGAGTTCACGAGGTTTCTTTTAACGTTCGAGCGGATTTGGGGCCGAATGTTTCGGAAGAACTCCTCATGTCGATGGCATTCCGTACGTAAGCTAGCTAAATCCGAGGTGTCTACATGCAACAGCTCATGTTGCAGCTCCGAACGCAAATTGTAACGAACCTCAACCGCGATCTCGCTAACCGACATAGGCTCTCGGAGGGACTCAGCGATAGCCAGCATAGCATTAAGAAAATCATCGAAGCTTTCGTTGCCACCTTGCTTACGACGACGCATAGCATCCTTGATGTCCCTGTCCGTTCTCTGGTCCTGGTACCGCACTTGCAAGCGACTATATAACTCGTACCAGTCCAGATCGCGAACAGTGCGATGCACTCTCCAATAAAACGCGAGTGCTGGGCCAAAGAACACAAGATGAGCAAATTGGGACAACAATGAGAAGTTGCCGTTAAGGCCGTTATATAAAGTCTTTGAGAGGAAGGTCATTGGGTGATCCAGTGAATTTAATGCGCCAGTTCGAGATGGTGTTTGAGATCCTATCTTGGCGATCAATATCTGAATAGCCGAAAGAATAACGAGCTCCATGCTGCCTTCGATCTAAACTATCTTCAGGCCTCGAAGCGTTGCTCGAGCGGCGAACTGATGGTGCTGCCTCGCCTTCCTCCCCGTAACGAGGATCGTCTCGAGTATCTCGAACATACTGGGTCACATTAAGATTGCGGAACGCGGCGGAGATCTGCTCGGCAATCACGGCCGACATGCTATCTCTATAACTTGCCATCGAGCTAGAGATGAGCCTATTATTTCGCTCTTCTGCAAGCGCAGCTGAATCAGGGGCTTTCGTCTCACGTCGTGTTTCCCCGCGTTGGCAGTGGGAGTGAACTCGCAGTTGTCGTGCCAAGCCCCTGGGAACGGGTGTTGCACGGCTTTTAGGATCGCTCCTTTATGAGCAGGAGCGTGTGAAGGTCCAGGCTCAATCTGTGAGTTCAACGACGATCTGCGCTCTACTGCGGCGTTCAGTATGGCCTTGGAGCAACTCAGTCGACAGATAGGATAGTTTTCGTTATTATCGTGCCAACCGGACAGACAAGATCTGTGAAAATAGTGTCTGCAGGTGGTCTCGATGAGGTCTGGGTCCTGACTGGTATCATTGCAGATGGTACAGTCCATCGCGATGCTCAGATCCCCTGCTCTTTTAGAACTCCTTTTAGTAGTAATGACAACCCAACCAATCAAATTCGCAAAAGGAAACCAATTTCTACTCTAACACCTTCTGTCAATAGACACACAGAAAATGTCTAGTCTTATACTCAATATGCGAATTTAATAAATTATATCACACAACACAATAAGGAATGCAAAAACTGATAGATATATTGTATAATAAGTCGATAGATTCATTAAGATAAGAGGGTTAACATAAGTTTGGGTAACATAACAGCAATTTTGTGATGTGATCGTTCATTAGGGCTCTTCTTCTGGGACTAGTGGAGCAATGTGTTGAATATTCCTTTTGAAGATGCCTCGTGCAGTCTTGAGTTCTACTACTCTCACGTAGCCGTCTTTTCCAGGAAACCCAGTTTTTGAAAAATTTTTGAAAAATTTTTGAGGTTATGTCAAAAAGTATACGTTCTGGAAATATTTTGACTTCGGATTCGGATTAAGGAGGTCCAAAAACATATGAAAACATATATCACATGACCAGGTCATGACCCCCCATTATTTTTTGGCGCTTTAAAGATTTTTCATATTTTTTGAGGTTAAGTCGAAACTTAGACGTGCAGGAGAGATTTTGATTGAAGAATCGGATTTAGAAAGTCAAAATACATGAGAAAACATATATCGCATGACCAGATCATGATTCTATATCTTTTTGGGAAAATTTTAAAATTTTTCAGTTTTGTGAGGTTATGTCGAAATCCAGACGTGATGACGTAATTCCGACCCCGGATTCGGATTCAGCGACCCAAAATACATATAACTGCATATGCCGCATGCCCAGATCATGACAAAAAAAAAATTTTGTGGGGCTGTGTTATTCGCCCCATTGGCCATTGTTGAACTGGAGTATTTCCTCTCTTATTAATACTAGCAATCCTTCTTTTATGTTGGCGTATGACCTTTCCCATTTTTGTCTTTGTTGGAGTTCCTGGAGATAATCCTTTGACCATTGTGCCCAAAACATATGTTTAGGTTTGGATATTAATTTCCATCTCTGTCCTAATGATGTAGGTTGCTAAGTTGGCTCATGATCTACTTGTGCAGTCAATGGTTCTCCGATTATAAAATTGCCTGATGTAATTGCGCTTATATCGTTTGGATCATCTGACATCGATCTCGATTACAACTGTCTCCAATTCTTCGTATGTGAGATCAGCTGTAGAAACATTTTTAAATAGCAGATGTTATGCACATTTTACTGCTGCTTCCCATAGTCCACCGAAATGAGGTGCTCTGGGAGGGATAAATTCGAAATTCACTCCCTTTGCATTGCAGCTTTCATTGATGGCTGTTTTAGGTTTTGCAGAATATATCGCTTCTTCCAGTTCTTGAAGCTTATTTCTGGCTCCCACGAAGTTTGTTGCATTGTCACAATGTAGGGTCTGACACTTCCCCCGTCGACTAATGAATCTCCGTAAAGCAGCCAAGAATGCATCTGTTGTAAGGTCGCTGACGAGCTCTAGATGCACTGCCTTTGTTGCAAAGCAACAAAATATAGCAATATATGCCAAATGTGTTAATTTTCTTCGAATTTTATAGTGAACCTTAAATGGTCCACAATAATCAACTCCAGCATTAAGAAATGGTCTTGCTCTCGTGACTCTTAATGGTGGCAAGTCTCCCATAATCTGCTGAATCAGTTTCGACTTGGCTCTTGTGCATCTAACACATTTCTGGACAATGTTCCTGGCCATTGTTTTTCCTTTGATTGACGTGGTGGTGGCGTTCTAATTGCAGTTGACTCCACCATTACATCAGATTTTATACAGCTGGAGGTTCAGTATGATATTGAATTTATTTGTGTAAAACTACACCTTCCCGGTTTTTTCTTATATTCCGCCGTCATCGGAATTATCAGTCTATTCGCAACATATGTCTGCAATTAAGACTGTATTTAACCAGTTATCAGAAAGGGATCAGATCATAGTCCTTGGTGACTTTACAATTCCTGATTGCAATTAGACACCTAATTCCCAGCAGCACGACCTTTTCGATGGACTGTTTGACATGTCATTGTCGCAGGTCAATCATGTTCGTAATTCCAGGTCGCTGGATCTATGTTTTATTTCTGATCCATCTAAGGTAATTTTAAATTAAGCCCAACCCCTTTCTGTACCTGAAGATCCTTACCATCCCACTTTCGAAGTCAATTTCGGTTTGGAATATTATTCTTTGACTAATAGTAAAACATCGGGTAAGCGTGTGCGCTTAAAAAAACAGACTTTTTATTGTTTGAAAAATTCGCTAAGCGTTTTTAGCGAACTAACATAAATTGTTAACAAAACAAAAGTGTAAGACGCGGTGGTTCGGTTCACAATATACAATTTTAATTAATGCTGGCTTCACAGAATATTCAATACTGATTCGAGCGGTGACCACAGCTTGGCCACGCACTCTTAAATTTGCCGTCGGCAATTGCCGATCGGCTTACCATACAATATAAGAGAAACTTACACTAAACAATTCATATGTATTCTCTTAAACTAGCTTAGCTCTATCAATTCAATGTGCTTTGTAACATTATCATAATAACAATTTAACTATAATTATATTTAATATTATTAATACTCTTTATAATAATATGCTGCTCCGACATTCCGGCCCCGTTGACGATCTCCGGTCTTCTACCAATGGCAGTCGAGCAAGCTTATGTACTGGGCGCTTAGTAGTGCCTGTTGCCGTCCTTAGCTCTGCCACTCGGACCTTTCCGTCCTCCCCTTGAATTGTGCGCGTTACGCGCCCTGTTATCCATTGCTGAGGGGGTGTTGTCGTCGTGCACTAGCACGACCGCCCTTTCCTCGAGGTTGGCCTCGCCTTTGTCCCATTGCGCTCGCTGCTGGAGACTGTGCAGGTGACTACCTGGACTACCTGGACCACCTGTGCCAAAAGTGCCGTTTGAGCACCGACAATTGTTGCCACCGCTTCAAATATCCGGGTCCTGGCTTCTTGCTGGTCTCGTCTGGCTCGCATTCTGACGGCAGCGCTAACAAAGGCTGTCCGATAAGCAGGTGTCCTGGCGTCAGCACCTCTCCATCGCTGGGATCGCTGCTGTCGACGAGCAACGGCCTGGAGTTGAGCAGCGCCTCGACGTCCACCAGGTGTGTGCTCAGCTCGTCCTGTGTTAGGTTGGCGTTGCTCGCTCCTCTCAGAAGCCTGTGTTTGGCGGACTTCACCGCGGCTTCCCAAAGTCCTCCGAAGTGCGTGGCGCGGGGGGTATAAATTTCCACTGTACCCCTCTTTCCGCTGCGAAGTCCGTCAGAGCCTCCTTGCTGCTGTTGAACGCCGTCTGCAGCTCCTTCAGCACGTTGCTCGCTCCCACGAAGTTCGTCGCGTTGTCGCTGACCATCGTTTCCGGCAGTCCGCGTCTCCCAATCGATCTTTTAAAGACATGCAAAAAAGCATCAGTTGACAAGTCGGTTACAAGTTCTAAATAGACTGCTTTTGAGGCAAAACAAACAAAAACGGCAACATACATTTTTACAGGTGGTCTACCCCTTATCCTATAGCTGACATAGAACGGCCCACAGAAGTCTACTCTACATACTCTAAATGGCCGACCTTCACCAAGGCGATCAGCAGGCAAAGTTCCCATTATTTGCCCCAACAATTTTGATTTATACCGAAAACAGTGTATGCAATTTCGTACAACTGCAGTGCATAAACTTCGAGTATTTAACACCCAAATTTGCTGCCTCAAAAGCCCAACTAGAACTATTGGACCAGCGTGGTAGTGCCTACGGTGTAAATATCTGACAAAAAGTTGAGTAAATTCTGAACTCTTATTCATTAGAAACGGAAACTTAGCATCGTAAAAGAGAGGTCCGTGTAACAAAAGTCCTCCTACTCTAATGAGCTCGAATTGTATTCCATTTTTCTCAAATTTTTCAATAAATGGATTCAATGACGGCAACATTGGTGCTAGAACTGCTGATTTTTTCAGTAATTTGAATTCACTCTCGAACGAGGTGCGTTCGACTATGGCGATCAGTTTTAGAAATTAAATATTCCTTTCTGATGCCGACACCACGAGCGAATCTGTCCTGAGCCCCTTGTGACAAAATCGAAGCACATAAGCCATTATGCGAATTACTTAAGGAAAGCTGGATCGACGATTTATGAGTTCTATAAAACAATTTGGCTCAACTTCTGCTAATGTACATTCAACAGCACATTTTTAATCTTCTGAAGTTTTGATTTCCGACGCTATCTCAATCTGGTGAAGCTGAGGCCATTGGTCTTCCTCCAACTTCAAGAAACCTTGCCCATCAAACCATAACGAGCTAACAATCTCATCTATATCGGTTCCTCTCGATACTAAATCCGCCGGAATAGCATCTGTTGGAACATGACGTCACAAAATACCATTCGACAGCTCCTGAATTTCTGCAACTCTATTTGCCACAAATGTGCCCAATGTGCAAGAATCGCGTTTAGGCCAGTATAACACAACCTGTGAATCCGACCAGAAAATCATACTTTCAATGCTAAATTTTGTTAGAGTTGTCGCAATTTGTCTTTTGATACGTATTAAGACATACGTATCGAGGAATGCGAATTTTGTGTAAATCGCGCAACGTCATGGTGAACCTATTCCATGTCGTGTGAAGGCTCATTGGAATGGCTTCATCCCAATCTATTTAAAGTCTCCACAATTCCTGCAACAACATTTTGGCCTTGGTAACAATTGGACATAGCAGCCCAAGAGGGTCAAATAAACGAGCCGCTGCAGACAATATGTTGCGTTTCGTTGGCCTATCCGAAACAAAGCTGTCCACGTCGAGATAATATTTAAATATATCCTCTTGAGGTGCCCAGCGCATCCCAAGAGTTTTGACGGAACTCTGCTCATCAATCTTCAGAGTCACTTCTTCACCAGCTTTTGTTTTAAACGACAGATCGCGTGCATGTTGGCCAGCTCAAATAAGCAGCGTATCGCCAGAAAGGGTGCAGAAGCTGTACCATATGTGACTGTATTAAGTCGGTATGCTTGAATATTTTGTGAAGTATTTTCTCTCCACAAAATTAGTTGGAAATTTCTGTCTTTTTCAGAAATATTGATCTGCCTGTACATTTTTGAAATGTCAGCAGTTACGGCATACTTATTCAACCGGAAGTTAATCAGGGTTGAATATAGCTCCCTCTGAATTGTCGGCCCCACCATCAGTGTTTCGTTTAGAGAAACACCTGTTGACGTCTTACTAGAAGCGTCGAAAACTACACGAAGCTTGGTGGAGGAACTTTCAGGCCTAAGAACGCATTGATGAGGAATATAATAATGCTGTCCTAGAGGAGTTGACTTCAGAATGGACGTATGTCCCAAATCCAAATATTCTTTCATGAAGTCATGGTACATGCTTTTTAGAATAAACGTGCTTCCTTAGATAATTTACGCTCAAGTTGCAAAAATGCCTTTCAGCAGTTTGAAAGGACAAGCCAAGAACTTTAGGATCGGTCTTGAAAGGGAGATCCACTGGGAAACGACCAGAAGATAACTTTACAGTTTTCTTGAAGAACAGTTCATAAGCTTGTTGTTCAGCTGTTTGGCGACCAGCCTTCGACTCGAACGGACGTTGATCCAATTCCCAGAAACGAGATACTAACGAGTCGAGAGAACAATTAGTTTGGGCTACTAAACACCAACTGAACTGATGCCTAGGCACTTGTCCAGTATATTTGCCTGCTACTATCCATTCTATCAGCGTGTTTTGCATTGTTGGAAGTTCAGAACCCAGTTTTATTTGCTCAACGCACAACAATTCATAAAATAATTCTGCTCCCAAAAGAATGTCCACCTTAGCTGGCCTATAAAATTCTGGATCTGCCAGCATTATATTTTTGGGTATTTTCCAATTTGAAATACTCATGGACTGTCCTGGCTGTGTTGTTGAAATGGATTTGAACACACAACAGTCAGACGAAAAATTGTGGGAATTTATGCGCGACTGAATAGAAGCACATATCTTATTTTTGCTATCTATTGTTGCACCTCCAACCATTGAAATAGCTAAAGATGTTGGCTCCCGCTTGAGCCGTAACATCTGGGCCATACTCTCTGATATCAAATTGATTTGGGAACCACTGTCAAGCAAGGCTCGAGTAGAATGCAACTGACCAAATCTGTCTTGAACATTAACGACAGCAGTGGCGAGAACAATTTGTGCATTATTTGACACATGGCCCAAATGCACGTCTGCCACAGTTGCTTGATGTGTAGATACCTCACCTTGATCAGGAGTAGTATACCTGTGAAGCAAGGAATGGTGAGGCCTTGAACAAACTCTAGACTTTGGCGCCTTACACTTAGAGACTGTATGCCCAACAACTAAACAATTTAGGCACAACTTTTGTGTTTTGACGTATTCAATAATGTATAACTGAAATTGCTAAAAACGATGGACACGAAGAGATATTGTGCGTTTCTGACTTGCAAAAAACACACACAGACGTTGATTGACGCCCTCCATCAGAAATAGCAAAGGACGACTTACCCTGATGGGGCTTCTTGGCGTCAATTCGCGACTTTGTTTTGTCACGAGTTGACTCCTCTGTTGACAAATACTGATATCTTTTATTCAGTTGTCTAGCACAATCTTCCCAGGATGGCAGCGTATCATAATCAAGCTGCTCTTCAAAACGAGATTTGGTACCATGGTCTACCTTTGCCATGACATTGCATTAGCAATGTCTCTGTCGTTACCTAACGACGACAACGAAGCATAAATAGCAGACACCGAGTCTATGATCGATCTCAAACTCGATGCAGATGGTTTTGTCATGCTAGGTATGTCAAACAATTGCGAAACAGTATCAAAGAATATAAGACATTTATTGTCATATACTGCCTTGAGACTAGCGAGGGCCTTTGGATAGTTACAATCCGTTAATTGATACTGCTTAAATACCCCCAATGCTTCATCGGACAAACACGAAACTAAATGGTTGAACTTTTCGACGTTTGACAAAACTTTCAAACAGGCAGATAAAATTTTTGTATTCCGAATGTTTGCCACTAAATCTGGGCAAACGCATTTTCGGCAGTTGGGATCGCTTTTTCACTAGTCTTTTCAGACTCAAACATGTTGCTTTAAAAGAAAATATCAATAACTCAACAAAGAAAATAATCTCACAACTTTGTGAGCTACCCTCGCAACGACGCCGACTATGTAAATCTAGCTTGCCTAATACACACACACACGCAACCTAGGCGTTGTGTGAGCAAACAACGAAAGTGATCCAAGCGATCCAAAGTAAGGCAAGCTAAACGTTTACTGTAACTACGTTTGTAGGCAGCAATGTAAAATGCGGGGTGCGGGGTAAGCAATGCTAACGAAAGAATATATACACACGCACTCTAAGTGGTATGTATATCAAACAAACGAAACAAACGAAAAGAGTATCAAATCAAATGTTCGCTGACGCTACGTTTGTAGACAGCTGTAAAATCTGCGGGGCGCGGGGTAACAAAATACAAACGGCATAAAATGCAATCGCCGCCGAATGCAAGCGAGATCAAAAAATCAGAGAGCGCAAGCAAAGATCGGTCCGAGTTCAACGGACGTGTGTGTATGTGCAAACGCAAATATGTATGTGCGTATACCTTTATGTATTAAAAGATGTTCGAAATTCGCGAATATATGTAAATATGTAAAGATCGCGATATTTTTGCGTTGGCACAATAACACACTCAATTAAAAACAAGGCGGAAAGGCTACAGTCGAGAGCGCCCGACTGTGGTATACCCGCTACCACCATGCGAAAAAAACACGTCTCACAGTTTCAAATTTGTTTTGACTTTGAAAGTTGCACGTGGTTTCTATCAGATGTTGCCGCATTGCTCTCAGTGCTTTGCAATTAGAACTCATCAGAGGGCTTTTAATTATGAATGTGTAAAAGAGACGCCTATATAAAGCTTCACATATTTATTGAGAAATTTAATAATCCAACCAGATTTGTCGTTTATGTTGTACATACATTGCTGCAAAATGTGACTAAATATTCTAAATTTCTTTTAATATAATAAAAACTTCGTTAACATTGATTTTAAATAAAGATAACGCATATGCAAAAAAAAAAAAAGAAAACAAGTGGGTAAGGCTACAGTCGGGCGCCCGACAGTAAGATACCCTTCTCCCAATTTTCCAAATCCGTTACAAACCTGTAACCACACTCATAATGCCAAACAGAAAATTCTGCACAAATTCTTTTACTACATATAGCTTACTCGCTCGCACTCACACAGCGACGCGCGTAAAGAATAAAGCGACACGACGCAACGTCGACGTCGGCGTCAACTCCTCAAAGCAGCGCGTCGGCTGCTGCCCGTACGGAACATTTGTACTGAAAACGTTGACTTGAATAACTTCTGTGTTATTGGTCCGATCGGAATGTTATTTGGAGGATTTGTTTATATGGCACTCAGCTTTATACATACCGAAGCAGAACATTATGGGTTTAATACTTTGCTTAATAATCGCAAATAACCGATTTGCGGGGGCGGTGGGCGTGGCAGCAAACATTTGAAATAAACTTTATCTGCCTATGATTAATAGGAACCTTCATGCCAAATTTGGTGTCTCTAGCTTTTTTAATAGCTGAGATCTGTTGTCTCATACAGACGGACAGACGGACAGACGGACAGACAGACGGACATGTCTCAATCGACTCGGCTAGTGATCCTGAGCAAGAATATATATACTTTATGGGGTCTGCCACGCCTCCTTATGCCTGTTACATACATTTTGCACAAAGTTAGTATACCCTTTTTTGACCATTTTCAATGGTCGAAGGGTATAAACATACAATTTTTACCGACGCGAGGTCTTGAACCATGAACCTCCAAAAAACTCGGCCTATGCAGTCTGCAACTATAACAGCTCTGCCATTAGCTCATTTTGAATTTGCTCGGTAAAGTTGCATTATGAGACCATTCAGCTTGTCGTGCAGGCCAAAAAGAAATTATTATTGTGTCTCGTGTGTGTGTGTGTGTAAGACAATACCAACTCACTCCCCTTAAAATTCTGTTTAATAAAAATTTAAAAAATGCTTGAAAAAAGCTAACCATCCAAAAATATGAACCACTTGCAATCGGGGTTGGGTAGGATTAGAACTCGCGTGCCCTTTCGCTCGTCAGTCGGCGAACACATCCACGCAGCCACTGCAGTTATCTGTCGACCGATATAAAATTGCAATGATGACAGTGCAATAATTTTGGTACATATAATTGAAAAAAGAGCTTGCCGCCGGAGTTGAACCTGGATCTTGCATATCTAACATAACAAAAGAGACAAAATCACGTGATCACATGGCACTACTATTTCCTTAATATCTTCCACATTTATAGTCCAATCTTACTGAAATTTTAACGAAACGTCCGCAAGATGGTATTTATAAAGTATTTATAGAACTGTTACTGTAAAGCTAATATTGCGGCTGTAATCAGTTTTTTTCAATTTATGGGGGCGGGTGGAGGCGTGGCTAAAATCCAAAATAAACTTGATCAGCCTGCAAAAATAACACATGTTGTCGCCAAATTTGGGAACTCTAGCTCTTATAATAGCTGAAATCCAGGTGTTCACACGGACGGACAGACAGACAGACGGACAGACGGACAGACGGACATCGCTATATCGACTTTGTTCGAACCGAAAATGTATGTAACAGGCAGATGGAGACATCTCCGACCCCATAAAGTATATATATTCTGAATCAGTATCAACAGCCGAGTCGATATAGCCATGTCCGTCTGTCCGTCCGTCCGTCTGTCTGTCTGTCCGTCCGTGTGAACACCTGGATTTCAGCTATTATAAGAGCTAGAGTTCCCAAATTTGGCGACAACATGTGTTATTTTTGCAGGCTGATCAAGTTTATTTTGGATTTTAGCCACGCCTCCACCCGCCCCCATAAATTGAAAAAAACTGATTACAGCCGCAATATTAGCTTTACAGTAACAGTTCTATAAATACTTTATAAATACCATCTTGCGGACGTTTCGTTAAAATTTCAGTAAGATTGGACTATAAATGTGGAAGATATTAAGGAAATAGTAGTGCCATGTGATCACGTGTTTTTGTCTGTTTTGTTATGTTAGATATGCAAGATCCAGGTTCAACTCCGGCGGCAAGCTCTTTTTTTCAATTATATGTACCAAAATTATTGCACTGTCATCATTGCAATTTTTTATCGGTCGACAGATAACTGCAGTGGCTGCGTGGATGTGGTCGCCGACTGACAAGCGAAAGGGCACGCGAGTTCTAATCCTACCCAACCCCGATTGCAAGTGGTTCATATTTTTGGATGGTTAGCTTTTTTTCAAGCATTTTTTAAATTTTTATTAAACAGAATTTTAAGGGGAGTGAGTTGGTATTGTCTTACACACACACGAGACACAATAATAATTTCTTTTTGGCCTGCACGACAAGCTGAATGGTCTCATAATGCAACTTTACTGAGCAAATTCAAAATGAGCTAATGGCAGAGCTGTTATAGTTGCAGACTGCATAGGCCGAGTTTTTTGGAGGTTCATGGTTCAAGACCTCGAGTCGGTAAAAATTTTATGTTTTTCTTTTTTTTTTTTGCATATACGTTATCTTTATTTAAAATTAATGTTAACGAAGTTTTTATTATATTAAAAGAAATTTAGAATATTTAGTCACATTTTGCAGCAATGTATGTACAACATAAACGAGAAATCTGGTTGGATTATTAAATTTCTCAATAAATATGTGAAGCATTATATAGGCGTCTCTTTTACACATTCATAATTAAAAGCCCTCTGATGAGTTATAATTGCAAAGCACTGAGAGCAATGCGGCAACATCTGATAGAAACCACGTGCAACTTTCAAAGTCAAAACAAATTTGAAACTGTGGGACGTGTTTTTTTCGCATGGTGGTAGCGGGTATACCACAGTCGGGCGCTCTCGACTGTAGCCTTTCCGCCTTGTTTTAAACTGCTTACGCATCGATTTGCAACAATATTATCCAATAACACACGCTTAATTTGTGGCACTAAATACCTGAAGGCAGTCTAGGGTTTCAATAGACATTGATCGATTTGATTTATCCATCGGCAATATTCCCAGTCCAGTAGCAGCAAACACTGATGTGGCGGCGACGAAGAAGGTCAGCAATTTTCTCGCACTCGATTTAAAATGATAAACTTTGTTTAAAAGTTTTCTTTTTCCCGCACGTACAAACGACTGTAAAGGCCAGGCAACAACTAAAATTGTCAACACACCGAAGTCCCTGCTCGGGCGCCAATGAAAAATTCGCTAAGCGTTTTTAGCGAACTAACATAAATTGTTAACAAAACAAAAGTGTAAGACGCGGTGGTTCGGTTCACAATATACAATTTTAATTTCTGCTGGCTTCACAGAATATTCAGCGGTGACCACAGCTTGGCCACGCACTCTCAAACTTGCCGTCGGCAATTGCCGATCGGCTTACCATACAATATAAGAGAAACTTACACTAAACAATTCATATGCATTCTCTTAAACTAGCTTAACTCTATCAATTCAATGTGCTTTGTAACATTATAATAATAACAATTTAACTATAATAATATTTATATAATATTTAATATTATTAATACAATTTATAATAATTTGATTGGTCAGATCTTGACCTTTGCACTGATATGAGAGTTGCCATAAATGTATTTTATAACACCATTATTTAATTTTTTGATATATGTGTTCCGAGATTCTATACGACAGTCTCAAATAAGCCCCCGTGGTTTACAAAAAAGCTGTCACGCCAAAAGAATGTAAAGAACGTTTTATTTAAAAATATCAGCTTAATCACTCTTCTATAGTCTTTTCTTGCTATTTAACTGTTTGGTCAAATTTTACCGTGCTTAACGCTAAGTGTTATAACAATTATTTAAACCGTTGTAGGGCTCAGTTCTTTCAAAACCCCAAACAGTTTTATAATTTTGTGAATATGAAGTCTAAATCAGCGGCTTTTCCTTGCAAATTGGAATTTGAAAACTCTATTGCAGACACGGACCAGGCCATGGCCGAAATGCTTGCAAGGTTTTTTCAAACTACTTATTTACGTTCTACCCAAAATAATCAGTCGTATATATCCATATAATATCCCCAGTTCGAATGGTATCTTCACTCCACTTCTGTATAAAAGTTCAATCGCTAGGGATCTTCACTTGGTTAAACCACTTTACTCGCCTGGCCCCGACGGAATTCCCGCGTGCGTACTACGGTTCTGTACTAATTCCCTGAGTAAACTATTGCTTAAATTATTCTCGCTGTCCTAAGAAACTTCTCTTTTTCCTTCCATTTAGTAGGAATCATTCATTATTCCTATACTCAAAAAGGGCAGCAAGTGAGATGCAACTAACTATAGAGGCATCTCTAAGCTATCGGCCATACCTAAATTCTACGAGAATGTCTTCACCCCTCACTTGTAGCACTTTTGTAGATCCATTATTTCCCCTTGCTAACACGGACTCATCAAACGTGGTTCTTCTACGACAAATTCACCTGACTTGCTTTATAGTACAGGGATTTCAGCAAAATCTTCAAACTGAAGATTATACTGATTTCATTCCCTCCTTGCAGAAAAGCTAAAACTTCTTGGTTTCTCGCCTAAACTTCTTAGTTGGATTGTTAGTTATCTTACTGACAGAACCCAAATGGTTCTCTTTAAAGATTGCCTTTCAAACCCATTTTATGCCACATCAGAAAAGCCATTTAGGTCCCCTTCTATTCACTCTTTTCATTAATAACCTTCCGTTTGTCATACGATCTGCTCGCACTCTTATGTATGCAGATGATGTAAAGCTGTGTTTTCAATTTAAAGATGCCTTCTTCTTACTTACAAGCTGACCTAGATAGTTTTCAATCTAGGTGCCGTGCAAATTTATTAATTCTGAATAGTTCTAAATGCAAGCTGATGACATTCTTCCGAACAAGCCCTAAGTTGTCACCCTATACACTTTGTGGTTGTGCCTTGAAAAGAATTGCCTTAGTTGACGATCGTTTGGATCGTAAATTTAAGTTTTCGGAACATATTTCTACTATGGTCAATAAGGCTATGGGAATGCTTGTGTTTATTAAGCGATGGTCTAAGGAGCTATCTAACAAGGACCTTTTATTCCTCACTTGTTCGGCCAATTTTGGAGTACGGATCATGTGTTTGGTATGCTCAGTACTCGACTCAGAGAGACCGCATTGAATCCGTGCAAAAGAACTTTTAAATTTTCGCCTTCAGGACTTTTATGCTGACGCCCGACGTTAACAGACGTGTTTTGTTTGGTGCTACGGGATCTATCAGTTATCATCGTTATCTACAGTGAAACTACAATTATAAATATACTTTCTAAATAAGCGAGAGGACGCTTAAGCGATGCAAACTCGCAAAACTCTGTGTATATTCTCTATTCTTGTGTAACCAAAATTACACTTAAGTTTTGAATTTACAAACAAAATCTGAAAAGTGCGAGCAGCTATGAGTCAACGCGATATTCGTGCTCAGAGACGAAATGAGCAAGACGAGCGTCGACTCTTATTACACCGTAATAATGCGTATTTCACATTCGTGTCCCCCCCACTCCGACAAGCCAAGCTTGAACAAGCAGGTCGACGAACTCAGGCCAGCTCATAGCGACGGCCGCGCTCGTGCTCGCCGACGCTGATGACAGCGCAGTATGATGCTAAGGGTAACCAAAACAACTCTCTTTTGCACTTGCAAGCGTCTCTCTTGTAACGGCCAATACCGGTAGGCTCTGTAGCTACTAGTACTGAGACCTCTCAGTCAACTACTAGCTCGCCCACATTCTCTACAACAACTACCCCGGTGGTCTGCTCAACGATAACTGCCGAAACTGTCTCTGCTGAGCCGACGACGTTCACCCAAAAGCCTCCCACACCTCTCTCGCTGGACAGTTGAAGCAACGAAAACGAAAACAACAGTGAAACGAAACCAAAACAAACTCAAGCAGCGCAACTGGAGCAAACTGGTATCGATCGGTACATACACTTCAAGCACAAGCTGAGCCCGCAGAATAAAGGGGGCGGCAATAAGTCGAAAATGAACCGCAACAACGCTACTAATAGCGAATCTGAGGGACAATACTCAAATAGATACGCTCTCCTAGACAACACCTCAGCGAATCAAATCGACGAGCCAGAAATGGCGTCGAAGAGAACAATTTCCATGTCGTACCCCTAACAAAAGAAAAAATTAGCGAAACCTACTACCTACTACTAGAAATTGAACCAACCGTGACGCCTGATGAAATTACTGCACCACTAAAAGCTAAAAACTTTTACGCCAAATCAGTGATTAACATCCTGAACAGGAAAAAACAACCTCAGCCACTCTTCAAAGTAGAGCTGGGGCTTAAAACTAAAATGGTCAAGCGAAACGAAGTGCACCCGATATATAAGCTACAACTCCTGCTACACCGCCGAATCGCTGTGGAAGAGCCGCACAAACGCAACCAACCAGTGCAATGCACAAACTGTCAAGAATATGGCCACAAGGCCTACTGAACAGCGTTGTCTGCAGTGAGCCATATAGTGCTGCAAATTGTACAAAAAATAGAGGTTAAGATGTGCAGCGGTGAGAACAACACAGCGAACTGGCGTGGCTGTGTTGTCTTCAAAGAGCTTAAAAATCACCTCTACAAGCGCACGCCCTCGCCAAGGTCCCACTCTAACATACAATCATCATCCAGATCAACCACTTCCCAAACGCAACACCAGCCTATTTCACATACTGACTACTGCACCTCATACGCAAGTGCCCTAAAGTCAGGCACCAAAACTTTTACCTCAGCATTAGAAGCCATGAGTAAACTCCACCCACCCATCGCCTCACCAGACGACCAACCCCCACCCAAGTACCCGCCATGTAGCTTGGAAGCGATGATGTCTACACTCCAACAAAGCCTGGAGAAGTTCATGTCGTTCATGCAAACCACTTTGCAAAAGCTTATGAAGAACCAGAAAATGTGACTAAATATTCTAAATTTCTTTTAATATAATAAAAACTTCGTTAACATTGATTTTAAATAAAGATAACGCATATGCAAAAAAAAAAAAAGAAAAAACATACAATTTTTACCGACGCGAGGTCTTGAACCATGGACCTCCAAAAAACTCGGCCTATGCAGTCTGCAACTATAACAGCTCTGCCATTAGCTCATTTTGAATTTGCTCGGTAAAGTTGCATTATGAGACCATTCAGCTTGTCGTGCAGGCCAAATAGAAATTATTATTGTGTCTCGTGTGTGTGTGTGTAAGACAATACCAACTCACTCCCCTTAAAATTCTGTTTAATACAAATTTAAAAAATGCTTGAAAAAAAGCTAACCATCCAAAAATATGAACCACTTGCAATCGGGGTTGGGTAGGATTAGAACTCGCGTGCCCTTTCGCTCGTCAGTCGGCGACCACATCCACGCAGCCACTGCAGTTATCTGTCGACCGATATAAAATTGCAATGATGACAGTGCAATAATTTTGGTACATATAATTGAAAAAAGAGCTTGCCGCCGGAGTTGAACCTGGATCTTGCATATCTAACATAACAAAAGAGACAAAATCACGTGATCACATGGCACTACTATTTCCTTAATATCTTCCACATTTATAGTCCAATCTTACTGAAATTTTAACGAAACGTCCGCAAGATGGTATTTATAAAGTATTTATAGAACTGTTACTGTAAAGCTAATATTGCGGCTGTAATCAGTTTTTTTCAATTTATGGGGGCGGGTGGAGGCGTGGCTAAAATCCAAAATAAACTTGATCAGCCTGCAGTAATAACACATGTTGTCGCCAAATTTGGGAACTCTAGCTCTTACAATAGCTGAAATCCAGGTGTTCACACGGACGGACAGACAGACAGACGGACGGACGGACAGACGGACAGACGGACATGGCTATATCGACTCGGCTGTTGATACTGATTCAGAATATTTATACTTTATGGGGTCGGAGATGTCTCCATCTGCCTGTTACATACATTTTCGGTTCGAACAAAGTTATAATACCCTTCTACTCTATGAGTCGCGGGTATAAATAGCTACGTGGAACGCCACTGGTGTCTCACAGCATAGGCTGGAACTAACACAGTTCCTTAACAACAAAAATATTGATGTTATGTTGCTTTCTGAAACGCAGCTACTTCCGTTTTAAATCCCAAGGTTAACGCCCATCCATTCTCCACTATACTGGACTTACACAAAAGGCCCCACCCAAAACACACACAGACATGCACAATTGTTGTAACCCGCTGTAAACATACAACATACACCATTATTGTACCCACTATATCCATAAATATGTAATTAAGTTCGTTTCTATACTTATAAGATCAAATGTACTAAAAGAAGAGAGCCCTTCGATTACCCTTGACGAAACATTCAAAAGTTAGTAACAGCTACTCCTCTTAAAAAAAGGAGATCAAGACGAAAAAAACAGAAATAGACCAACGAAAAAAAGTACTTTTAACACAAATTTTGTGGTGATATTTCGATTATAAGGACAATTCAACAAGAATAACAAGTGGGTAAGGCTACAGTCGGGCGGCCGACAGTAAGATACCCTTCTCCCAATTTTCTAAATCCGTTACAAACGTGTAACCACACTCATATGTTCGGACTACAATAAATACTACTTTATTATATCTAACAGCCAATCGACTAATAATCTTAAACTTTCACTACTTTCCCACCTGGCTAGAAGTTAGCGAACTTTTTAATTTTCGCCTTCAGGACTTTTATGCTGACGCCCGACGTTAACAGACGTGTTTTGTTTGGTGCTACGGGATCTATCAGTTATCATCGTTATCTACAGTGAAACTACAATTATAAATATACTTTCTAAATAAGCGAGAGGACGCTTAAGCGATGCAAACTCGCAAAACTCTGTGTATATTCTCTATTCTTGTGTAACCAAAATTACACTTAAGTTTTGAATTTACAAACAAAATCTGAAAAGTGCGAGCAGCTATGAGTCAACGCGATATTCGTGCTCAGAGACGAAATGAGCAAGACGAGCGTCGACTCTTATTACACCGTAATAATGCGTATTTCACATTCGTGTCCCCCCCACTCTGACAAGCCAAGCTTGAACAAGCAGGTCGACGAACTCAGGCCAGCTCATAGCGACGGCCGCGCTCGTGCTCGCCGACGCTGATGACAGCGCAGTATGATGCTAAGGGTAACCAAAACAACTCTCTTTTGCACTTGCAAGCGTCTCTCTTGTAACGGCCAATACCGGTAAGCTCTGTAGCTACTAGTACTGAGACCTCTCAGTCAACTACTAGCTCGCCCACATTCTCTACAACAACTACCCCGGTGGTCTGCTCAACGATAACTGCCGAAACTGTCTCTGCTGAGCCGACGACGTTCACCCAAAAGCCTCCCACACCTCTCTCGCTGGACAGTTGAAGCAACGAAAACGAAAACAACAGTGAAACGAAACCAAAACAAACTCAAGCAGCGCAACTGGAGCAAACTGGTATCGATCGGTACATACACTTCAAGCACAAGCTGAGCCCGCAGAATAAAGGGGGCGGCAATAAGTCGAAAATGAACAACAACAACAACGCTACTAATAGCGAATCTGAGGGACAATACTCAAATAGATACGCTCTCCTAGACAACACCTCAGCGAATCAAATCGACGAGCCAGAAATGGCGTCGAAGAGAACAATTTCCATGTCGTACCCCTAACAAAAGAAAAAATTAGCGAAACCTACTACCTACTACTAGAAATTGAACCAACCGTGACGCCTGATGAAATTACTGCACCACTAAAAGCTAAAAACTTTTACGCCAAATCAGTGATTAACATCCTGAACAGGAAAAAACAACCTCAGCCACTCTTCAAAGTAGAGCTGGGGCTTAAAACTAAAATGGTCAAGCGAAACGAAGTGCACCCGATATATAAGCTACAACTCCTGCTACACCGCCGAATCGCTGTGGAAGAGCCGCACAAACGCAACCAACCAGTGCAATGCACAAACTGTCAAGAATATGGCCACAAGGCCTACTGCACAGCGTTGTCTGCAGTGAGCCACATAGTGCTGCAAATTGTACAAAAAATAGAGGTTAAGATGTGCAGCGGTGAGAACAACACAGCGAACTGGCGTGGCTGTGTTGTCTTCAAAGAGCTTAAAAATCACCTCTACAAGCGCACGCCCTCGCCAAGGTCATCATCCAGATCAACCACTTCCCAAACGCAACACCAGCCTATTTCACATACTGACTACTGCACCTCATACGCAAGTGCCCTAAAGTCAGGCACCAAAACTTTTACCTCAGCATTAGAAGCCATGAGTAAACTCCACCCACCCATCGCCTCACCAGACGACCAACCCCCACCCAAGTTCCCGCCATGTAGCTTGGAAGCGATGATGTCTACACTCCAACAAAGCCTGGAGAAGTTCATGTCGTTCATGCAAACCACTTTGCAAAAGCTTATGAAGAACCAGAACACGCTGATACAGCTGCTCGTATTCAGTAAATTATTATAAAACAAGGCGGAAAGGCTACAGTCGAGAGCGCCCGACTGTGGTATACCCGCTACCACCATGCGAAAAAAACACGTCTCACAGTTTCAAATTTGTTTTGACTTTGAAAGTTGCACGTGGTTTCTATCAGATGTTGCCGCATTGCTCTCAGTGCTTTGCAATTATAACTCATCAGAGGGCTTTTAATTATGAATGTGTAAAAGAGACGCCTATATAAAGCTTCACATATTTATTGAGAAATTTAATAATCCAACCAGATTTGTCGTTTATGTTGTACATACTTTGCTGCAAAATGTGACTTAATATTCTAAATTTCTTTTAATATAATAAAAACTTCGTTAACATTGATTTTAAATAAAGATAACGCATATGCAAAAAAAAAAAAGAAAAACATACAATTTTTACCGACGCGAGGTCTTTAACCATGGACCTCCAAAAAACTCGGCCTATGCAGTCTGCAACTATAACAGCTCTGCCATTAGCTCATTTTGAATTTGCTTGGTAAAGTTGCATTATGAGACCATTCAGCTTGTCGTGCAGGCCAAATAGAAATTATTATTGTGTCTCGTGTGTGTGTGTGTGTAAGACAATACCAACTCACTCCCCTTAAAATTCTGTTTAATAAAAATTTAAAAAATGCTTGAAAAAAAGCTAACCATCCAAAAATATGAACCACTTGCAATCGGGGTTGGGTAGGATTAGAACTCGCGTGCCCTTTCGCTCGTCAGTCGGCGACCACATCCACGCAGCCACTGCAGTTATCTGTCGACCGATATAAAATTGCAATGATGACAGTGCAATAATTTTGGTACATATAATTGAAAAAAGAGCTTGCCGCCGGAGTTGAACCTGGATCTTGCATATCTAACATAACAAAAGAGACAAAATCACGTGATCACATGGCACTACTATTTCCTTAATATCTTCCACATTTATAGTCCAATCTTACTGAAATTTTAACGAAACGTCCGCAAGATGGTATTTATAAAGTATTTATAGAACTGTTACTGTAAAGCTAATATTGCGGCTGTAATCAGTTTTTTTCAATTTATGGGGGCGGGTGGAGGCGTGGCTAAAATCCAAAATAAACTTGATCAGCCTGCAGTAATAACACATGTTGTCGCCAAATTTGGGAACTCTAGCTCTTACAATAGCTGAAATCCAGGTGTTCACACGGACGGACAGACAGACAGACGGACGGACGGACAGACGGACAGACGGACAGACGGACATGGCTATATCGACTCGGCTGTTGATACTGATTCAGAATATTTATACTTTATGGGGTCGGAGATGTCTCCATCTGCCTGTTACATACATTTTCGGTTCGAACAAAGTTATAATACCCTTCTACTCTATGAGTCGCGGGTATAAATAGCTACGTGGAACGCCACTGGTGTCTCACAGCATAGGCTGGAACTAACACAGTTCCTTAACAACAAAAATATTGATGTTATGTTGCTTTCTGAAACGCAGCTACTTCCGTTTTAAATCCCAAGGTTAACGCCCATCCATTCTCCACTATACTGGACTTACACAAAAGGCCCCACCCAAAACACACACAGACATGCACAATTGTTGTAACCCGCTGTAAACATACAACATACACCATTATTGTACCCACTATATCCATAAATATGTAATTAAGTTCGTTTCTATACTTATAAGATCAAATGTACTAAAAGAAGAGAGCCCTTCGATTACCCTTGACGAAACATTCAAAAGTTAGTAACAGCTACTCCTCTTAAAAAAAGGAGATCAAGACGAAAAAAACAGAAATAGACCAACGAAAAAAGTACTTTTAACACAAATTTTGTGGTGATATTTCGATTATAAGGACAATTCAACAAGAATAACAAGTGGGTAAGGCTACAGTCGGGCGGCCGACAGTAAGATACCCTTCTCCCAATTTTCTAAATCCGTTACAAACGTGTAACTACACTCATATGTTCGGACTACAATAAATACTACTTTATTATATCTAACAGCCAATCGACTAATAATCTTAAACTTTCACTACTTTCCCACCTGGCTAGAAGTTAGCGATCTCGCGACCTTCCTATTCGTTTACTGCGCTCCTCGGGCGTTACGAGCGCCTTAATCCATTAACACTCTTCTTTTGATCTGATTGGGTTTTCTGGGTTTCCCCATTCCTTTCCAACAAATGTTGGATCAACTAAAATTATCCTTTTACTCCCAGATTAAATTAAATAAATAAATTCAATAAATTAAATAAATAATTTAATGATTAATTAATAATTAAAAATTTTAATACAAAAAAAAAAAAAAAAATATTTTTAAATAATATACTTACATTCAACTTAAATCATACTTATATTTTTAATTTAAATTTACATTTGTAATTTTACTATATTTTAGTCTTTGAGTCACTGCTCTTAGTTGACGTTAAATAAATAAATAAATAAATAATTTCAAACAGAAAATTCTGCACAAAAACTTCTACTACATATAGCTTACTCGCTCGCACTCACGCAGCGACGCGCGTAAAGAGTAAAGCGACACGACGCAACGTCGACGTCGGCGTCAACTGCTCAAAGCAGCGCGTCGGCTGCTGCCCGTACCGAACATTTGTACTGAAAACGTTGACTTTAATAACTTCTGTGTTATAGGTCCGATCGGATTGTAATTTGGAGAATATGTTTATATTGCATTCAGCTTTATACATACCACATAATCGTAAATTACCAATTTCCTGGGGCGATGGGCGTGGCATCAAACATTTGACATAAACTTCACCTGCCCCGGATATATAGGAACCTTCATACCAAATTTGGTGTCTCTAGCTTTTTAATAGCTGAGATCTGTTGTCTCAAGCAAACAGACGGACAGACGGACAGACGGACGGACGGACAGACGGACAGACAGACGGACATGTCTCAATCGACTCGGCTAGTGATCCTGAGCAAGAATATATATACTTTATGGGGTCTGCCACGCCTCCTTATGCCTGTTACATACATTTTGCACAAAGTTAGTATACCCTTTTTTGACCATTTTCAATGGTCGAAGGGTATAATAAATGCCACAACATAACCTGCAGCAGCAACAGGTGCTTCTTACGGTTGAGCGGCGGCACTGGGACAAGGTGTGTATTTTATGTCACATTTGCTCTTCACTTAAGGTTTATTCCAGCAATATCTGCATGGAAATTTAACCCTAAAAGTTTTGGTGCCAAAAAAATAATTTTTCCCATCTTTCATTTGCATTTTCAACTCGACTCACATGCGCAGCCGTCATCCAAAGCGTAACGCTGAAAGTGTATAACCTCATTAATGTGAAGCTGAAACCTTCATCGATCCGGACGTTTACTTCTAATGAGATTTTTTTGAACATCATATATTATGGAACAAAAAAATATATATATTCTGAGTGTAGAGATTTTAATTTGTGGGTCCGATTACTTTTTATAAAATTGTTTATCGTTATGGTGTGGTATTTATAACGCAATAACACTGACATATATATATATAACTTATTCTTTTGGTAAGTTAAAATAGCAACTCGGGAATCTTTAGGCTTGTCGACCAAGGAGTGCATTAAAACTACAAGAAGGCAAGACCGGTATCCTTTTGGAAATAGAGTGAGTTAACCATATTATAAATATATATAACACTTGAATTTTTCACGGTCAGAAGGAAAGATCTATACCACAAGTATATATAAAACAAGTGGGTAAGGCTACAGTCGAGCGCCCGACAGTAAGATACCCTTCTCCCAATTTTTAAAAACCGTTACAAGCGGTAACCATACTCATGATTTCAAACAGAAATTCTGCACAAATACCTTTACTACATATAGCTTACTCGCTCGCACTCACACAGCGACGTGAGTAAAGAGTAAAGCGACACGACGCAACGTCGACGTCGGCGTCAAAGCAGCGCGCAGGCTGCTGCCCGTACAGAAAATTTGTACTGAAAACTTTGACTTGAATAACTTCTGTGTTATAGGTCCGATCGGATTGTAATTTAAAGGATATGTTCATATTGCATTCATATTGATTTATACATAGTAAAGTAGAACTTTGTAAGTTTAATACTGATTTGCGGGGGCAGTGGGCGTGGCATCAAATATTTGACATAAACTTCATCTGCCCCGGATACATAGGCACCTTCATACCAAATTTGGTGGGTCTAGCTTTTTTAATAGCTGAGATCTATTGTCTCAAACAAACAGACAGACGGACGGACGGACATGGCTCAATTGACTCGGCTTGTTATCCTGAGCAAGAATATATATACTTTATGGGGTCTGCCACGCCTCCATATGACTGTTACATACATTTGCACAAAGTAAGTATACCCTTTTTAGACCATTTTCAATGGTCGAAGGGTATATAAATTTATATTTTTCCGAACATCAAGAACTAATTTCACTTTAAAGATCTTATTATGGTCACAAAACTCGATTCTTTCGTCAGATGATAGCCTCAAAAACTAATTTAAATAAGTCAAATTCTTACTTTATCGTAATTTCTAAAAATATCATATACATATTCTTTCTACACCCAACCTTAACTCCCAAAACCAATCATATGTTAAACCCACATACACATTTACAAATGAGAATAATTGACTCAAGAAGAATCCTTCCTGAACAGACATTCCTATGCTCTGGATGTCGCAGAGCCTGTGAGAGGTCAGACATATGTCGTCTGTATAATCCAAGTCCTCTGATGTCTGGTGAGGTTCCACGTGATTCCACGCTCAGGGTTGCACACTTCTTTCATAAGCTCGTCAACCACTATGTTGAAGAGTAGCGGCGACAATGGGCAACCTTTCCGAAATACAGTATTCGTCGGGAAAGGTGCACTTCTTTTTCCATTGTGCAAGTTGGTATCATCGTTTATTGAGTTGATGATACTAATGATGTGGGTGGGTATTCCTTTCGTTGCCTGTGCTCTCCATATTGCCACTCTGTCCACTGATTAGAACGCCTTCTTGAAGTATAGCGGGGCTCTCCATCCCACAACTTGTTCGGTGATTATGCATAGTGTAATTGCCTGGTCTACCCAACTCCTGTGTGGCCTGAATCCTGCCTGTTCATCTCGTTGTTGACTCGATTTTTTCTTGAAGGCGCTCGTTCAGTGGAGTGGAATACTTTGTAGCTTCTCCAATTATTGCAGTCTCTAAGGTCCCCTTTCTTTGCAAGCTTTACAATGGTTACGCCCTTCTAAGAATTCAGTACCGTCTCGATTTTCCATATGCGGGAGAAGTGCGGGTGCAATGTTCCAGCCATCATCTGGGTATCAACTTGTAGAAGTTCAACTGGTATGTTGTCTTTCCCAGCTGCTCTATTGTGCTTCAGCTTCTTAATTGCATTTCTAATTTCATTACAGATTGCAGCAAAGACGATATCCTGACGCTCCCACCTGGGGCAATGTTTCGGAAGTCTGTAGCCACAGTTGTTATCGAGGTATAGCTGATTTCAGTAAAGTATTGCCACCATCTCCTGATTTGTGCGTCATCATTGGATGTAAGATTGCCTGCTAGATCTCTGATAGGTTGGGACTGTATATTGTATCTTCCGGTGATCCGTGCAATGAACTGGTATAGCGAGCGCATGCTATTTTGTCCTGCGACTCGTTCCGCGTTGTCCGCAAATCAATTCAGTAGAGCCCTCTTGTTGTCTCTGGCGGATCGTTTCACAGCTCTGCACAGTGTTCGATATTCGTCGTGACTTTGCGCGAGCTGATCCGTCAGTGACTTTACATTGTTTCTCCGTCTAATAAGGTCTCACGTCCTCTCGGATATCCAGCCGGTCCTTTCGCGTTGTTGGGTGCCAAGTATTTGTTCCGCGGTGGTCCTAAGTGTCCTGCGCTCTACGATGTTGGCTGTTGGTGACGATCCTCGAGTGGTTGCGGTTCAACTTTATTGAAAGTTTTGCAATGACCAGTTCGTGATCGCTATCTATAGATGCTCCCCTTTTATTCCGCACGTTGAGCAACGACTGCCTCCATTTTCTGCTGATGCATATATGGTCAATCTGGTTGCGCGTGTTTCCACTTGGAGATGTCCATGTGTATTTACGGACCTTTTTATGCGAAAACAGCGTGCCCCCAAGGACTAGTTGGAACAGTTGGCAGATTTCAACTAGTCTCTCACCATTGTCATTGCGAGTCCCTATACCGCGCTGTCCCATTTCTGATTTAAGTCCGGTGTTGTTAAAATCATTAAAGTATTAAAGTCCCCCATGAGAATAGTGATATCACATTGCCGTAGCTTAGTGAGGATCGTTGTGAGGGCAGTGTAGAATTCGTCTTTAAGGTCTTCATTGGCGTCTTCTGTCGGGGCATAGCATTGAATAACGTTAATGTGTCTAACCTTGCATTTTTTTTTTTGTCCCCAATGTTTTGCTTATTATTGAATCTTCCCTTTTACTTAATAGCAATAATAGCAATAAGTTTTCAAATCTTATTCTTAACTAACTAAATATCATTTAATGAAATGATTCGTGCTGTGTGGCCTAACAAATTTAACGCTGGGCTGGTTGGTCGTTCCGGTGCAGTCGGCTTTGGCTGCATACTCGAATAAATTTTCTTGCAAGAGGATTTGGATGTGAGGCTAGTTTTTCATTGTATTTTACTTTTTTCTCTGCTATTGTCTCAATGACAACTTTTATTCGTAAGTCTCTATGTATATTCTCGTTCCGAAGATACCATGGAGCTCCAGTAATGATTCTCAGAATCCTAGACTGTGCTCGCTGTACTATGTCGATGTTGCTTCTCGATGCGTTGCACCATAGCTCAGAGCCATAGATCCATATGGCTTTTAAAACGGAGTTATATAAGAGGACTTTTTACTCCAAGCTTAGGGGAGAGCGAAGGTTTATAGGCCAGTGTAGATCCCTTGCTTTTAGTCTGAGGTGCGTCGTCTTGGCCTCTATGTGCTTCCGCCAGGTGAGCCGCTTGTCCAGATGAATAGCTAAATATATTACGTTATCGGCTTGTGGGATGCGCGTGAGGTTTATTACCAAGGGCGGGATGCTTGTTTAGGGAAAATGTTACCTGTTTGCACTTTTCTTCATTTACTCGTATGCGCCAATCTGCAATCCAATGTTCTACACAAGTTATATGGCGTGCTGGTTGCATCGTAGCTTTTACTGGGCATCTGGATCGACTTAGTATTGCAGTGTCATCAGCGAATGTGGATATCGTTAGCTGGTAGTTTGTTGGGATGTCCGCCGTGTAAAGCGTGTATAGAATTAGGCGCAGAACACTTCCTTGAGGCACTCCGGCTTCTATAGTACAATCGCTTGAAGTGCTTGAACTGCATTTAACCCCGATAACTCTTTTATATAGGTAAGACTTTAGAAGCTAATGTATGTTTTGAGGCAGCAGTTTGATTATTTTAAACATAAGTCCATCCAGCCATACTCTATCGATTGAGCTGTGCAATATTCACGATGTTCAAAGGCAGTGCGAATTTCTGTTGTGATGCGGTTAACCTGTTCGATGGCTCCATATTTTGCCCGAAAACCAAATTGGTGCGATGAGAGTGTGTTGTGTGTTTTGAGATGGGGCTGATGCGTAGCAACAGCACTTTTTCAAATAACTTGGAGAGACAAGTAAGTGAGCTTATTGGCCTGTATGATGATGGCTGTGTTTTGTCTTTCCCAGGCTTAGGGATAATAATTATAACTTATTTCTTCCACTTTTGAGGGAAGTATCCAATTTTAGTAATTGCGTTGAAGAGCAAGCAGATTCTTAGAACTGCACACATTGGGAACTCGATGATTTCGGGGTTATTAAGTCGTAACCAGGCGATTTTCCAGTCTTCAGTTGCTCTTTAATGACTTTCGTTATCTCGCTTGGCCGAAATTCTACATGATCTTGTGGTGCTAAGTCAGATGCAGTTAAAGGCGGGAGAGTAAATGAGTTAGAGGCTGGATTTGGTTGAAATACTTTTTTAAGATGATCAGCGAAAACTCTTGCTCTGTCCGTGTCACTGCGAGACCAGTTTCCGGTAGAGTTACGGAGAGGTACAACCGTTTCTGTTGGTACCTGTAGGTTCCTGTGGTCTTTCCACAACGAGTTCTTTGTGCCTGTGGGCGTGAGATTCTCGATGTACCTTAGTTGTGCGTCCGCTTCTTCTTTCTTAAGCGCTTTGGTAAGTCTGCGAGAAGCTGCTTTTAATCTACTCTTTGCGGCAGGTGATTTGTGCTCCTACCGTCGTCGTTTTTCAAGCACCAGCAGTTCAGTATCTCTACTTGTCTTGTTAAACTTTATACTGCATACATAATTGTCTTGTGGAGTTGACGCTTTTGCTGCTGCAACAAGTATTGATTCTTTTTCACCAGCAAACTGATCGGTTTCCAGGGGGCTAGAAAAACCGGTATGGGAACAAACATATTTTTTGTACCTCGCCCAGTTGGTCCTGTTGCTTGTAAGCCTATACGGTCGCTCGATGTGTTGTAGCTGGTACAAAAGTTCTGGAAGTGCCTCAGCTGTAATCACTGATTGGGATATCCTTTTTGTGATGGCAAAGTCAATCAAATCTGGAAGCTTCATGAGATCTGCTGGCCAGTATGTAGGCGCTCCCGGGGAAACATAGTTTAGTTTGCGTTGCGGTTTGATGATTGCGTTGTACAGCTGTTTTCCTTTAGGGTTCGCTATCCGAGATCCCCAGTAAATGTACTTGGCATTCAAATCGCCAGCTGCAAAAAACCTTTCACCAAACGAGTCAAAAAGTGTTGTGAATTTTTCGACAGAGATTGTGAAGCGTGGTGGGCAATAGACAGCAACCAGAGTGAGAGCACCTTTATGGCATTGGAGGTTTATAGAGGTACATTGTAAGCAGTCTTCCTGCCAATTACCAAGAAAGTGGTGCTTAATTCGCAATCGTATTAGTATGCCAGTGCCTCCATGGGCCTTTCCATCCCGGTGATTCGTAATGTAAAATTTATATCCTGGTATTTGGAAGTATTTTGGAAGTATATTTCTGTCGGCTAAGAACTGAGCAAGTTCTAGCTTGTGCCGCGAAACGCCATTAGCGTTCCAGGTAGCTATTATTAAGGGAGTCTGGAACTCCTGTTTTAGAAGAAACGAGCATTTGAATAAGGATGTTTTGGTTCCTCATAAGCTCTTGCATAGTTTCTTGCATGAAGGTCATGAAGTCTTTCATGCTTTGCTGCATCGAAAGCATAATCGCTTCAACGCCAATTGGCTGCTGTTGCATGTTCTGGGTGTTTATTTGTTTATTTGTGTATATTTGGTTAATTTTATACTGGACGCTGGAGGTGACTGCTGTTGGTACTTGGATCCCTGATTTTAGTACACTTGCATAGGAAGAATTTGGCATTGTTCGGTGGCTGGCAGACGAAGGTATGTTATTTGTAGTCGGTTCCATTACTTTGTGAATTGTTGGTGTGATACGATCTCGAGCTGAATCCACTCGTTTGTTTAGGAGACTCTTGAGCTCCTTGTAAACAATGCATCCTCGCCAGTTGGCTGTGTGTTTTTCGCCACAGATGCTGCATAACTTAATTAAACTGTCGTTTTTAGGCCATGGATTTTAGGTTTGTCGGAATGTGCGTAACAGGCAGAAGGAGATATCTGCGACCCCATAGAGTATATATATTCTTACCCTGGATCGTCTGATTCTCAGCTATAAAGAAAGCTAGAGACTCCAAATTTGGCATGAAGTTTCCTGTATATCCTAGGCAGTAAACGTCGTTTTCAAATTTCGGGTACCACGCCCACCGCCCCCGTAAATAAGTAATTTGTGATTATTAAGCAAAGTATTAAACTCATAACGTTCTGCTTCGGTATACGTAAAGCTGAATACAATATGAACATATCCTCTAAATTACAATCCGATCGGAGAAATATCCCAGAAGTTATTCAAGTTAACGTTTTCAGTACAAATGTTCGGTACGAGCAGCAGCCTGTGCGCTGCTTTAGGCAGTTGACGCCGATGTCGACGTCGCGTCATGTCGCTTTACTGTTTACGCGCGTGTATGTGTGTGTGTGTGAGCGAGTAAGCCATATGTATTAAAATAAGTTTGGAAGAATTCGCTGTCAGAAGTCATGAGTGTGTTTACATGTTTGGTACGGATGTTAAAGGGTATGTCTGTCGAGCGCGCCCGTCTGTAGCCTTGCCCACTTGTTTTTGTTTCATTATATTAAGATTTATATAAATATTAATTTTTATATATTTTATGGTATATGAAAATCCATGGCCTCTTACAGTCACCGCGTGACTGTAGCCTTTCCGACTCGTTTTTCTTAGGACAGTTTACAGTACTGTGGGCATCGCTGCAATCGACGCAGATGGATTTTAGGGTGCAGTATGCTTTGGTGTGGCCATGTTCTTGGCAGTTGGTGCACTGCACAGGTTGCCTGAGCTTGTGTGGCTCTTCTACGGTTATTCTTCGGTGCAGTAAATACTGTAGCTTATATATAGGATGTACTTAATTTTTGTTGTTTTTCAGACTCGATGGCTCCAGTTCGACTTTAAAGAGTGGCTGCGGATCTTTGTTCCTGTTGAGAATATTGATCACCGTTTTGGCGTTGAAGTTCTTCTCCCTTAGTGCCGCGATAATTTCGGATGAGGTCACTGATGACTCTATTCCTTTAATGACAACCTGCAATCCTTTGGCACTTTTCAGCTGGTAGGTATAGTAACTCTTCCCAGCTTCGTCCAGGTACTTGGTCACTGTTCGGTGGCTTGACTAATCCTGAGTCTGCACTTTCGTGTCTTGTATATTGCCCTTAGTAAGAGGTATAACATGAAACTTGTTTTCTCCAATGATTGCAACTAGTTTGTTAACCAGCGCACTTGAGGTTTTCTCACGTATATATATTGGTGGCGGCTTTATCTTCTTCTGCTCCTGTTCCTGCACTTCACAGTGATCCAGTAGTGCAAACCTATTTGAACTTGAGTCATTGGCAGCGCTGGTGCGATTTATTTTCGGCTGATTACCAGCCTGCTTGTGTTGTGGGCTTAGCTTTTGCCGTCACCCTAACAACTAACCGTCGCTGTGCTCCGCGCACTATAAAATTGCATATTTAACCATATCCTTAAAACTGTCATATTTGTCCTGTACAGGAATAACACTTCTACTGGATTAAATGGGCACAAAAAAAAGAGTGTTATTCATTAATTTATAATAAAATTATTTGTTAAAATTTGATAAATAAACCTACATTTTATAATGATACAACAAAAACTTCTAAATAGTGAAAAGAAAAGAAAATAAACTTAACTAGTCGGAAAGGCTACAGTCACGCGGTGACTGTAAAAGGCCATGGATTTTCTGTTTATGTTTATATACCATAAAATATTTATATCGAATAGAAATTTTAATATAATGAAACAAAAAAGAAAACAAAAAGGCTACAGTCGGGCGCCCGACAGTAAGATACCCTTCTCCCAATTTTCTAAATCCGTTACAAACTTGTAACCACACTCATAATTTTTAACAGAGAATTCTGCACAAATACTTTTACTACATATAGCTTACTCGCTCGCACTCACACAGCGACGCGCGTAAAGAATAAAGCGACACGACGCAACGTCGACGTCGGCGTCAACTGCTCAAAGCAGCGCGTCGGCTGCTGCTCGTACCGAACATTTGTACTGAAAACGTTGACTTGAATAACTTCGGTGTTATTGGTCCGATCGGATTGTAATTTGCAGAATATGTTTATATTGCATTTAGCGTTATACATACCAAAGCAGAACGTTATGGGTTTAATACTTTGCTTTATAATCGCAAATAACCGATTTGCGGGGGCGGTGGGCGTGGCATCAAATATTTGATATAAACTTGATTTATGGTTTCTAGGAACCTTCATGCCACATTTGGTATCTCTAGCTTTTTTAATAGCTGAGATCTGTTTTCTCATACAGACGGACAGACGGACAGACAAACGGCCATGTCTCAATCGACTCGGCTAGTGATCCTGAGCAAGAATATATATACTTTATGGGGTCTGCCACGCCTCCTTATGCCTGTTACATATATTTTGCAAAAAGTTATACACCCTTTTTTGACCATTTTCAATGGTCCACGGGTATAACAAGTGCGCAAGGCTACAGACGGGCGCGCTCGACAGACAGATACCCTTTAACATCCGTACCAAACATGTAAGCACACTCATGACTTCTGACAGAGAATTCTTCCCAACTTATTCTAATATATATGACTCGCTCACACACACACAGACACGCGCGTAAAGAGTAAAGCGACACGACGCGACGTCGACGTCGGCGTCAACTGCTCAAAGCAGTGCGCCGGCTGCTGCTCGTACCAAACATTTGTACTGAAAACGTTGACTTGAATATCCTTTGTTTTATAAGTCCGATCGGATTGTAATTCCGAGGATATGTTCATATTGTATTTAGCTTTATGTATACCGAAGCAGAACGTTATGAGTTTAATATTTTGCTTAATAATCACAAATTACTGATTTACGGGAGCGGTGGGAGTGGTACTAGAAATTTGAAAACGACGTTTACTGCCTAGGATATACAAGAATCTTCATGCCAAATTTGGAGTCTCTAGCTCTTTTAATAGCTGAGAATCAGACGCTCATACAGACGGACAGACGGACAGACAGACAGACGGACAGACGAACAGACGGACAGACGGACAGACAGACATGGCTAGATCGACTTGGCTAGTGATCCTGAACAAGAGTATATATACTTTATGGGGTCGCAGATGTCTCCTTCTGCTTGTTACGCACATTCCGACAAACCTAATAGACCATGTATTTTTTTTAAATCCATGGCCTAAAAACCGCCTTTGCTGAGGGTTGAACCCCCATCTCGTTGTTTGATTGCCGGCTTTTCTACACATATGACTATGGCTGCAACTTTTTGCTGTGCGGCTAAGTTATTTTTTCCATCTCATACACACACATAACCATTTTTGCATTAAAAATATCGCAAACGCCCATGGCTGACAGCAGCTTGCAGGCAAGGCATCACAAATCAATAGAAAACGTGAACTTGCGTGACTTCTATGTTTTATATCAGATTGGGCTGGAATATAAAGAATCGTTGTTAACTTTATGTATCCCAAAGAAGAAATCTGTAACTCGAATACTTTGTTTATTTACTGATTTACGGGGGCGGTGGGCGTGGTTATACGCTCGGGGTTGCACACTTCTTTCATAAGCTCGTCAACCACTATGTTGAAGAGTAGCGGCGACAATGGGCAACCTTTCCGAAATACAGTATTCGTCGGGAAAGGTGCACTTCTTTTTCCGTATGTGCAGTACTGTTAAGTTGGCATCATCGTACATTGACTTGATGACACTAATGATGTTGGTGGGTACTTTCCTTGCCTGTGCTCTCCATATTGCCACTCTGTCCATTGAATAGAACGCTTTCTTGAAGTCTATGAACAGGAGGTATAGCGGGGCTCTCCATTCCACAACTTGTTCGATAATTATAGGTAGTGTATTTGCCTGGTCTACCCAACTCCTGTATGGTCTGATCCTGCCTGTTTTTTTCCATTTCTTTTTCTTGTTTATTGAATCTTCTCAGTTTATGAGACTAACAAAATGTTTTCAAATCTTAATATAATTTATAATTAATTTTTAATTGTTGTTAAACGGTCCTGAGAAGTTACGGCTGGGCTGATTGATTAAATCACTGCAGTCTAGATGAGCTGCAAGCTCGCAATAATCGCTTGGCAAGTGGGTTAGTCCTTTTGTTAAGTATTTCATCTATGACTAGGTTGATTTGCAGATCTCTATGTATGTTTTCGTTGCGGAGGTACCATGGGGCTCCAGTTATAGTGCACAGAATTTTTGATTGGGCTCGCTGGACTACGTTTATGCTGCTTTTTGACGCGCTTCCCCATAGCTCGGAGCCGTATGTCCAGATGGGCTTGATCACCGAGTTGTAGATGACTACCTTGTGTTCTAGTTTAAGGGGGAGTGAGCGTTGATAAGCCAGTGGAGACTAGCTGCCTTGAGCTTCATATTTGTTGTTTTTGCTTCGATATGCCTACGCCATGTGAGCCGCCTGTCTAGGTGAACTCCCAGGTACGTTACCTCGCTAGCTTGTGGAACTGGTGTGTTGTGTAGGATTATAGTAGGGCATGTTCGTCGATTGAGCGTGAATGTAACATGTTTGCTCTTAGCCTTGTTAATGCAGATGCGCCAGTCTGCAAACCATGTTTCCACCAGTATTAGGTGGCGAGCTAGTTGCGCAGTTGCTTCCGTTGGAGATCTGGATCGGCTGAGGATCGCAGTATCGTCGGCGAACGTGTGCGTTGTTAGCTGGGAGTTGATAGGTATGTCCGATGTAAACAGAACATAGAGAACGGGGCCCAGGAGGCTACCTTGGGGGACGCCAGCGTTGATGTTATGGTCAAGGGACGTACTGTTGTTGCATCTAACTGTGAAGGTACGCTTGTAGAGGTACGTCTCCAACAGCTTATGGGTGTTCTGAGGCAACAGTTTCTGGATTTTGAACATAAGTCCGTCAAGCCAGACTCTATCAAAAGCTTGAGCTACATCCAAGAATAATGCAGAGCAGTATTCACGGTTTTCAAAGGCAGTGCGTATTTCCGTTGTGATTCTGTTCACCTGCTCAATGGTCCCATGCTTCTTTTGGAATCCGAATTGATGCGTAGGAATGATGTTATGAAGATTTATGTAAGGCATGAGACGTAGCAGAAGCACCTTTTTAAAAAGTTTGGACAGGGTGGTTAGCAAACTTATTGGCCTGTAGGAAGCTGGTGACGTTTTATCTTTTCCTGGCTTGGGAATCAAGCTTAGCAATTCCGTTGAAGAGCTTGCAAATCAGGTTCAGCACACATCGAGGCAGACAGCTGATCATCTTGGAAGTAATCATGTCGTGCCCAGGTGATTTTCTAGTCTGAAAACCATTGGCTCCAGCGGTGCGCTATTGCTAGGTGACAAGGGGAGGATGAATGTGTTTGTAGGCGGATTAGGCTGAAACACTTTTTGTAGGTGGTCAGCAAAGGTGTGGGCTCTTTGTTCGTCGCTTCGGGACCAATTTCCATGGGCACCTCGCAATGATGTGACAGCCTCTGTTGGTGCCTGGAGGTGTCGGTTGGCTTTCCATAAGGAGTGTTTTGTTCTGGTTGGTGAGGGCGTCTCGATGTATTCATATTGTGCCTTTTCTTCCGCTAGCTTGAGTGTTGTGGTGAGCAAACGCGTCGCAGCTTTTAGTCTTTGTTTCGAGCTCGGCGATCGGTGCTTTTGCCACTCTCTGCGCAAGCGCCGTTTTTCAAGCACCAGATTTTCAATATCTCTGCTTGTTAGGTTGTATCTCATAGGAGCAGGGAGGTCTGGTGGAGTTGAGACTGTTGCTGCTGCAACTAGGGTCGATACAAGCGAGCCGTTCAGGTTGTCAATGTCTGTTTCGGTATTTGGCAATCCTGAGGCGTCGATATGGTTATTTGTAAGACTGTAAGTCTTCTTAATTAACCGGGTGATATGAGGACAAGTCTAGTGTTGACTCTGCTGTTATGAGATGCTGTGGAATACCATTTGTTATTGTGAAGTCAATGAGGTCAGGAAGCTTCTTTGGATCTGCAGGCCAGTATGCAGGTCTACCCAGTGTTACCAAGTTTAGCTTTCGGTTTGGTTTGTTGATTGCGTTGCAATGTTCCAGCCATCATCTGGGTATCAACTTGAAGAAGTTTTGCTGGTATGTTGACTTTCCAAGCTGCCCTATTGTGCTTCAGCTTCTTAATTGCATTTCTAATTTCTTTACAGATTGCGGCGAAGACGATATCCTGACGCTCCCACCTGCGGCAATGTTTCTTAAGTCTGTAGCCACAGTTGTTGTCTACCCAGTAGGGCTCACTTGTCGTCTCTGGCGGATCGTTTCACAGCTCTGCACAGTGTTCGATATTCGTCATGGCTTTGCGCGAGCTGATCCGTCAGTGACTTTACATTGTTTCTCCGTCTGATAAGGTCCCACGTCCTCTCGGATATCCAGCCGGTCCTTTCACGTTGTTGGGTGCCAAATATTTGTTCCGCGGTGGTCCTAAGTGTCCTGCGCTCTACGATGTTGGCTGTTGGTGACGATCCTCGAGTGGTTGCGGTTCAACTTTATTGAAAGTTCCGCAATGACCAGTTCGTGATCGCTATCTATTGCTGCTCCCCTTTTATTCCGCACGTTGAGCAACGACTGCCTCCATTTTCTGCTGATGCATATATGGTCGATCTGGTTGCGCGTGTTTCCACTTGCGGAAACAGCGTGCCCCCAAGGACTAGTTGGAACAATTGGCAGATTTCAACTAGTCTCTCACCATTGTCATTGCGAGTCCCTATACCGCCCTGTCCCTGATTTAAGTCCGGTGTTGTTAAAATCATTAAAGTATTAAAGTCACCCATGAGAATAGTGATATCACATTGCCGCAGCTTAGTGAGGATCGTTGTGAGGGCAGTGTAGAAGTCGTCTTTAAGGTCTTCATTGGCGTCTTCTGTCGGGGCATAGCATTGAATAACGTTAATGTGTCTAGCCTTGCATTTTTTTTTGTCCCCAATGTTTTGCTTATTATTGAATCTTCCCTTTTACTTAATAGCAATAATAACAATAAGTTTTCAAATCTTATTCTAAACTAACTAAATATCAATTAATGAAAGGATTCGTGCTGTGTGGCCTAACAAATTTAACGCTGGGCTGGTTTGTCGTTCCGGTGCAGTCGGCTTTGGCTGCATACTCGAATAAATTTTCTTGCAAGAGGATTTGGATGTGAGGCTAGTTTTTCATTGTATTTTACTTTTTTCTCTGCTATTGTCTCAATGACAAGTTTTATTTGTAAGTCTATGTGTATATTCTCGTTCCGAAGATACCATGGAGCTCCAGTAATGATTCTCAGAATCCTAGACTGTGCTCTCTGTACTATGTCGATGTTGCTTCTCGATGCGTTGCACCATAGCTCAGAGCCATAGGTCTATATGTGTTTTAAAACGGAGTTATATAAGAGGACTTTGTACTCCAAGCTTAGGGGTGAGCGAACGTTTTTAAGCCAGTGCAGATCCCTTGCTTTTAGTCTGAGGTGCATCGTCTTGGCCTCTATGTGTTTTGTGTGTTTTGTCTTTCCCAGGCTTAGGGATCATAATTATAACGCATTTCTTCCACTTTTGAGTAATTTTTAGTAATTGCGTTGAAGAGCAAGCAGATTCTTAGAACTGCACACATTGGGAACTCGATGATCATTTTTGGGGTTATTAAGTCGTAGCCAGGCGATTTTCCAGTCTTCAGTTGCTCTTTAATGACTTTCGTTATCTCGCTTGGCCGAAATTCTACAGGATCTTGTGGTGCTAAGTCAGATGCAGTTAAAGGCGGGAGAGTAAATGAGTTAGAGGCTGGATTTGGTTGAAATACTTTTTTAAGATGATCAGCGAAAACTCTTGCTCTGTCCGTGTCATTGCGAGACCAGTTTCCGGTAGAGTTACGGAGAGGTACAACCGTTTCTGTTGGTACCTGTAGGTTCCTGTGGTCTTTCCACAACGAGTTCTTTGTGCCTGTGGGTGTGAGATTCTCGATGTACCTTAGTTGTGCGTCCGCTTCTTCTTTCTTAAGCGCTTTGGTAAGTCTGCGAGAAGCTGCTTTTAATCTACTCTTTGCTCCTACCGTCGTCGTTTTTCGAGCACCAGCAGTTCAGTATCTCTACTTGTCTTGTTAAACTTTATACTGCATACATAATTGTCTTGTGGAGTTGACGCTTTTGCTGCTGCAACAAGTATGGATTCTTTATCAACAGCAAACTAATCGGTTTCCAGGGGGCTAGAAAAACCGGTATGGGAACAAACATTTTTTTTGTACCTCGCCCAGTTGGTCCTGTTGCTTGTAAGCCTATACGGTCGCTCGATGTGTTGTAGCTGGTACAAAAAATGAAAGAGCACCGGACAGTGATCAGATGAGAGTTCTGGAAGTGCCTCAGCTGTAATCATTGATTGGGATATCCTTTTTGTGATGGCAAAGTCAATCAAATCTGGAAGCTTCATGGGATCTGCTGGCCAGTATGTAGGCGCTCCCGGGGAAACATAGTTTAGTTTGCGTTGCGGTTTGATGATTGCGTTGTACAGCTGTTTTCCTTTAGGGATCGCTATCCGAGATCCCCAGTAAATGTGCTTGGCATTCCAATCGCCAGCTGCAACAAACCTTTCACCAAACGAGTCAAAAAGTGTTGTGAATTTTTCGTCATAGATTGTGAAGCGTGGGCGTGAAAACGACGTTTACTGCCTAGGATATACAAGAATCTTCATGCCAAATTTGGAGTCTCTAGCTTTCTTAATAGCTGAGAATCAGACGCTCATACAGACGGACAGACGGACAGACAGACAGACGGACAGACAGACATGGCTAGATCGACTCGGCTGGTGATCCTGAGTAAAAATATATATACTTTATGGGGTCACAGATATTTCCTTCTGCCTGTTACGTACATTCCAACAAACCTAATAGACCATGTATTTTTTTAAAAACCATGGCCTAAAAACCGTTTCTGAAAGCAATTTTACAAAAAACTAGTCGGAAAGGCTACAGTCACGCGGTGACTGTAAGAGGCCATGGATTTTCAAATTACGTTTATATACTATAAACAAGGCGGAAAGGCTACAGTCGAGAGCGCCCGACTGTGGTATACCCGCTACCACCATGCGAAAAAACACGTCTCACAGTTTCAAATTTGTTTTGACTTTGAAAGTTGCACGTGGTTTCTATTAGATGTTGCCGCATTGCTCTCAGTGCTTTGCAATTAGAACTCATCAGAGGGCTTTTAATTATGAATGTGTAAAAGAGACGCCTATATAATGCTTCACATATTTATTGAGAAATTTAATAATCCAACCAGATTTGTCGTTTATTTTGTACATACATTGCTGCAAAATGTGACTGAATATTCTAAATTTCTTTTAATATAATAAAAACTTCGTTAACATTGATTTTAAATAAAGATAACGCATATGCAAAAAAAAAAAAAAGAAAAAACATACAATTTTTACCGACGCGAGGTCTTGAACCATGGACCTCCAAAAAAACTCGGCCTATGCAGTCTGCAACTATAACAGCTCTGCCATTAGCTCATTTTGATTTTGCTCGGTAAAGTTGCATTATGAGACCATTCAGCTTGTCGTACAGGCCAAAAAGAAATTTTTATTGTGTCTCGTGTGTGTGTGTGTGTAAGACAATACCAACTCACTCCCCTTAAAATTCTGTTTAATAAAAATTTAAAAAATAGTTGAAAACAAGTAGGTAAGGCTACAGTCGGGCGCTCGACAGTAAGATACCCTTCTCCCAATTTTTAAAATCCGTTACAAGCGTGGAACTATATTCATAATTTCAAACAACAATTCTGCACAAATTCTTCTACTACATATAGCTTACTCGCTCGCACTCACACAGCGACGCGCGTAAAGAGTAAAGCGACACGACGCAACGTCGACGTCGGCGTCAACTGCTCAAAGCAGCGCGTCGGCTGCTGCCCGTACCGAACATTTGTACTGAAAACGTTGACTTGAATAACTTATGTGTTATTGGTCCGATCGGATTGTAATATGGAGGATACGTTCATATTGCATTTAGCTTTATACATACCAAAGCAGAACGTTATGGGCTTAATACTTTGCTTAATAATCGCAAATAACCGATTTGCGGGGGCGGTGGGCGTGGCATCAAACATTTGACATAAACTTTATCTGCCTATGATGTACAGGAACCTTCATGCCAAATTTGGTATCTCTACCTTTTTTAATAGCTGATATCTGTTGTCTCATACAGACGGACAGACGGACAGACAGACGGACATGTCTCAATCGACTCGGCTAGTGATCCTGAGCAAGAATATATATACTTTATGGGGTCTGCCACGCCTCCTTATGCCTGTTACATACATTTTGCAGAAAGTTAGTATACCCTTTTTGACCATTTTCAATGGTCGAAGGGTATAAAAAGCTAAGCATCCAAAAATATGAACCACTTGCAATCGGGGTTGGGTAGGATTAGAACTCACGTGCCCTTTCGCTCGTCAGTCGGCGATCACATCCACGCAGCCACTGCAGTTATCTGTCGACCGATATAAAATTGCAATGATGACAGTGCAATAATTTTGGTACATATAATTGAAAAAAGAGCTTGCCGCCGGAGTTGAACCTGTATCTTGCATATCTAACATAACAAAACAGACAAAAACACGTGATCACATGGCACTACTATTTCCTTAATATCTTCCACATTTATAGTCCAATCTTACTGAAATTTTAACGAAACGTCCGCAAGATGGTATTTATAAAGTATTTATAGAACTGTTGCTGTAAAGCTAATATTGCGGCTGTAATCAGTTTTTTTCAATTTATGGGGGCGGGTGGAGGCGTGGCTAAAATCCAAAATAAACTTGATCAGCCTGCAGTAATAACACATGTTGTCGCCAAATTTGGGAACTCTAGCTCTTACAATAGCTGAAATCCAGGTGTTCACACGGACGGACAGACAGACAGACGGACGGACGGACAGACGGACAGACGGACAGACGGACAGACGGACATGGCTATATCGACTCGGCTGTTGATACTGATTCAGAATATATATACTTTATGGGGTCGGAGATGTCTCCATCTGCCTGTTACATACATTTTCGGTACGAACAAAGTTATAATACCCTTCTACTCTATGAGTAGCGGGTATAAAAAGGTAGATTTACCAAATTTGGCATGAAGGTTCCTGTAAATCATAGGCAGATAAAGTTTATGTCAAATGTTTGATGCCACGCCCACCGCCCCCGCAAATCGGTTATTTGCGATTATTAGGCAAAGTATTAAACCCATAACGTTCTGCTTTGGTATGTATAAAGCTAAATGCAATATGAACGTATCCTCCATATTACAATCCGATCGGACCAATAACACATAAGTTATTCAAGTCAACGTTTTCAGTACAAATGTTCGGTACGGGCAGCAGCCGACGCGCTGCTTTGAGCAGTTGACGCCGACGTCGACGTTGCGTCGTGTCGCTTTACTCTTTACGCGCGTCGCTGTGTGAGTGCGAGCGAGTAAGCTATATGTAGTAGAAGAATTTGTGCAGAATTGTTGTTTGAAATTATGAATATAGTTCCACGCTTGTAACGGATTTTAAAAATTGGGAGAAGGGTATCTTACTGTCGGGAGCCCGACTGTAGCCTTACCTACTTGTTTTCAACTATTTTTTAAATTTTTATTAAACAGAATTTTAAGGGGAGTGAGTTGGTATTGTCTTACACACACACACACACACGAGACACAATAAAAATTTCTTTTTGGCCTGTACGACAAGCTGAATGGTCTCATAATGCAACTTTACCGAGCAAAATCAAAATGAGCTAATGGCAGAGCTGTTATAGTTGCAGACTGCATAGGCCGAGTTTTTTTGGAGGTCCATGGTTCAAGACCTCGCGTCGGTAAAAATTGTATGTTTTTCTTTTTTTTTTTTTTCATATGCGTTATCTTTATTTAAAATCAATGTTAACGAAGTTTTTATTATATTAAAAGAAATTTAGAATATTCAGTCACATTTTGCAGCAATGTATGTACAACATAAACGACAAATCTGGTTGGATTATTAAATTTCTCAATAAATATGTGAAGCTTTATATAGGCGTCTCTTTTACACATTCATAATTAAAAGCCCTCTGATGAGTTCTAATTGCAAAGCACTGAGAGCAATGCGGCAACATCTAATAGAAACCATGTGCAACTTTCAAAGTCAAAACAAATTTGAAACTGTGAGACGTGTTTTTTTCGCATGGTGGTAGCGGGTATACCACAGTCGGGCGCTCTCGACTGTAGCCTTTCCGCCTTGTTGTAATTTATTCTGTTATAAGTGGTCCGACTACGCCCTCAACTATTGATAATAAAAACTACTATGTAGTATTTATTGATCAATATACACATTACTGTGAAACATATTTAATAACTTTTAAATTAGACGTGTTTTTTGTATTTAAAGATTTTGTGGTAAAAAGTGAGGTTCATTTCAATTTAGAAATCGTAAATCTGTATATTGATAATGTTAGGAAATATCTATCTAATGAAATGCTTGAATTTTTTGTAGAAAAATGTATCAGCTATCACTTAAAGGTTCCTCATACCCCACAGTTAGATGGTGATGGATAGCGGATGATTAGATCTATTACTGAAAAAGCGCGCTCTATGATCAACTGTACTAAGCTTAATAGAAGTTTTTGGGGTGAGATGTTTCAACAGATTTAAAAAATTTGAGAAAACAGTCGGGTGCACCCGACAGTAACATACCCTGCTCCCAATTTTTAACACCCGTACCAAACATGTAAACTTACTTATGATTTCTGACATAAAATGCTGCAGAACTCATTATAATATATAGGGATTACTCGCTCCCACACACACAGACAGATGCGTAAGGAGTAAAGTCGTCGTCAACTGCTCAAAGCAGCGCAAAGGCTGCTGCTCGTAGCAAACATTTGTACTGAAAACGTTGACTTGAATAACTCTTGTGTTATTGGTCCGGTCGGATTGTTTTTTGAAGTAAATGTTAATATTGTATGCATCCTATGGGATACAGACGCAGTTACGAGTTTTATACTGTGCTTAATAATCGCAAATTACCGATTTGCGGGGACGGTGGGCGTGGCATTAAAAATGTGATACAAACTCGATCGGAATATTCATACCAAATTTGGTGTCTCTAGCTTTCTTAATAGCTGAGATCTGTTGTCTCATAAAACATCGACAGACAGACGGACATAGCTCAATCGACACTTTACAGGGTCTGCGTCGCCTGCTTATGCCAGTTACATACATTTATTACATTGTTATTTGGGGATTGTTATTTGGCGAATATGTTCATATTGCATTTAGCTTTATACATACCAAAGCAGAACATTATGGGTTTAATACTTTGCTTAATAATCGCAAATAACTGATTTGCGGGGGCGGTGGGCGTGGCATCAAACATTTGATATAAACTTGATCTGCCTATGGTTTATAGGAACATTCATGCCAAATTTGGTATCTTAGCTAAGATCTGTTGTCTCATACAGACGGACAGACGGACGGACGGACAGACGGACAGACGGACAGACAGACGGACATGTCTCAATCGACTCGGCTAGTGATCCTGAGCAAGAATATATATACTTTATGGGGCCTGCCACGCCTCCTTATGCATGTTACATACATTTTGCACAAAGTTAGTATACCCTTTTTTGACCATTTTCAATGATCGAAGGGTATAAAAAAAAGAACAGAAAAACAAGGCGGAAAGGCTACAGTCGAGAGCGCTCGACTGTGGTATACCCGCTACCACCATGTGAAAAAAAACACGTCTTACAGTTTCAAATTTGTTTTGACTTTGAAAGTTGCACGTGGTTTCTATTAGATGTTGCCGCATTGCTCTCAGTGCTTTGCAATTAGAACTCATCAGAGGGCTTTTAATTATGAATGTGTAAAAGAGACGCCTATATAATGCTTCACGTAATTATTGAGAAATTTAATAATCCAACCAGATTTGTCGTTTATGTTGTACATACATTGCTGCAAAATGTGACTGAATATTCTAAATTTCTTTTAATATAATAAAAACTTCGTTAACATTGATTTTAAATAAAGATAACGCATATGCAAAAAAAAAAAGAAAAACATACAATTTTTACCGACGCGAGGTCTTGAACCATGGACCTCCAAAAAACTCGGCCTATGCAGTCTGCAACTATAACAGCTCTGCCATTAGCTCATTTTGAATTTGCTCGGTAAAGTTGCATTATGAGACCATTCAGCTTGTCGTACAGGCTAAAAAGAAATTTTTATTGTGTCTCGTGTGTGTGTGTGTGTGTAAGACAATACCAACTCACTCCCCTTAAAATTCTGTTTAATAAAAATTTAAAAAATAGTTGAAAAAAAGTTAACCATCCAAAAATATGAACCACTTGCAATCGGGGTTGGGTAGGATTAGAACTCGCGTGCCCTTTCGCTCGTCAGTCGGCGATCACATCCACGCAGCCACTGCAGTTATCTGTCGACCGATATAAAATTGCAATGATGACAGTCCAATAATTTTGGTACATATAATTGAAAAAAGAGTTTGCCGCCGGAGTTGAACCTTGATCTTGCATATCTAACAAAACAAAACAGACAAAAACACGTGATCACATGGCACTACTATTTCCTTAATATCTTCTACATTTATAGTCCAATCTTACTGAAATTTTAACGAAACGTCCGCAAGATGGTATTTATAAAGTATTTATAGAACTGTTGCTGTAAAGCTAATATTGCGGCTGTAATCAGTTTATGGGGGCGGGTGGAGGCGTGGCTAAAATCCAAAATAAACTTGATCAGCCTGCAGTAATAACACATGTTGTCGCCAAATTCTGGAACTCTAGCTCTTATAACAGCTGAGATCCAGGTGTTCACACGGACGGACAGACAGACAGACGGACAGACGCACATGGCTATATCGATTTGGCTATTGATACCGATTTAGATAGATATATACTTTATGGGGTCGGAGATGTCTCCTTCTGCCTGTTATATACATTTTCGGTTCGAACAAAGTTATAATACCCTTCTACTCTATGAGTAGCGTGTATAAAAATTTAATAAATTAACTACACTATGTTACTTCATTTTTCAAAAGGAGGGAGATACGGTATGCGTACATACCGACAGTACACTGTACTCAGAATACTTACATAAATCACTAACATAATAACATACGCATTGGCAGTTCTAGAGTAAACAATAATGTCCAAGTGGAAGTGTTATATGATCGCCCACTTATGAAGCACACTGCTTAAGTGCATGGTCAGCATTCCCACGCTAACCAAATGCCGCTATGTACATAATGTGTGCACATAGAATTCTCTCTCAATTCTCTTAACGTAAGTAATATCTCTAAGTAATATCTCTCTCTAATATCTCCCGGCTTCACCAGGCAGCTAAGGCGCACTTCGTAGCCTAAAAGGAATATTGTATTAGCTTTAAGAATCAGTCGAGTTTAACAACTGATGCAAGCTTCTTGATCAAAATATACGGAGCTATGCTCCAGAAAAACATTTAAACTACATCTAAAGGATTCTACTTATGACACCACTCAATCAAAAAACAAGTGGGTAAGGCTACAGTCGGGCGCCCGACAGTAAGATACCCTTCTCCCAATTTTCTAAATCCGTTACAAACGTGTAACCACAATCATAATTTCAAACAGAGAATTCTGCACAAATACTTCTAGTACATATAGCTTACTCACTTGCACTCACACAGCGACGCGCGTAAAGAGTAAAGCGACACGACGCAACGTCGACGTCGGCGTCGACTGCTCAAAGCAGCGCGCAAGCTGCTGCTCGTACCGAACATTTGTACTGAAAACGTTGACTTGAATAACTTCGGTGTTATTGGTCAGATCGGATTGTTATTTGGAGAATATGTTTATATTGCATTTAGCTTTATACATACCAAAGCAGAGCATTATGGGCTTAATACTAAATAATCGCAAATAACCGATTTGCGGGGGATTTGGGCGTGGCATACTACATTTGATATAAAATTGAAATGCCTATGATTTATAGGAACCTTCATACAAAGTTTGGTATCGCTAGCTTTTTATACCCTTGCAGAGGGTATATTAATTTTAGCCAGAAGTTTGCAACGCACCTTAGGAGACATCTCCGACCCTATAAAGTATATATATTCTGAATCAGCATCAACAGAGGAGTCGAAAAATGGATGTCCGTCTGTCCGTCCGTCCGTCCGTCCGTCCGTCCGTCTGTCAGTCCGTCCGTCCATCTGTTGCAACGCAAACTAGTCTCTCAGTTTTTGAGCTATCTTCATGAAACTTGGCACACAAGCTTCTTATTGCTGTACGCTGTAAATAAGGAACGAGCCAGATCGGACTGATATATCGTATAGCTGTCATAGAAGCTATCGGCCGATTTTTGTTGTTTTTCAAGATATTGCAACAAGATGTGGCAAATCTTATTTTTATTACGTTTTTAATGTCTTGTCAAAATTGTATCAAAATCGGACCACTATAACATATAGCTGCCATAGGAACAATCGGCTGAAATCAGGGTTTTTGTATGCAAACCTGTTTTGTTTTTGGAAATACCGCACATTATCAATACTTTTTAATGTTATACAGTAACCCGCCCTTAGTTTTTTCATTTAAATATCTCAGAAGTTTTTATTCTATAGCTGTTATAGAAACAATCAGTCAGTCCATCTGCCTGTTGCAACGCAAATTAGTCCCCCAGTTATTGAGCTATCGTCATGAAACTTTGCTCACAAGCTTCTTATTTCTGCCCTCTTTAAATAAGTCGGAACGGGCTAGATCGGACTGATATATCGTATAGCTGTCATGGAGCCTATCGGCCGCTTTTCGTTATAATTCAAGATATAGCTATCAGGCTTACCACATCCAAATCTAAGTGTGTCCTTAATAATAAAGTTTCATCAAAATCGAACTTTTAATACTTATAACGATCAACGATCGGCCTAATGAAGGCTGAGTATGTGAAATTATAAGAGGATGATATAATCGATGTACTGTTATAATTGCTCAATAAATTCCACAGAAACCAGCAGCAATCCAAATATATTTTATATGTTGTATAACTGCAAGGGTATGAAACCTTCGGCAAGCCGAAGGTAACCTTGTTTAATAGCTGAGATCTGTTTTCTCATACAGACGGACAGACCGACAGACATGTCTCAATCGACTCGGCTAGTGATCCTGAGCAAAAATATATATACTTTATGGGGTCTGCCACGCCCTTTTTTTGACCGTTTTCAATGGTTGAAGGGTATAAAAATTGTAATGCAAGTATTAAAATTTGAATACGAATAAAATATAGACCACTCATAAGTTGAAAAAAGATAGTTAAGCTTAACTGAATAATAATAACAAGTTTTGCGAAAGCATTTTAATTTAGGAATAACTATTGACTTTTCACTATTACCTATTATACGTGTCATTCTCACAATAACACCAAAAACTAATGGTAACCGTGGACGCCACTCCCAGAAAGCGACAGGTGGTAGCCGCACCACTGGGATATGTCGCATCTGGCCAATCACCAGTTTGAACGAAAACCCAACTGATTGCAGAAACCAATACAACAGAATTAAACATAAACGGCTCCCATAACTCCTTGACGATCTTAGGCATCTCAAAACGGACACGAACTGGACAATGGGACCTTAGGAACCATCAAGATTAGCACAGTTCGTGGTAGAAATGGAGAAATTGAAGGTAGCGATAGCAGACATTAGCGAGATGAGGTGGCGTGGCAGTGGAGAAACAACTACATACAATAGCAATCTAGTCTTGCACAGTGGCAGTATGACGGCAGCAGACATGGTGTAGGAATATTTGTAGCCAGAAAGATCAATGTTAAATTGCTATCCTACAAAACTTTCTGTGTGTTGAATAATAAGGTGAAACTTAACTAGTCGGAAAGGCTACAGTCACGCGGTGACTGTAAAAGGCCATGGATTTTCTGTTTATGTTTATATACCATAAAATATTTATATCGAATAGAAATTTTAATATAATGAAACAAAAACAAGTGGGTAAGGCTACAGTCGGGCGCCCGACAGTAAGATACCCTTCTCCCAATTTTCTAAATCCGTTACAAACTTGTAACCACACTCATAATTTTTAACAGAGAATTCTGCACAAATACTTCTACTACATATAGCTTACTCGCTCGCACTCACACAGCGACGCGCGTAAAGAATAAAGCGACACGACGCAACGTCGACGTCAGCGTCAACTGCTCAAAGCAGCGCGTCGGCTGCTGCTCGTACCGAACATTTGTACTGAAAACGTTGACTTGAATAACTTCGGTGTTATTGGTCCGATCGGATTGTAATTTGCAGAATATGTTTATATTGCATTTAGCGTTTAATACTTTGCTTAATAATCGCAAATAACCGATTTGCGGGGGCGGTGGGCGTGGCATCAAATATTTGATATAAACTTGATCTGCCTATGGTTTATAGGAACCTTCATGCCAAATTTGGTATCTCTAGCTTTTTTAATAGCTGAGATCTGTTTTCTCATACAGACGGACAGACAAACGGACATGTCTCAATCGACTCGGCTAGTGATCCTGAGCAAGAATATATATACTTTATGGGGTCGCAGATGTCTCCTTCTGCCTGTTACGCACATTCCGACAAACCTAATAGACCATGTATTTTTTTTAAATCCATGGCCTAAAAACAAATACACAACGAACAAATCGATCGTTCTAAAATGAGCCAACGCGAATTGCGCGCTTAGCGGCAAAAAGAGCAAGACGAGCGCCGACTCTTTTTGCAGCGGAACAATGCATACTTCACCGTCGTGTCTGACGCCCGCGAGTGCCAAATCATCCACCCGGTCAATGACCTAGCACCTGCAGAATGCAAACGATCGCGGTCTTGCTCACCAATGCTTATGACTGCACGAAGTGAACACGAACGCACAGAGAGCGTATCTCTCACGCTCTTCTCATTTCAAACGGTGTCAAGTTCTTTAGCTACCAGTACAGTAATCACGATATCTACTGCAACAACATCAACATCAACTCTATGCTCAATACCGGCAGCGGTGTACAATTCCGCTGAATCAAAAACAACGAAAGCAAGAGCACTCACACCGACTCTTGAAAGCGAAAGCGGACAAGAACCAAAACAAAACAAAAAACCTTGTCAAACAGGGCTGAAACGCTACATCCAACTAAAGCGAAAACTAAGCCCACAACACAAGCAGGCTGGTAATCAGCCGAAAATAAATCGCACCAGCGCTGCCAATGACTCAAGTTCAAATAGGTTTGCACTACTGGATCACTATGAAGTGCAGGAACCGGAGCAGAAGAAGATAAAGCCGCCACCAATATATATACGTGAGAAAACCTCAAGTGCGCTGGTTAACAAACTAGTTGCAATCATCGGAGAAAACAAGTTCCATGTTATACCTCTTACTAAGGGCAATAAACAAGAAATGAAAGTGCAGACGCAGGATTAGTCTAGCCACCGAACAGTGACCAAGTACCTAGACGAAGCTGGGAAGAGTTACTATACCTACCAGCTGAAAAGTGCCAAAGGATTGCAGGTTGTCATTAAAGGAATAGAGTCATCAGTGACCTCATCCGAAATTATCGCGGCACTAAGGGAGAAGAACTTCAACGCCAAAACGGTGATCAACATTCTCAACAGGAAAAAATGAGCCGCAGCCACTCTTTAACGTCGAACTGGAGCCATCGAGTCTGAAAAACGACAAAAATTAAGTACATATAAGCTACAGTATTTACTGCATCGAAGAATAACCGTAGAAGAGCCAAACAAGTGCAGGCAACCTGTGCAGTGCACCAACTGCCAAGAATATGGCCACCAAAGCATACTGCACCCTAAAATCCATCTGCGTCGTTTGCAGCGAAGCCCACAGTACTGTAAACTGTCCTAAGATTAAAAACGACAGTTAAATTAAGTTATGCAGTATCTGTGGCGAAAAACACACAGCCAACTGGCGAGAATGCATTGTTTACAAGGAGCTCAAGAGACGCCTAAACAAACGAGTGGATTCAGCTCGAGATCGTATCACACCAACAATTCACAAAGTAATGGAACCGACTACAAATAACATACCTTCGTCTGCCAGCCACCGAACAATGCCAAATTCTTCCTTTGCAAGTGTACTAAAATCAGGGATCCATGTACCAACAGCAGTCACCTCCAGCGTCCAGTATAAAATTAACCAAATAAACACAAGTAAACAAATAAACACGCAGAACATGCAACAGCAGCCAATTGGCGTTGAAGCGATTATGCTTTCGATGCAGCAAAGCATGAAAGACTTCATGACCTTCATGCAAGAAACTATGCAAGAGCTTATGAGGAACCAAAACATCCTTATTCAAATGCTCGTTTCTTCTAAAACAGGACTTCCAGACTCCCTTAATAATAGCTACCTGGAACGCTAATGGCGTTTCGCGGCACAAGGTAGAACTTGCTTAGTTCTTAGCCGACAGAAACATTGCTACTCTCAGAGACTCACCTTACCGAAAAGTACAACTTCCAAATACCAGGATATAAAGGAAAGGCCCATGGAGGCACTGGCATACTAATACGATTGCAAATTAAGCACCACTTTCTTGGTAATTGGCAGGAAGACTGCTTATGTACCTCTATAAACCTCCAATGCCATAACGGTGCTCTCACTCTGGCTGCTGTCTATTGCGCACCACGCTTCACAATCTCTGACGAAAAATTTACAACACTTTTTGACTCGTTTGGTGAAAGGTTTACTGGGGATCTCGGATAGCGAACCCTAAAGGAAAACAGCTGTACAACGCAATCATCAAACCGCAACGCAAACTAAACTATGTTTCCCCGGGAGCGCCTACATACTGGCCAGCAGATCCCATGAAGCTTCCAGATTTGATTGACTTTGCCATCACAAAAAGGATATCCCAATCAATGATTACAGCTAAGGCACTTGCAGAACTCTCATCTGATCACTGTCCGGTGCTCTTTCATTTTTTGAACCGGCTACAACACATCGAGCGACCGTATAGGCTTACAAGCAACAGGACCAACTGGGCGAGGTACAAAAAATATTTTTGTTCCCATACCGGTTTTTCTAGCCCCCTGGAAACCGATCAGTTTGCTGGTGATAAAGAATCAATACTTGTTGCAGCAGCAAAAGCGTCAACTCCACAAGACAATTATGTATGCAGTATAAAGTTTAACAAGACAAGTAGAGATACTGAACTGCTGGTGCTTGAAAAACGACGACGGTATGAGCACAAATCACCTGGCGCAAAGAGTAGATTAAAAGCAGCTTCACGCAGACTTACCAAAGCGCTTAAGAAAGAAGAAGCGGACGCACAACTAAGGTACATCGAGAATCTCACGCCCACAGGCACAAAGAACTCGTTGTGGAAAGACCACAGGAACCTACAGGTACCAACAGAAACGGTTGTACCTCTCCGTAACTCTACCGGAAACTGGTCTCGCAGTGACACGGACAGAGCAAGAGTTTTCGCTGATCATCTTAAAAAAGTATTTCAACCAAATCCAGCCTCTAACTCATTTACTCTCCCGCCTTTAACTGCATCTGACTTAGCACCACAAGATCCTGTAGAATTTCGGCCAAGCGAGATAACGAAAGTCATTAAAGAGCAACTGAAGACTGGAAAATCGCCTGGCTACGACTTAATAACCCCAAAAATGATCATCGAGTTCCCAATGTGTGCAGTTCTAAGAATCTGCTTGCTCTTCAACGCAATTACTAAAATTGGATACTTCCCTCAAAAGTGGAAGAAATGAGTTATAATTATGATCCCTAAGCCTGGGAAAGACAAAACACACAAAACACATAGAGGCCAAGACGACGCACCTCAGACTAAAAGCAAGGGATCTGCACTGGCTTATAAACGTTCGCTCTCCCCTAAGCTTGGAGTACAAAGTCCTCTTATATAACTCCGTTTTAAAACACATATAGACCTATGGCTCTGAGCTATGGTGCAACGCATTGAGAAGCAACATCGACATAGTACAGCGAGCACAGTCTAGGATTCTGAGAATCATTACTGGAGCTCCATGGTATCTTCGGAACGAGAATATACACATAGACTTACAAATAAAACTTGTCATTGAGACAATAGCAGAGAAAAAAGTAAAATACAATGAAAAACTAGCCTCACATCCAAATCCTCTTGCAGGAAAACTTTTTCGAGTATGCAGCCAAAGCCGACTGCACCGGAACGACAAACCAGCCCAGTGTTAAATTTGTTAGGCCACACAGCACGAATCCTTTCATTAATTGATATTTAGTTAGTTTAGAATAAGATTTGAAAACTTATTGTTATTATTGCTATTAAGTAAAAGGGAAGATTCAATAATAAGCAAAACATTGGGGACAAAAAAAAATGCAAGGCTAGACACATTAACGTTATTCAATGCTATGCCCCGACAGAAGACGCCTATGAAGACCTTAAAGACGACTTCTACACTGCCCTCACAACGATCCTCACTAAGCTACGGCAATGTGATATCACTATTCTCATGGGTGACTTTAATACTTTAATGATTTTAACAACACCGGACTTAAATCAGTAATGGGACAGCGCGGTATAGGGACTCGCAATGACAATGGTGAGAGACTAGTTGAAATCTGCCAACTGTTCCAACTAGTCCTTGGGGGCACGCTGTTTCCGCATAAAAAGGTCCGTAAATACACATGAACATCCCCAAGTGAAAACACGCGCAACCAAATCGACCATATATGCATCAGCAGAAAATGGAGGCAGTCGTTGCTTAACGTGCGGAATAAAAGGGGAGCAGCTATAGATAGCGATCACGAACTGGTCATTGCGGAACTTTCAATAAAGTTGAACCGCAACCACTCGAGGACACTTAGGACCACCGCGGAACAAATACTTGGCACCCAACAACGTGAAAGGACCGGCTGGATATCCGAGAGGACGTGGGACCTTATCAGACGGAGAAACAATGTAAAGTCACTAACGGATCAGCTCGCGCAAAGCCATGACGAATATCGAACACTGTGCAGAGCTGTGAAACGATCCGACAGAGACGACAAGTGAGCCCTACTGGGTAGACAACAACTGTGGCTACAGACTTAAGAAACATTGCCGCAGGTGGGAGCGTCAGGATATCGTCTTCGCCGCAATCTGTAAAGAAATTAGAAATGCAATTAAGAAGCTGAAGCACAATAGGGCAGCTAAGAAAGTCAATATACCAGCAAAACTTCTTCAAGTTGATACCCAGATGATGGCTGGAACATTGCAACGCAATCAACAAACCAAACCGAAAGCTAAACTACGTATCACTGGGTAGACCTACATACTGGCCTGCAGATCCAAAGAAGCTTCCTGACCTCATTGACTTCACAATAACAAATGGTATTCCACAGCATCTCATAACAGCAGAGTCAACACTAGACTTGTCCTCATATCACCCGGTTAATTAAGAAGACTTACAGTCTTACAAATAACCATATCGACGCCTCAGGATTGCCAAATACCGAAACAGACATTGACAACCTGAACGGCTCGCTTGTATCGACCCTAGTTGCAGCAGCAACAGTCTCAACTCCACCAGACCTCCCTGCTCCTATGAGATACAACCTAACAAGCAGAGATATTGAAAATCTGGTGCTTGAAAAACGGCGCTTGCGCAGAGAGTGGCAAAAGCACCGATCGCTGAGCTCGAAACAAAGACTAAAAGCTGCGACGCGTTTGCTCACCACAACACTCAAGCTAGAAGAAAAGGCACAATATGAAAACATCGAGACGCCCTCACCAACCAGAACAAAACACTCCTTATGGAAAGCCAACCGACACCTCCAGGCACCAACAGAGGCTGTCACATCATTGCGAGGTGCCCATGGAAATTGGTCCCGAAGCGACGAACAAAGAGCCCACACCTTTGCTGACCACCTACAAAAAGTGTTTCAGCCTAATCCGCCTACAAACACATTCATCCTCCCCTTGTCACCTAGCAATTGCGCACCGCTGGAGCCAATGGTTTTCAGACCAGATGAAATAGAGAAGACGGTTAAGGAATTAAAACCTGGAAAATCACCTGGGCACGACATGATTACTTCCAAGATGATCAGCTGTCTGCCTCGATGTGCGCTGAACCTGATTTGCAAGCTCTTCAACGGAATTGCTAAGCTTGATTCCCAAGCCAGGAAAAGATAAAACGTCACCAGCTTCCTACAGGCCAATAAGTTTTTGAAAAGGTGCTTCTGCTACGTCTCATGCCTTACAACAATCTCCATAACATCATTCCTACGCATCAATTCGGATTCCAAAAGAAGCATGGGACCATTGAGCAGGTGAACAGAATCACAACGGAAATACGCACTGCCTTTGAAAACCGTGAATACTGCTCTGCAATATTCTTGGATGTAGCTCAAGCTTTTGATAGAGTCTGGCTTGATGGACTTATGTTCAAAATCCAGAAACTGCTGCCTCAGAACACCCATAAGCTGTTGGAGACGTACCTCTACAAGCGTACCTTCACAGTTAGATGCAACAACAGTACGTCCCTTGACCATAACATCAACGCTGGCGTCCCCCAAGGTAGCCTCCTGGGCCCCGTTCTCTATGTTCTGTTTACATCGGACATACCTATCAACTCCCAGCTAACAACGCACACGTTCGCCGACGATACTGCGATCCTCAGCCGATCCAGATCTCCAACGGAAGCAACTGCGCAACTAGCTCGCCACCTAATACTGGTGGAAACATGGTTTGCAGACTGGCGCATCTGCATTAACAAGGCTAAGAGCAAACATGTTACATTCACGCTCAATCGACGAACATGCCCTACTATAATCCTACACAACACACCAGTTCCACAAGCTAGCGAGGTAACGTACCTGGGAGTTCACCTAGACAGGCGGCTCACATGGCGTAGGCATATCGAAGCAAAAACAACAAATATGAAGCTCAAGGCAGCTAGTCTCCACTGGCTTATCAACGCTCACTCCCCCCTTAAACTAGAACACAAGGTAGTCATCTACAACTCGGTGATCAAGCCCATCTGGACATACGGCTCCGAGCTATGGGGAAGCGCGTCAAAAAGCAGCATAAACGTAGTCCAGCGAGCCCAATCAAAAATTCTGCGCACTATAACTGGAGCCCCATGGTACCTCCGCAACGAAAACATACATAGAGATCTGCAAATCAACCTAGTCATAGATGAAATACTTGACAAAAGGACTAAAAACCTGAATAAACTCTACGCTCACCCTTACCCACTTGCCAAGCGATTATTGCGAGCTTGCAGCTCATCTAGACTGCAGTGATTTGATCAGCCCAGCCCAGCCGTAACTTCTCAGGACCGTTTAACAACAATTAAAAATTAAAAATTGTATTCTAATCAAGATTTGAAAACATTTTGTTAGTCTCATAAACTGAGAAGATTCAATAAACAAGAAAAAGAAATGGAAAAAAAAACAGGCAGGATCAGACCATACAGGAGTTGGGTAGACCAGGCAAATACACTACCTATAATTATCGAAAAAGTTGTGGAATGGAGAGCCCCGCTATACCTCCTGTTCATAGACTTCAAGAAAGCGTTCTATTCAGTGGACAGAGTGGCAATATGGAGAGCACAGGCAAGGAAAGAAGTACCCACCAACATCAGTAGTATCATCAAGTTAATCTACGATGATGCCAACTTAACAGTACTGCACAACGGAAAAAGAAATGCACCTTTCCCGACGAATACTGGATTTCGGAAAGGTTGCCCATTGTCGCCGCTACTCTTCAACATAGTGGTTGACGAGCTTATGAAAAATGTGTGCAACCCCGAGCGTGTAACCACGCCCACCGCCCCCGTAAATCAGTAAATAAACAAAGTATTCGAGTTACAGATTTCTTCTTTGGGATACATAAAGTTAACAACGATTCTTTATATTCCAGCCCAATCTGAAATAAAACATAGAAGTCAAACATAGAAGTTCACGTTTTCTATTGATTTGTGATGCCTTGCCTGCAAGCTGCTGCCAGCCATGGGCGTTTGCGATATTTTTAATGCAAAAATGGTTATGTGTGTGTATGAGATGGAAAAAAATAACTTAGCCGCACAGCAAAAAGTTGCAGCCATAGTCATATGTGTAGAAAAGCCGGCAATCAAACAACGAGATGGGGGTTCAACTCTCAGCAAAGGCGGCTTTTAAGTTTATTTTCTTTTCTTTTCACTATTTAGAAGTTTTTGTTGTATCATTATAAAATGTAGGTTTATTTATCAAATTTTAACAAATAATTTTATTATATATTAATGAATAACACTCTTTTTTTTTGTGCCCATTTAATCCAGTAGAAGTGTTATTCCTGTACAAGACAAATATGACAGTTTTAAGGATATGGTTAAATATGCAATTTTATAGTGCGCGGAGCACAGCGACGGTTAGTTGTTAGGATGACGGCGAAAGCTAAGCCCACAACACAAGCAGGCTGGTAATCAGCCGAAAATAAATCGCACCAGCGCTGCCTATGACTCAAGTTCAAATAGGTTTGCACTACTGGATCACTGTGAAGTGCAGGAACAGGAGCAGAAGAAGATAAAGCCGCCACCAATATATATACGTGAGAAAACCTCAAGTGCGCTGGTTAACAAACTAGTTGCAATCATCGGAGAAAACAAGTTCCATGTTATACCTTTTACTAAGGGCAATATACAAGAAACGAAAGTGCAGACTCAAGATTAGTCAAGCCACCGAACAGTGACCAAGTACCTGGACGAAGCTGGGAAGAGTTACTATACCTACCAGCTGAAAAGTGCCAAAGGATTGCAGGTTGTCATTAAAGGAATAGAGTCATCAGTGACCTCATCCGAAATTATCGCGGCACTAATGGAGAAGAACTTCAACGCCAAAACGGTGATCAACATTCTCAACAGGAAAAAAAGAGCCGCAGCCACTCTTTAAAGTCGAACTGGAGCCATCGAGTCTGAAAAACGACAAAAATTAAGTACATATAAGCTACAGTATTTACTGCATCGAAGAATAACCGTAGAAGAGCCAAACAAGTGCAGGCAACCTGTGCAGTGCACCAACTGCCAAGAATATGGCCACACCAAAACATACTGCACCCTAAAATCCATCTGCGTCGTTTGCAGCGAAGCCCACAGTACTGTAAACTGTCCTAAGATTAAAAACGACAGTTAAATTAAGTTATGCAGCAACTGTGGCGAAAAACATACAGCCAACTGGCGAGGATGCATTGTTTACAAGGAACTCAAGAGTCGCCTAAGCAAATCAGGGATCCAAGTACCAACATCAGTCACCTCCAGCGTCCAGTATAAAATTAACCAAATATACACAAATAAACAAATAAACACCCAGAACATGCAACAGCAGCCAATTGGCGTTGAAGCGATTATGCTTTCGATGCAGCAAAGCATGAAAGACTTCATGACCTTCATGCAAGAAACTATGCAAGAGCTTATGAGGAACCAAAACATCCTTATTCAAATGCTCGTTTCTTCTAAAACAGGAGTTCCAGACTCCCTTAATAATAGCTACCTGGAACGCTAATGGCGTTTCGCGGCACAAGCTAGAACTTGCTCAGTTCTTAGCCGACAGAAATATACTTCCAAAATACTTCCAAATACCAGGATATAAATTTTACATTACGAATCACCGGGATGGAAAGGCCCATGGAGGCACTGGCATACTAATACGATTGCGAATTAAGCACCACTTTCTTGGTAATTGGCAGGAAGACTGCTTACAATGTACCTCTATAAACCTCCAATGCCATAACGGTGCTCTCTCTCTGGCTGCCGTCTATTGCCCACCTCGCTTCACTATCTCTGAGGAAAAATTCACAACACTTTTTGACTAGTTTGGTGAAAGGTTTGTTGCAGCTGGCCAAGAATGCCAAGCTCATTAACTGGGGATCTCGGATAGCGAACCCTAAAGGAAAACAGCTGTACAACGCAATCATCAAACCGCAACGCAAACTAAACTATGTTTCCCCGGGAGCGCCTACATACTGGCCAGCAGATCCCATGAAGCTTCCAGATTTGATTGACTTTGCCATCACAAAAAGGATATCCCAATCAGTGATTACAGCTAAGGCACTTGCAGAACTCTCATCTGATCACTGTCCGGTGCTCTTTCATCTTTTGTACCAGCTACAACACATCGAGCGACGTATAGGCTTACAAGCAACAGGACCAACTGGGCGAGGTACAAAAAATATGTTTGTTCCCATACCGGTTTTTCTAGCCCCCTGGAAACCGATCAGTTTGCTGGTGATAAAGAATCAATACTTGTTGCAGCAGCAAAAGCGTCAATTATGTATGCAGTATAAAGTTTAACAAGACAAGTAGAGATACTGAACTGCTGGTGCTTGAAAAACGACGACGGTAGGAGCACAAATCACCTGGCGCAAAGAGTAGATTAAAAGCAGCTTCTCGCAGACTTACCAAAGCGCTTAAGAAAGAAGAAGCGGACGCACAACTAAGGTACATCGAGAATCTCACGCCCACAGGCACAAATAACTCGTTGTGGAAAGACCACAGGAACCTACAGGCACCAACAGAAACGGTTGTACCTCTCCGTAACTCTACTGGAAACTGGTCTCGCAATGACACGGACAGAGCAAGAGTCTTCGCTGATCATCTTAAAAAAATATTTCAACCAAATCCAGCCACTAACTCATTTACTCTCCCGCCTTTAACTGCATCTGACTTAGCACCACAAGATCCTGTAGAATTTCGGCCAAGCGAGATAACGAAAGTCATTAAAGAGCAACTGAAGACTGGAAAATCGCCTGGCTACGACTTAATAACCCCGAAAATGATCATCGAGTTCCCAAAGTGTGCAGTTCTAAGAATCTGCTTGCTCTTCAACGCAATTACTAAAATTGGATACTTCCCTTAAAAGTGGAAGAAATGAGTTACAATTATGATCCCTAAGCCTGGGAAAGACAAATCACAGCCATCATCATACAGGCCAATAAGCTTACTTACTTGTCTCTCCAAGTTATTTGAAAAAGTTCTGTTGCTACGCATCAGCCCCATCTCAAAACACACAACACACTCTCATCGCACCAATTTGGTTTTCGGGCAAAATATGGAGCCATCGAACAGGTTAACCGCATCACAACAGAAATTCGCACTGCCTTTGAACATCGTGAATATTGCACAGCTCAATCGATAGAGTATGGCTGGATGGACTTATGTTTAAAATAATCAAACTGCTGCCTTAAAATATACATAAGCTTCTAAAGTCTTACTTATATAAAAGAGTGTTCGGGGTTAAATGCAGTTCAAGCACTTCAAGCGATTGTACTATAGAAGCCGGAGTGCCTCATGGAAGTGTTCTGGGCCCAATTCTATACACCCTTCACACGGCGGACATCCCAACAAACTATGAACCTCACGCGCATCCCACAAGCCGATAACGTAACATACTTAGGTATTCATCTGGAAAAGCGGCTCACCTGGCGGAAACACATAGAGGCCAAGACGACGCACCTCAGACTAAAAGCAAGGGATCTACACTGGCTTATAAACGTTCGCTTTCCCCTAAGCTTGGAGTATAAAGTCCTCTTATATAACTCCGTTTCAAAACACATATAGACCTATGGCTCTGAGCTATGGTGCAACGCATCGAGAAGCAACATCGACATAGTACAGCGAGCACAGTCTAGGATTCTGAGAATCATTACTCGAGCTCCATGGTATCTTCGGAACGAGAATATACACATAGACTTACAAATAAAACTTGTCATTGAGACAATAGCAGAGAAAAAAGTTAAATACAATGAAAAACTAGCCTCACATCCAAATCCTCTTGCAAGAAAATTTATTCGAGTATGCAGCCAAAGCCGACTGCACCGCAACGACACGAATCATTTCATTAAATGATATTTAGTTAGTTTAGAATAAGATTTGAAAACTTATTGTTATTATTGCTATTAAGTAAAAGGGAAGATTCAATAATAAGCAAAACATTGGAGACAAAAAAAAAATACAAGGCTAGACACATTAACGTTATTCAATGATATGCCCCGACAGAAGATGCCTATGAAGACCTTAAAGACGACTTCTACACTGCCCTCACAACGATTCTCACTAAGCTACGGCAATGTGATATTACTATTCTCATGGGTGACTTAAGAAACATTGCCCCAGGATATCGTCTTCGCCGCAATCTGTAAAGAAATTAGAAATGCAATTAAGAAGCTGAAGCACAATAGGGCAGCTTGGAAAGTCAACATACCAGCTGAACTTCTTCAAGTTGATACCCAGATGATGGCTGGAACATTGCACCCGCACTTCTCCCACATATGGGAAATCGAGATGTTCGGTACCGTCGTTGGAAGGGCAGAATCATTGTAAAGCTTGACAAAAAATAATAGGAGAGGAATCACACTTCTTAACACTAGCTACAAAGTGTTGGCCACTCTACTGAACGAGCGCCTTCAAGAAAAAAACGAGCCAACAATCCGATATGAACAGGCAGGATCAGACCATACAGGAGTTGGGTAGACCAGGCAAATACACTACCTATAATTATCGAAAAAGTTGTGGAATGGAGAGCCCCGCTATACCTCCTGTTCATAGACTTCAAGAAAGCGTTCTATTCAGTGGACAGAGTGGCAATATGGAGAGCACAGGCAAGGAAAGAAGTACCCACCAACATCAGTAGTATCATCAAGTCAATGTACGATGATGCCAACTTAACAGTACTGCACAACGGAAAAAGAAATGCACCTTTCCCGACGAATACTGGATTTCGGAAAGGTTGCCCATTGTCGCCGCTACTCTTCAACATAGTGGTTGACGAGCTTATGAAAGAAGTGTGAACCCCGAGCGTGTAACCACGCCCACCGCCCCCGTAAATCAGTAAATAAACAAAGTATTCGAGTTACAGATTTCTTCTTTGGGATACATAAAGTTAACAACGATTCTTTATATTCCAGCCCAATCTGATATAAAACATAGAAGTCACGCAAGTTCACGTTTTCTATTGATTTGTAATGCCTTGCCTGCAAGCTGCTGTCAGCCATGGGCGTTTGCGATATTTTTAATGCAAAAATGGTTATGTGTGTGTATGAGATGGAAAAAATAACTAAGCCTTAGTCATATGTGTAGAACAGCCGGCAATCAAACAAAGAGATGGGGGTTCAACTCTCAGCAAAGGCGGTTTTTAAGTTTATTTTCTTTTCTTTTCACTATTTAGAAGTTTTTGTTGTATTATTATAAAATGTAGGTTTATTTATCAAATTTCAACAAATAATTTTATTATATATTAATGAATAACACTCTTTTTTTTTTGTGCCCATTTAATCCAGTAGAAAAGTTATTCCTGTACAAGGCAAATATAACAGTTTTAAGGATATGGTCAAATATGCAATTTTATAGTGCGCGGAGCACAGCGACGGTTAGTTGTTAGGATTACGGCGAAAGCTAAGCCCACAACACAAGCAAGCTAGTAATCAGCCGAAAATAAATCGCACCAGCGCTGCCAATGACTCAAGTTCAAATAGGTTCGCACTACTGGATCACTGTGAAGTGCAGGAACAGGAGCAGAAGAAGATAAAGCCGCCACCAATATATATACGTGAGAAAACCTCAAGAGCGCTGGTTAACAAACTAGTTGCAATCATCGGAGAAAACAAGTTCCATATTATACCTCTTACTAAGGGCAATATACAAGAAACGAAAGTGTAGACTCAGGATGAGTCTAGCCACCGATCAGTGACCAAGTACCTGGACGAAGCTGGGAAGAGTTACTATACCTACCAGCTGAAAGTGCCAAAGGATTGCAGGTTGTCATTAAAGGAATAGAGTCATCAGTGACCTCATCCGAGGGAGAAGAACTTCAACGCCTAAACGGTGATCAACATTCTCAACAGGAACAAAGAGCCGCAGCCACTCTTTAAAGTCGAACTGGAGCCATTAAGTCTGAAAAACGACAAAAATTAAGTACATCCTATATATAAGCTACAGTATTTACTGCATCGAAGAATAACCGTAGAAGAGCCACACAAGTGCAGGCAACCTGTGCAGTGCACCAACTGCCAAGAATATGACCACACCAAAGCATACTGCACCCTAAAATCCATCTGCGTCGTTTGCAGCGAAGCCCACAGTACTGTAAACTGTCCTAAGATTAAAAACGACAGTTCAATTAAGTTATGCAGCAACTGTGGCGAAAAACACACAGCCAACTGGCGAGGATGCATTGTTTACAAGGAGCTCAAGAGTCGCTTAAACAAACGAGTGGATTCAGCTCGAGATCGTATCACACCAACAATTCACAAAGTAATGGAACCGACTACAAATAACATACCTTCGTCTGCCAGCCACCGAACAATGCCAAATTCTTCCTATGCAAGTGTACTAAAATCAGGGATCCAAGTACCAACAGCAGTCACCTCCAGCGTCCAGTATAAAATTAACCAAATAAACACAAATAAACAAATAAACACGCAGAACATGCAACAGCAGCCAATAGGCGTTGAAGCGATTATGCTTTCGATGCAGCAAAGCATGAAAGACTTCATGACCTTCATGCAAGAAACTATGCAAGAGCTTATGAGGAACCAAAACATCCTCATTCAAATGCTCGTTTCTTCTAAAACAGGACTTCCAGACTCCCTTAATAATAGCTACCTGGAACGTTAATGGCGTTTCGCGGCACAAGCTATAACTTGCTCAGTTCTTAGCCGACAGAAACATTGCTACTCTCAGAGACTCACCTTACCGAAAAGTATAACTTCCAAATACCAGGATATAAATTTTACATTACGAATCACCCGGATGGCAAGGCCCATGGAGGCACTGGCATACTAATACGATAGCGAACTAAGCACCACTTTCTTGGTAATTGGCAGGAAGACTGCTTACAATGTACCTCTATAAACCTCCAATGCCATAACGGTGCTCTCACTCTGGCTGCTGTCTATTGCGCACCACGCTTCACAATCTCTGACGAAAAATTCACAACACTTTTTGACTCGTTTGGTGAAAGGTTTACTGTGGATCTCGGATAGCGAACCCTAAAGGAAAACAGCTGTACAACGCAATCATCAAACCGCAACGCAAACTAAACTATGTTTCCCCGGGAGCGCCTACATACTGGCCAGCAGATCCGATGAAGCTTCCAGATTTGATTGACTTTGCCATCACAAAAAGGATATCCTGTAAAGAAAATACACTTTACAACACTTGTACGAATTTATTTCGAACTGTCAATGTAGAATGTACGTCTCTACACCTTGTGAGTTTATTTGGAACTGTTTCTTAAAATCTAATGCGGTGTTGTAAGAACCGCGGTGGTGGTTGTTTTTCTTATCTCTATTTATATACTTGTATGCTGCACTTGAAAGACGCAGCGTGTGATAATTATTATTCAATACAAATAGGATAGTTGCGTTCCCTTCTTACTTATCGTAAACATGTGTGAACGCTGGGTCATAAAATATTGTAGACGGTCGTAAACACAGATAAGGGATCGCTGCATGGGGTCATGTGCCTGCTATCACTTGAACTATACAGCGGTACAGTGCCGTGCAGTTCAGTGCAGTATTGTCACATGTTCATGCTGGTGCCTGAACATTCTGCGGGGGCCAGGAAACACGACAGCCATTAGTTCACGCCTTTGGTCCCTTTTTTTCTTGTAATATATCAATATTCCAGCTATCACAATAGTCACCAGGCCAAGTGATATGTGTCCGTTCACGGTGTGGAAGACCAGATCCTCGATGCGTACCCTCTTGCCTTCCAGCTCTTTCAGGCTCTTTCGTACGTGATACAACTCAATTGAATTATTAACCACGACGTGGTGAATGGGTGTTGGTACCCAAGTTTCGCCATCATCTAGGATCTTTAGAATATGGGGTGAGAAGGTTACAGTGTCAGTCGACGTGATTATCTCTGGAGAGATAATTGTGATGTCAGCTATCCGAGCAGTACATCCGGCAGGTACATTGATTATTGCCAGGCTTGGCAATTTGACTACTTCATGGTTGTCTCCGCAAGCCATATGAGCTGATATGTTCTTGAAGGTTTTAATCAGCCAGCGGTTTCTTCCATTAAGCCTTTTGTAGTACAAGTCCTCGGTAAACTCATCCATTTCGCAGGACTGTTTATTGTTCGGTTTGATCGGAGATATCTCACAGCTATGATCGTCTGCATCCTTCCAGGCCCAGCTTGCTTCGCATAACCAGGTATCCTCGTTTTCCTGTTGACAGCGATTAACTTCTCCCTCAGTCATGGGGTGATATGCGTTAAGTTCGGTGCTGTAGATAAGGGATTCCGTTTTTATCTTCGGAATCCACTTCCTGTCCTTGATTTGAAGTGGTATTGGGACGACATTGAACAGACTAGCATGTTGATTGACGTAAATAGGTAGCCGTGCATCGATCAGAAGTACGTTGTCCTTAAATATTGCCTGAGCTTTCAATAGCTTGTATGCTAACTGTAGCCTGCTAGGGGACCTTCCGCCGGGTAAGAGCTGATCCCTTTTTAATTTATTTTGAATTTTATCCAGCTCGGCTACCATCTTTTTTGGGTCAATCAAGGCGGGATGTACCTTTCCAAGGTTAACGTCCGTTACAAGGGCGATGGCCGCGGATTGTAGTTTTTCCGCGTCGTCAACCCAGTTCCTCACTTGGTTTAGCAGCATAAGGAACTTAGTCGCTTCGGAGTACACATAAAAATGATCCTTAAGCGTGTTTTGTATTTTGTTCATTTCGCTTGTAACGCGTTCGAAGTTTTTGTTTACTTCCTCTGTGGTTATTCGCACTAGATCGGAAGTTGCATTTATAATGGAGGCCTGGCTGTCCATATATTCAGTCAGTTGCTTCTCATTTTTGATAATTTTCTCCATATTCTCCTTGAGTCTTTCTGCTGTGCCGATGTCGAAAAACATAATGAACCTTCTTTTCCTTTTTGATGATTGAGTTATTATCTTATTTCTGTCCTGTATGCTGTCTACTTTGGCCTTCATGGTACTGCAGACTGATGAGCAATAATCGGTGAATCTTCCCAATTTTCCACAAATTGAGGTAGTTGTGTCCAGGAAATCATCGGCTTGTTGAAGGAAAGTGAAGTGAGCTTGCATATCGTAGTAGAATAAAAGCTGCCAACTTGACGATACGACTTCAATTTTCTTAATTTTATCCATTATTATCGTCGATTTCTCCTCCAAATTTTGGATATTTAGCCTGCTAACATTGGTTGCAGGCGTTGCAGCGGTGCTCGCTACTTGAAGTATTATCAGAAGGCTCACGATCGCATTTTTTGGCGTGAATTTTGCTTTATTCCTGAGCTGCCTCTTTTTATCGGTTGGCTGGTGGACAGGATCTTGCGTTTTCTCGCTGTTTTGTTCCCCTCCATTCGACGGCAGCAGACAGATCTTATTCAATGGCCTTTTAACTTCGCCATTGTTGGTCTTCATGGTGACTACTCGGACTTTATTATCCTGTCCCTTGGTAGTCTTCACGATTCGCCCCATTGGCCATCTGGCTGGAGGCGTGTTTTCATTTTTAATGAAGGCTAATTGGCCTTCTTCCGGGTTTGGCCTATCCTGGCGCCATTTTGTCCTCTGTTGAAGAGACACCAGGTAATCCTCCTTCCACTTTCTCCAGAATTCCCCTCTGATGCGCTGCAGATGTCGCCATCTATCCAGGGATCCCACTCTTTGATTTTCATCAAAGTGTTCTGGAGCTCCAATAAGTGATCTTCCCACGATGAAGTGTCCTGGCGTCAATATCTCCTCTCCTTGGTCGTCATTATTAAGACTCAACAACGGCCGGGAGTTTAACACTGCTTCGATTTGACAAAGGAGTGTTGTGAACTCCTCAAAGGTGAAGCTGTTTTCGCCGATGACACGCCTGAGATGGTGTTTCACCGACTTAACACCAGCTTCCCACAATCCTCCCATATGGGGGCTTGCCGGCGGGATAAAGTGCCAGTGGATGCCTTCCTTAACGAGAATTGGCGCCAGATGATTATTGTTTCTAAGCGCGGTTACAAGCTCCTTGTCAAATATTCTGGCTGCTCCTACGAAGTTAGTGCCGTTGTCCGAGTACAGGTGTTCGCTTTTCCCTCGTCTAGCAAAAAATCGCCGTAACGCTTCCAAAAATCGATCTGTTGAAAGATCGCCGACTGCTTCCAAATGAATTGCCTTCGTTGCCATACAAACAAAAAGGCATATATATCCTTTGAAAGTCTTTTGACCTCTTCCATTCGAAAATCGGATTTGAAAGGGTCCAGCGTAGTCGATCCCAGTATTTTGGAATGGATGTTCTCCTGTTACTCGATGTACTGGCAAATTCCCCATTAGTTGATTTGCCACATCTTTTTTGTATCTTATACAAGTAACACATTCTTGAAGAAACTTTTTTAATTGGTTCCGCAGTCCGACAATCCAGAATTCTCCTTGAACGTGGCTCCGCATTAGCTTCAGTCCGCCATGTAGGGTTTCTTTATGTGCTTTACTTATTAAAAGCCATGAGAAGTGTGACTTTCCAAGTATCACTGGATGTTTTGCGTCGTATGGCAGCAATGAGTTTTGAAGCCGACCACCTACTCTTAGGATGCCATCTCCGTCCAAAAAAGGGTTGAGCGCCTGCAGTTTACTTTTTGCTTCAAGAGGTCTTTTCTTTTGAAGCAACAGAATTTCTTGACCAAAATCTAGCTGTTGCTGTAACTTTACAACGGCTGTTTTGGCATTCTTGAATTCTTCCACGGAAAGGTAGGTTGACTGAGGTGCTTTTCTTCGTAGTTTAGCTATAAAGCGTAATACATACGCCATTACGCTATTAAGCTTGTCTACCGAAGAATACTTCCATAATAGCGGAGTAAGGCTGTTTTCCTCTTCTGTTATTGTTGTAACAGCAACAATTTCCGGTAGTTCGGGCTTAATCCATTGACTCGGTGGTTTTGCCAACCAGTGTGGTCCTTTCCACCAGATGTCACATGCTGCCAATTGCGTTGGAGATATTCCCCTTGAAGCCACGTCTGCTGGGTTCTCCTCAGATTGCACGTAGTTCCATTGAACGTTTGGCAGTTTTTTATTTATATCGTCAACTCGGGTTTTGACGAATTTGTCCTTGCTGCGTTTATTTTGAATCCAAGCTAGAGTAATCTGAGAGTCACTCCATGCTTGCGATTTGATCCGATCTCCCACTATGTCTTGTATTCTACATAGTAGCTTGCTTAGGAGATGAGCGGCACAAAGTTCCAATTTAGGAATCGTTTTTTTATTTTTTTATTGGATTTACCTTGCTTTTTGCAGCCAGCAAGGTTATCTTAGCTCCAATTTTGGCATACACCACTGCTGCATACGCTTTTTCAGAGGCATCGCAAAACCCATGAATTTCTATGTCGTCCGCAGCTGAGCTTCCAGACCAGCGAGGTATGCTTATATATCCCAGACTTGGTAGCTCGCTAGCATATTCTTGCCAGATCCGTGCAAGATTGGGGTCCAACTCAGTATCCCATGCAAGCGGCAATTTCCAGAGCTCCTGAATATAACATTTTCCTTGCAGAGTCACTGGTGTAAGCCATCCGAGTGGGTCGAAGATCCTTGCTAATTGCGAAAGAACTAACCGTTTTGTAATTCGTGTTAGTTTAGGGCAATCGACCATAAAAGAAAAGACATCCTTTTTAGGGTCCCATTGCAAGCCAAGAGTCTTAATTGACTCGTCCTCCTGGATGGTAATCTTCTCAGTCGAGTCGCCACCTTGAATTCCAGCGATGATTCGATCGTCGTTGGAGACCCATTTGCGCAGGTGCAAGCCAGCCTTCTCCATAATGCTTCGGAGTTCGACTTGTATTTTGACGCAGTCATCGATGGAGTCCCCACCAGTAATAAGATCATCCATGTAGAAGTCTTCTCTTAGGGTTGTCAGCAATCGTGGATTGTCTTTGCAGTATCGGTTTGCCAACTCTTGAAGACATCTGACGGCTAAAAATGGTGCTGCTGAAGTTCCATATGTTACTGTAGTCAGTTTAAATTCCTTGACTTCTGCTTTGGGATTATCTCTCCATAGAATATACTGATATTCTTGGTCTTCTTTAGCTATTTTAATTTGGCGATACATTTTCTCGATGTCAGCTGTCATCACGTATTGCCATTGTCGCCATTTTAGCAAGATATCAAAAATGTCCTTTTGTATTCTTGGACCGACGAGCATCACATCGTTGAGGCTCAATCCATTGGAGGTTTTTGCAGAGGCGTCAAACACTACCCTAAGTTTGGTAGTTAGACTGTTCGGTCTAATGACTGCCTGATGTGGCAAGTAGTATTTTCCTTTTCCACTTGTGTTGACCGGTTCCATGTGCCCCAGTCTTACGTATTCTTCCATAAAGGCACAATAATCGCTGAAGATCTGTGGACTTCTCTTGAACCGTTTCTCCATTTGAAGGAGTCTAGCCATGGCTTGTTTCCTAGAGTCTCCGAGTTCAAACTCTTTGCGGAAAGGTATGGAAACCACAAGCCGACCTTCATTATCCCACGTCGTGGTTTTCTGGAAGTGTTCTTCACACTCTAGGTCTTCTTCTCTTTCGTTAGTTTCGCTTTCCAATTCCCAGAAGCGCTCGAGATCGTCAAACCGTATTGTTGTAGCTGCGCTGATCACCTTCTTATTGCACACTGTGGATAATTGCCCAGAGACTATCCATCCAAGGCTGGTTTTCTGTCCCAAGATCTGTTTGACTCTTTTAATTTTTCCTGTCATGATCGACGGCAGCAGGTCGATCCTGCTAGGCTCGTTGAAGTGTGGGTCGGCTAGCTCGCAGCCCTTCCAGTCCTTGGCAACGTTTGTATTTATTTGTTTGCTTGGTAGAGCTCTTCGCAGCTTTGGGTGAACCAAGGCTTGCGTTGTCGCTTGAAAACTACTTGCAAACCTTGGTTTTATTTCCAGTCGCACACTACTTTTCACCACGTCGACGCCTTCTGAAATCCCCTGGACTTCTATATTGCTTTTCGTCCTCTGAAGTTTCAGAAGTTGCACTGCTTCCTCTGATATTAGAGTTTTTTGTGAGCCTCCATCAATAAGGGCTCTCAACTGCTCATAATTTCCAGTTTTGTTTTTTACTAGAACAAGAGCTGTGGCCAGTAACGTATCTTGCCCTTTATTCTGTTTAAGGCAATTGCTCGTTACGACCTGATTTTTGGCTCCATCGTCGTGAAGCCAGTTATGATGTGCTTTAGGGCACCGCTCACATGTCCAGGTCTTTTTTACAATCCTTCATGTTGTGTGCTCCTAAGCATTTGTAGCAAAGCGAGTTTTTGTTTACAAACTCTCTACGCTTTCCAACAGGCTCCGCTTTGAATTTCAAGCATTTACCTATTTCATGCCCCTCTTTTTGGCAAAATCGACATTTCTTATTGCTTGTCCTTTTGGCTTCTTTATAGAGGGCATTATTCTGCATTGAGTCTATTGAAATATGTAACTGTTCAATAAAACCCAGCACATCTTGCAGAGACTGAATCTCTCTGGCCTTCCTTACGTGTTGTTCGTATAGTTGTAAGACCTCTGTAGAGAAACGTCGAATCAATTTTGGGCGATTTGCTCTTTTATGATGCATATGTTTTCCCTCGCTGTATCCAGGAACTTGCGGATACTGCCTTCATTATGATTCTTCAGCAGTTCCAAGTCCATCAGCTGGTTGAAGCGATCAGCAAATATTTTGCGCTTATTTGCATAGCGCTTGCATACCAGCTCCCATGCCAAATTGTAATTGGCCGAGGACCCATTTAATAGGTGTCCAACGACTAATTTCGCGTCTCCCGTGAGGTGAGTCCGTAGGTAGTTCAGCTTCCTAGTATCGCTGATATCTTCCCTCGAATCAATAGTTAGTGAGAAAATCTCGTAGAACGATTGCCATTCCTTCGGATCTCCGCTAAATGTAGGCACAGTCGTGTTCGGAAGTTCCGGTCTGTCGTCCTCTCTATTGCGTACGTTGTGTATCTTCCTTTCGAGTTGGTCAGATAACACATAGACATCTACATCCATTTCTACAAGCCTTGACATATCAACGGCATTATTTTCATAATCTGCGTTTAGTGACTCTTGCAATTTTGACCACAGATAGTTTAATTTGCACTTATGGCTTTCCAAGATAGTCACATCGCTTTTTTTCATGTCGGCTTTGACTTCGGCTATACAGCTTCGTTAGTGTGTCCGAGGTATCTCCCAAGGGAACCGGGGTAGGCGTGCTTCGAATTACACTTGCTCTTGCCCCTAATCCTTTAGAGGTACTTGGCCTGGTATCCAGCACTTCCCTTTGTCCAGTTTCCTCTAGCTGAAACGGTGCTTCGCCAATCGTGGCTTCTTCGACCTTCATTTCCGACTCCAAGTAACTACGGACTTCAGCCATTTTGGATTCATAAACCTTCTCGTTGAAGTATTGATGATCGACAGGCCCAATCCTTACCAGCGAAGTGTGGTTGCTCCTGAATTTGGCGCTTAATTCCCTCACGCTCGATGAGTTTCCTCTCTCCGCTAGTAGCTCCTGGATTTGTTGTAGCACTTCATTTTGCATTTTTAGCAGTGCCAACGTTTGTTCGGACATCATTCTGCTTGCTTTTTATTTTAAACTTTTGAACTAACTTGGCTAATCGTTGGAGGTATTTTTTGTTTGATCGCCTGGTTGATCTAGCTGTGCCTCGACTCACAACTTGTTGATGTTAGCCAAGAATACAAAAGAATGCAAAAACAGAATTTTCACTAGATTTTTACTTGGTACACCCGCGGACGGCTCGAAGGACCAAAAAATGTAAAGAAAATACACTTTACAACACTTGTACGAATTTATTTCGAACTGTCAATGTAGAATGTACGTCTCTACACCTTGTGAGTTTATTTGGAACTGTTTCTTAAAATCTAATGCGGTGTTGTAAGAACCGCGGTGGTGGTTGTTTTTCTTATCTCTATTTATATACTTGTATGCTGCACTTGAAAGACGCAGCGTGTGATAATTATTATTCAATACAAATAGGATAGTTGCGTTCCCTTCTTAAATATTGTAGACGGTCGTAAACACAGATAAGGGATCGCTGCATGGGGTCATGTGCCTGCTATCACTTGAACTATACAGCGGTACAGTGCCGTGCAGTTCAGTGCAGTATTGTCACATGTTCATGCTGGTGCCTGAACATATCCCAATCAGTGATTACAGCTGAGGCACTTCCAGAACTCTCATCTGATCACTGTCCGGTGCTCTTTCGTCTTTTGTACCAGCTACAACACATCGAGCGACCGTATAGGCTTACAAGCAACAGGACCAACTGGGCGAGGTACAAAAAATATGTTTGTTCCATACCAGTTTTTCTAGCCCCCTGGAAACCGATCAGTTTGCTGGTGATAAAGAATCAATACTTGTTGCAGCAGCAAAAGCGTCAACTCCACAAGACAATTATGTATGCAGTATAAAGTTTAACATGACAAGTAGAGATACTGAACTGCTGGTGCTTGAAAAACGACGACGGTAGGAGCACAAAATAACCTGCCGCAAAGAGTAGATTAAAAGCAGAAGAAGCGGACGCACAACTAAGGTACATCGAGAATCTCACGCCCACAGGCACAAATAACTCGTTGTGGAAAGACCACAGGAACCTACAGGCACCAACAGAAACAGTTGTACCTCTCCGTAACTCTACCGGAAACTGGTCTCGCAGTGACACGGACAGAGCAAGAGTCTTCGCTGATTATCTTAAAAAAGTATTTCAACCAAATCCAGCCACTAACTCATTTACTCTCCCGCCTTTAACTGCATCTGACTTAGCACCACAAGATCCTGTAGAATTTCGGCCAAGCGAGATAACGAAAGTCATTAAAGAGCAACTGAAGACTGGAAAATCGCCTGGCTACGACTTAATAACCCCTAAAATGATCATCGAGTTCCCAATGTGTGCAGTTCTAAGAATCTGCTTGCTCTTCAACGCAATTACTAAAATTGGATACTTCCCTCAAAAGTGGAAGAAATGAGTTATAATTATGATCCCTAAGCCTGGGAAAGACAAAACACAGCCATCATCATACAAGTCAATAAGCTTACTTACTTGTCTCTCCAAGTTATTTGAAAAAGTGCTGTTGCTACGCATCAGCCCCCACCTCAAAACACACAACACACTCTCATCGCACCAATTTGGTTTTCGGGCAAAATATGGAGCCATCGAACAGGTTAACCGCATCACAACAGAAATTCGCACTGCCTTTGAACATCGTGAATATTGCACAGCTCAATCGATAGAGTATGGCTGGATGGAGTTATGTTTAAAATAATCAAACTGCTGCCTCAAAACATACATAAGCTTCTAAAGTCTTAATTATATAAAAGAGTGATCGGGGTTAAATGCAGTTAAAGCACTTCAAGCGATTGTACTATAGAAGCCGGAGTGCCTCAAGGAAGTGTTCTGCACCCAATTCTATACACCCTTTATACGGCGGACATCCCAACAAACTACCAGCTAACGATATCCACATTCGCTGATGACAATGCAATACTAAGTCGATCCAGATGACCAGTAAAAGCTACGATGCAATCAGCATGCCATATAACTTGTGTAGAACATTGGCTTGCATATTGGCGCATACGAGTAAATGAAGAAAAGTGCAAACAGGTAACATTTACCCTAAACAAGCAAAGCATCCCGCCCTTGGTAATGAACCTCACGTGCATCCCACAAGCCGATAACGTAACATATTTAGGTATTCATCTGGACAAGCGGCTCACCTGGCGGAAGCACATAGAGGCCAAGACGACGCACCTCAGACTAAAAGCAAGGGATCTACACTGGCTTATAAACGTTCGCTCTCCCCTAAGCTTGGAGTACAAAGTCCTCTTATATAACTCCGTTTTAAAACACATATAGACTTATGGCTCTGAGCTATGGTGCAACGCATCGAGAAGCAACATCGACATAGTACAGCGAGCACAGTCTAGGATTCTGAGAATCATTACTGGAGCTCCATGGGATCTTCGGAACGAGAATATACACAGAGACTTACGAATAAAAGTTGTCATTGAAACAATAGCAGAGAAAAAAGTAAAATACAATGAAAAACTAGCCTCACATCCAAATCCTCTTGCATGAAATTTTTTTCGAGTATGCAGCCAAAGCCGACTGCACCGGAACGACAAACCAGCCCAGCGTTAAATTTGTTAGGCCACACAGCACGAATCATTTCATTAAATGATATTTAGTTAGTTTAGAATAAGATTTGAAAACTTATTGTTATTATTGCTATTAAGTAAAAGGGAAAATTCAATAATAAGCAAAACATTGGGGACAAAAAAAAATGCAAGGCTAGACACATTAACGTTATTCAATGCTATGCCCCGACAGAAGACGCCTATGAAGACCTTAAAGACGACTTCTACCACTGCCCTCACAACGATCCTCACTAAGCTACGGCAATGTGATATCACTATTCTCATGGGTGACTTTAATACTTTAATGATTTTAACAACACAGGACTTAAATCAGAAATGGGACAGCGCGGTATAGGGACTCGCAATGACAATGGTGAGAGACTAGTTGAAATCTGCCAACTGTTCCAACTAGTCCTTGGGGGCACGCTGTTTTCGCATAAAAAGGTCCGTAAATACACATGGACATCTCCAAGTGGAAACACGTGTAACCAGATCGACCATATATGCATCAGCAGAAAATGGAGGCAGTCGTTGCTCAACGTGCGGAATAAAAGGGGAGCAGCTATAGTTACCGATCACGAACTGGTCATTGCAGAACTTTCAATAAAGTTGAACCGCAACCACTCGAGGATCGTCACCAACAGTCAACATCGTAGAGCGCAGGACACTTAGGACCACCGCGGAACAAATACTTGGCACCCAACAATGCGAAAGGACCGGCTGGATATCCGAGAGGACGTGGGACCTTATTAGACGGAGAAGCAATGTAAAGTCACTGACGGATCAGCTCGCGCAAAGCCATGACGAATATCGAACACTGTGCAGAGCTGTGAAACGATTCGCCAGAGACGACAAGTGAGCCCTACTGGGTAGACAACAACTGTGGCTACAGACTTAAGAAACATTGCCGCAGGTGGGAGCTTCAGGATATCGTCTTCGCCGAAATCTGAAAAGAAATTAGAAATGCAATTAAGAAGCTGAAGCATAATAGGGCAGCTTGGAAAGTCAACATACCAGCAAAACTTCTTCAAGTTGATACCCAGATGATGGCTGGAACATTGCACCCGCACTTCTCCCGCATATGGGAAATCGAGATGTTCGGTACCGTCGTTGGAAGGGCAGAATCATTGTAAAGCTTGACAATAAATAATAGGAGAGGAATCACACTTCTCAACACTAGCTACAAAGTGTTGGCCATTCTACTGAACGAGCGCCTTCAAGAAAAAGTGAGCCAACAATCCGAGATGAACAGGCAGGATCAGACCATACAGGAGTTGGGTAGACCAGGCAAATACACTACCTATAATTATCGAAAAAGTTGTGGAATGGAGAGCCCCGCTATACCTCCTGTTCACAGACGCTTTCTTGACGTTCTATTCAGTGGACAGAGTGGCAATATGGAGAGCACAGGCAAGGAAAGGTACGGTACCAACATCATTAGTATCATCAAGTCAATGTACGATGATGCCAACTTAACAGTACTGCACAACGGAAAAAGAAGTGCACCTTTCCCGACGAATACTGGATTTCGGAAAGGTTGCCCATTGTCGCCGCTACTCTTCAACATAGTGGTTGACGAGCTTATGAAAGAAGTGTACAACCCCGAGCGTGGAATCACGTGGAGCCTCACCAGACATCAGAGGACTTAGATTATGCAGACGACATATGTCTGACCTCTCTCTGGCTCTGCGACATCCAGAGAATAGGAATGTCTGTTCAGGAAGGATTCTTCTATTGAGTCATTTATTCTCAATTATTATCCCCCACCGCGAAAAGAGAGAATTTAGTTTTTTGTTAATTTTTTATATTTGTGTACATTTATATTTATAAAGCATATACATTTTTAAATTATTTCCGATTAATTTGTATTTATCTAATAAATAATATTCATTAAGCATTACATTTTGCATGCTGTACTTATGCGTGTATGTATACAATACATGCACGCGAAGCTCACACATGCGTACATATGTATATTAATGTGAGCAATACACAAAACATGAGGCAGGTATATGTTATTTTAGCGGACGTCTCAATTAATAAAGAGACACAGTTGGCGCTGGTGTCTGTGTATGTAGCGAATTTTGGCACGCGCCAATAATGCACATATCTCTTCCTCGCTCTAACTTATGCTATCGACTCTTGCTTTTTCGTATTAAAATGTTTATACCCTTCGACCATTAAAAATGGTCAAAAAAGGGTATACTAACTTTGTGCAAATGTATGTAATAGGCATAAGGAGGCGTGGCAGACCCCATAAAGTATATCTATTCTTGCTCAGGATCACTAGCCGAGTCGACATGTCCGTCTGTTTGTCCGTATGAGACAACAGATCTCAGCTATTAACAAGAATGCAAGGCTACCTTCGACTTGCCGAAGGTTTTATACCCCTGCAATAATACTAAATATAAAATGCATTTGGATTGCAGCTGGTTTCTGTTTGCATACAAAAACCCTGATTTCAGCCGATTGTTTCTATGGCGGCTATATGTTATAGTGGTCCGTTTTTGATACAATTTTGATAGTACATTAAGAACGTAATAAGAATAAGATTTGCCAAACTTGTTGCAATATCTTGAAATACAACAAAAATCGACCGATAGCCTTTATGGCAGCTATACGATGTATCGGTCCGATCTGGCTGGTTCCGACTTATTTACAGCGTGCAGCAATAAGAAGCTTCTGTGCCAAGTTTCATGAAGATAGCTCAAAAACTGAGAGACTAGTTTGCGTTGCAACAGACGGACGGACGGACGGACAGACGGACATACGGACATCGATTTTTCGACTCTTCTGTTGATGCTGATTTAGAATATATGTACTTTATAGGGTCGGATATATCTCCTAAGGTGCGTTGCAAACTTCTGGCTAAAATTAATATACCCTCTGCAAGGGTATAAAAAAGCTAGAGACACCAAATTTGGCAGATCAAGATTATATCAAATGTTTGATGCCACGCCCACTGCCCCCGCAAATTGGTAATTAGCGATTATTTTGTAATAAACATACTATGTTCTGCTTTAGTATGTGTAAAGCTTAATGCAATATGAACACATCCTTAAAATACAATCTGATCGGACCAATAACATAGAAGTTATTCAAGTCAACGTTTTCAGTACAAATGTTCGGTACGAGCAGCAGTCGGCGCGCTGCTTTGAGCAGTGGACGTCGACGGTGCGTCGTGTGTGTGAGTGCAAGCGAGTAAGCTATATGTATTAAAAGTTTTTGTGCAGAATTTTCTGTTTGGAATTATGAGTGTGGTTAAATGCTTCTAACGGATTTGGAAAATTGGGAGAAGAGTATCTTACTGTCAGGCGCCCGAGTGTAGCCTCACCCATTTGTTTTTAAATAAAATAAATTAAAACAAGTGGGTAAGGCTACAGTCGGGCGCCCGACAGTAAGATACCCTTCTCCCAATTTTCCAAATCCGTTACAAACCTGTAACCACACTCATAATGCCAAACAGAAAATTCTGCACAAATTCTTTTACTACATATAGCTTACTCGCTCGCACTCACACAGCGACGCGCGTAAAGAATAAAGCGACACGACGCAACGTCGACGTCGGCGTCAACTCCTCAAAGCAGCGCGTCGGCTGCTGCCCGTACGGAACATTTGTACTGAAAACGTTGACTTGAATAACTTCTGTGTTATTGGTCCGATCGGAATGTTATTTGGAGGATTTGTTTATATGGCACTCAGCTTTATACATACCGAAGCAGAACATTATGGGTTTAATACTTTGCTTAATAATCGCAAATAACCGATTTGCGGGGGCGGTGGGCGTGGCAGCAAACATTTGAAATAAACTTTATCTGCCTATGATTAATAGAAACCTTCATGCCAAATTTGGTGTCTCTAGCTTTTTTAATAGCTGAGATCTGTTGTCTCATACAGACGGACAGACGGACAGACGGACAGACAGACGGACATGTCTCAATCGACTCGGCTAGTGATCCTGAGCAAGAATATATATACTTTATGGGGTCTGCCACGCCTCCTTATGCCTGTTACATACATTTTGCACAAAGTTAGTATACCCTTTTTTGACCATTTTCAATGGTCGAAGGGTATAAATACATTAGTGCTAATTACTATGATATTATTTTTGAACGTACAGGTGATTGACAATCCCACATGCAACATAGCAAGAAATTCTGCAATGGCAAAAGTTTTGTAGCAAGCAGCAATTATTCTGTTGGATGAATGTACAATCACCCATAAAGAATCTCAGAAAGCATTGTGATGACGTATGAAACGCGTCACAATAGTTATTTAAGTTTAAATGAAATAAAATACTTTTAAGTTTATAATACCCCATGGGTTTGCATGTAATGGGTAGCAAGCAAAGGCAAAGGCAAAGACATAGACAAGGCATAAGCAAAGACATAGACAAGGCATAGGCAAAGACATAGACAAAGCATAGGCGAGACATAGGCAGGGGCATAGGCAAGTGCAAGCCCGCGGGGTGCAGACTACACGCAAACGCCCGTTGGTCGGCGCCCATGCACACAAGTAACGGCGTCGCGACAAATTTTGCGACGCATGTGTAACGGCGCCCGACAAATTCCAGAAGCAGACCGAAGCGAGCAAAAGCAGACGAGCAGAGCAAAGCGAGCAGAGCGAAGGGAGCAGAGCGAAGCGAGCAGAGCGAGGCGAGCAGAAGCATGCAGGCAGCACGAAGCCGACGCAGCAGAAACGCACGAACGGATCGATGCAGGCGACAAGTCGCAAGCCGAACTAGGCAAAGCTACAAGTCGCGTGTCGATCTAGGCATGCAGGGCGCCAGGCTAGGCAAAACGGCAAGTTCGCAAGCAAAGCGACACGAGCCGAAGCATGATCGGCCGAGCATAGGCAGCGACCGCGGGTAGCGACCGCGGGCAGCGCCGCCCAGGCAGCGACCGCGGACAGCGCCGGGCAGCAGCGGACGGAAAGCGTCGAAATCGAGGCTGCAAAATTAGGCCACGAGACAGAAGTGCCAGGCGACTGGACGAGGCCAGTCAGAACCTCTCTTAAGCAAAAAAGTAAATGAAAATAAAGTGACCAAAGTTAAAAAAAAAAAGTGAAAAGGACCTGAAAAAGTTAAAACAAGGAAGCAAGGACACAAATAAAGGACAATGGACAGGGATCCTGTAGAAGAAGAAACGAGGTAAGCTGTGCAAAGAAACAAAAGAAGAAAGCAAAGTAAAAAGAAGCAACGTATGGTGCGAAGTAGGTAGGGACACAGAGAGGCAGGGACAGTTAAGTGAATATTTTGTAATAGAATAAGGAAACGAAACTTGTGAAGAAAAGGAAATAAACGATCAATAATGCATAGGCGTTTTAACTAAAACTCGCGTTCAATATTTTTTTTTTTTTTGGAAACTTTCCTTCGAAAACGTGTTAGCAGGAAATTTCGCGTGTGCGCCCGTATGTGTCTGTGTGCTGTGAGTGATCGCTAGTTGACAAGCGAATACGGGAACTTGTGTTCAGAGACGAGTTGCGGTGTGGTGCAATACACCACCGAGGCGACTTGTGGGAGCACAGGCGAAGGTATTTGCGGTCACGGGCGTTCCGTAACGGCGGAAACGACCAATCGTGGGCGAGAGTGGACGTTAGTTGACAAGCGGGTACAAGAGCGTGTTCTAACGGGCTGCGGGCTGGTGCAATTCACCACCGAGCGACCGAGTGGGAACATAAGCGAAAGTACCTGCGGTCACGGACGTCCCGTACGATGAACGGTCAGTCGCAGGTCGTGTCGTGAGTGAACGATAGTTGACGCGGGGTACAGGAGCGTGCGTTCACAAGTGCGGCGTGGTGCAATACACCACCGAGCGATTTGTGAGAGTGCAGGCGGCAGTACCCGTAGTCACGAGCGTTCCCCCACGGCCTGCAGCCGACTAGGTGCACAGCGAAAACGCGGCCAAAGTGTCAGGTACGGTGAGAACACACTTCTGCGTCGTTCACGAGTACACGTGGAAGACACGGGCCACGTGTACGCGTGAAAAGGGGGCGTGTTCGCTATGCCCGACATTTGTATCAGCTTTTTCTGATCTGCCAGTGACCCCCTTTCTCTCTCTTTCTAAACGTCTTAGTGGTCCTAGTCATTTATAAATTTTGCTGTAAAGACCCTGGCTAGACTGAGAGTTGTACCCTAGCCCGAGAAAACATCTTTACAGATGGCGCCCGAGCAGGGACTACTAAGACTAGACATTTAGAAATGGGAAATGTTAACATCTTTAAGTGGATTAAAGACCCACATGGGTAAATCGGCAGGTTATATCAGACAAGCAGAGAACCGCAGAACTAGGCAAGGGGTAGAGCATGTTTTAAATAGGGTATCATGGCAAGCATAGGGAACATTGATTTTTTTTAAAAGTTTGTAGGACAGGCTGTACACGTGTTTTCTAGAAAACTAGTACAACGAAGCAAGCATAGGGGACGTAGATAACTTCTTAGTCTGGGGTACAGACGGTACACGTTTTATAAACTACTGCGCACGCGGGCGTTTGCGCCAACTTTAGCTGTATTTTTTTTCTCACTGCTTGTCGTTTTTTCCTTGCGCCGGCGCAACCTGGCTGGTGACACCACCGAGACCAGGTACTATAAGAATCGGTGCCGAATACCGAGGCAGGCAGTTGAGTGCTGACACTCGAACAAGTAACATCGGTCGCGACTTAAAGTAAAGCAAGGGAAGAATCCTTAAAATAAATTCAAAAGGATTTCTTCATTTCTTAAATAAAAACTTTAAATAAAGCTCGAGCAACGTGCAAAATAAATATTTTTTTCGGGAACGAGAAACGAAACATGGGAACACAGTGGATCGCCTTTTGTCGCAAGAGTGAACTGCAGGCAATCTTAAAGGAACTAGGATTGGACAACAGCGGTACAGTGGAGGAGATGCGCAGTCGCCTGGTAGCAGTCATAAACCAGGGCGATTTGTCAAAGGAGCAGCTGCAGCGTATGCTAGATCTGGAAACTAGCCTAGGTACCGCGCCCACCCCTGACGTCAAGGAGGTTCGGTCCCGTGGCCCGTCACCAGTGCCCAAGGACCAGAACACAGAGGACGTGTCCCCGATGCCCGGAGCGAATACGCGCCGCGCTGCAAACACAGCGGCCGTAACCACGTTGCCCGTTCCAAACTTCGCGGCAAGAGCCTCGGCCACGAGCGGTATGACTGGAGCCGGCTACAGGAGGATGGAGCCTTACGAACTGGCAGACCGTGTGCACCGCTGGGGCGTTTAGTGGGGCGGCAGCGGATCCGTGGCGGTTCATTGAGCATCTGGAAGAGAAGGCTGAAATGTACCAAATCAACGTACAACAGCTGCCACAGGCGATCGCGAACACGCTGTCGGGACAGGCCGAGGACTGGTTCCGAGTGAACCGCCTTTACCGAGCCACGTGGGAAGAATTCAAACAAGAATTCATGGATTTTTTCTTACCCCCGCGTTATTTCCAACGACTGGAGGACGGGATACGAAGTCGCGTACAACGACAAGGCGAGCCGTTCCGCGATTACACCCTGGAGTTACGAACCATGATGCAACGCGCCAAATACACTCGGGAGCAGGAGCTAGAGAGGATCTACGACAACCTGCTGCCCGAGTAACAGCTGTTCACACGGCGTCACGAGTTCGAGACTCTGGCCCAGCTGAGCCAGTTGATTACGACCTACGAGACTACCAAGGGATTACAACGGCAGCGAGGACCCAGATATCCAGAGCAGCGGAGGAGCGATCAGCAACCGAGATCGGCACCAATTCCGGCCGCGAGCGAGGGCGGAACCACTCCATGGGTGAACGGAGCCGCGGCGGCGCCGGAACCCACAAGGAGCAATACGCAACGCCTGTGCTACAACTGCGCGCAGCCTGGACACGTGCAGACGAACTGCCGCAACGACAGGGTCCTCTTCTGCTGGGACTGTGGACGGCGTGACGTGCGCACTATGGACTGCTGCCGGCGATGGGGAACCAGTCGGAGACGCAGCCTCAAGGTCCCCAGAAGTAGTACCGATGCGGTGCGGCAGTGGTCGTGTCATCGCATTCGTCAAAATTGAAGATTTGACGACGGATGCCACGATCGACACCGGAGCTACACGCAGCTTCATAAGCGAGCGTATGGCTACCCGGCTGAGTACGCCCGATAACGATCGGACGGCGCTGGTCCGCATCAAGTTGGCCGACGGATCGTCGAGGGAAGTAACACGAGCGTTACGAGTGCGTGTCCAGCTCGGACAGAAGGAGACGATCATACCGATGCTGGTTATACCGGTCATCTTGGATGACGTAATCCTCGGCATGGATTTCCTGTGCGGCATCGAGGCAACCCTCGAGTGCGGGCAAGCACGATTGCGCCTCCAAAGTACACCGGAGGAGACAACCCCGACGGCCGGAACAACTCGCCGGGCAACGGAGGAAGCAGTAGCGCAGGCAAATAGTAAGGCCGCGGTTTTACCACCGGTTTGTCCCACCGCGCGGCGGCTGAACCCGTTCCGACAACGCAGAAATACAGACGGACAGAGCAGCGAACATGACAGAGAGTGCCAACAAAGGAAACGACAAAAGACGCAAGAGAAATTGCAGGAACAATGCGAAGGAAATCAAAGCGGAGTACAAGACGAACAGAGAATAGAGAAGCAGCCGGAGGTTCAAAACGTGACGAACAACCCGGGAACAGAGGAAGCCACGAGGGAACCAGGCGAAGACGAGAGCCGAGTTACCCTAGCAGTTCGAGGCAAGCGTAGGCGCCGTAGGAGACGGCCTACGCCTAGCCACGCTGCATTGCGAGGCGCCGCGGCGCAGGAAACGGGAGCAGCGTCCGACGAGGAACAGGTGGAGGCCTTCCTACAGTCTGAGCTGGCCAAATTTGATGGGCTGATGGGGGTGTCGCACATCGCGGAGCACACCATCACCATGAGGGATGCGTACCCTATCAAGCAGAGGTACTACCCGAAGAATCCGGCCATGCAGAAGATCATCAACGAGCAAGTTGATGAGCTTCTGCGAGATGGTAGGATTGAGCCATCCAGGAGCCCATACAGTGCACCGATTGTACTCGTAGGGAAGAAGACCGGAGAGATGCGGATGTGCGTGGATTATCGGCAGCTCAACGCGAAATCCATTCCGGACGCATACCCACTGCCGCGGATCAACCATATCTTGGAGAAGCTCAAGGATGCGAAGTTCATCTCCACGTTGGATCTGAAGAGTGGGTATTGGCAGATACCTATGGCCCGGAGCAGCCGAGAGTACACCGCATTCACGGTGCCCGGCCGAGGTCTCTTCCACTGGAAGGTGATGCCGTTTGGGTTGCATTCAGCCCGGCCACATTTCAACGCGCGTTGGACGGAGTCATCGGACCGGACATGGAGCCGCATGCGTTCGCGTACCTCGACGATATCATCGTCGTAGGGCGATCGTTCAAGGAACACTTGGACAACCTTCGAGAGGTGTTCCGGAGACTGCGGAATGCGAACTTGCGCCTGAACAAGGCAGCTTTTTCCAGAAAAGCATCGTCTACTTGGGACACCAGGTCAGCAAAGGTGGGATTCACACGGATCCCAACAAGATTGCCGCGATCAAAGAGCTGCAACCGCCTACGACCGTCAAGGAACTGAGGAGATGTCTTGGAATCGCCTCCTGGTACCGACGATTTGTGCCAAATTTCGCCACTTTGGTGCAACCCATGTCAGCACTGCTGAAAAAGGGTTGCCGATGGACGTGGAGCGAGGATCAGCAGCGGGCATTCGAGGCGTTGAAGACGAGCCTCACGGAAGCACCGGTACTGGCCTGTCCGGACTTCAGTGAGCGATTCACGCTCCAAACGGACGCAAGCGACGTTGGACTTGGCGCGGTACTAACTCAGCAGATACAAGGCACCGAACGAGTCATTGCTTACGCGAGTCGACGCCTTTCCGGAGCCGAGAGCCGTTACTCCACCACAGAGAAGGAGTGCTTGGCTATCGTGTGGGCAATTCGGAAGTTGCGGTGTTACCTCGAGGGATACGAGTTCGATGTCATCACGGACCACCTGGCACTCAAGTGGCTGAACAGCATCGAGAATCCCACCGGAAGGATTGCGCGCTGGGCGTTAGAACTTCAGCAGTTCCGCTTTAACGTGCATTACCGTCGGGGGATCAGAACGTGGTGGCGGACGCGTTGTCCAGACGTCCATTAGAAACACTACAGCAAGCCACGCAGGAGAACTTGCCTTGTCCATGGATCACCCGAATGCTGGATCTTCTGGAGAAGGAACCCGAGAAATACCCGGAATTTATCAAGGAACATGACCAGCTTTACAGACGAGGAGGATTTCGACCTGACGAGGAGGACTACACGCCGTGGAAGCTTTGCGTACCCAAGCCATTACGCCAGCGAGTGCTTAGCGAGTGTCACGACCAACCCGCTGCCGGACATCAGGGAGTACGGAAAACCCTGAACCGGGTCCGTCAACGATACTACTGGCCAGGGCTCTTTCGAGACGTAGCCCGATACGTTCAGAAATGCGAGACCTGCCAGAAATTCAAGGTGAGCCAACTGAAACCTCCAAGGCGGATGCACACCCGGCAGGTACAGGCACCTTTCGACGTTCTGTGCGCGGATTTCGTGGGACCACTCCCACGCTCTACCCACGGGAATACCATGCTCTTGGTATTTTTCGACGCGTTCTCGAAGTGGGTGGAACTGGTTCCATTACGGAAGGCAACGGCGATTCACCTGATGCGCTCGTTCCGGGAACGAATTTTGGCCAGGTTCGGCGTGCCCCAAACCTCCGTCTGCGACAACGGGACACAGTTCACGAGTCGGATCTTCGTGAATTTCTGCAAACAACTGGGCATGGACTTACAACACACCGCACCGTACACACCACAGCAAAATCCTACCGAGAGGGCGAACCGCACCATTAAAACCATGGTGGCGCAATATATAGGCGAGGAACAGAGGACGTGGGACGAGCACCTGCCCGAAATTAGCCTGGCGATAAATACCAGTGCCTCGGACACCACTGGATTTAGTCCGGCGTATTTAGTGCAGGGTCGCGAGCCGCGGTTGCCTGGAGCACTTTACGAGGAAGTGACTCCAATCATCCGAACGGAATCTAGAACACCGGAGGACAAGGAAAGAGACCTACAGGAAGTACACAAGACCGTGGCCGAGAATGCGCAGCAAGCGAGTGCGATCCAAGGACGGCACTATAACCTGCGTCGCCGAGAATGGAAGCCAGCCATCGGCGATCTCGTCCTGCTGCGACAACATCACTTGTCGAAAGCAGTCGACGGATTCGCCGCCAAACTCGCACCTCGTTATGACGGTCCTTACAGAGTACTGATGTATACTTCGCCTACAATCTTACGGCTGCAGGAGGTCAAGACGAAGCAACGACGCAACGCCGGATTCAACGACCTGAAGGCGTACTTCGAAGGAGAACACACCAGCAAAGGTCACCAGGTATCTGGGGGGCAAGGGGAGACTTAAATAAGCGGATAGGCAGGTTAGACGTAGGCCTTAGACGCACCATGTTAGGTAGGGACCTTTTAACTTTGCACCCACCATGACCTATCAGGTGAACAGCGAACTGGTCAGCGACTGGTTCTCACCAGAGCAGCGACCGGCGGATGAGGGGGTCCTCGATATCATGTTCGAGGGATGGGACCTGGAAGGCATGCCACCACTCGTACCGCAGCCCGGGACCACCAGCGCCGATTCCACCGAAACCGAGGTGTGGGTCCCGGACTGGTTGGCGCCTAATATTAGAATGCTGGACCTTCATTTTCTCTTTCGTTTTTTATATATTTACCTCAACCCCCGGTGAAGTAAGGGGGGGGTATGACGACGTATGAAACGCGTCACAATAGTTATTTAAGTTTAAATGAAATAAAATACTTTTAAGTTTATAATACCCCATGGGTTTGCATGTAATGGGTAGCAAGCAAAGGCAAAGGCAAAGACATAGACAAGGCATAAGCAAACACATAGACAAGGCATAGGCAAAGACATAGACAAAGCATAGGCGAGACATAGGCAGGGGCATAGGCAAGTGCAAGCCCGCGGGGTGCAGACTACACGCAAACGCCCGTTGGTCGGCGCCCATGCACACAAGTAACGGCGTCGCGACAAATTTTGCGACGCATGTGTAACGGCGCCCGACAAATTCCAGAAGCAGACCGAACCGAGCAAAAGCAGACGAGCAGAGCAAAGCGAGCAGAGCGAAGGGAGCAGAGCGAAGCGAGCAGAGCGAGGCGAGCAGAAGCATGCAGGCAGCACGAAGCCGACGCAGCAGAAACGCACGAACGGATCGATGCAGGCGACAAGTCGCAAGCCGAACTAGGCAAAGCTACAAGTCGCGTGCCGATCTAGGCATGCAGGGCGCCAGGCTAGGCAAAACGGCAAGTTCGCAAGCAAAGCGACACGAGCCGAAGCATGATCGGCCGAGCATAGGCAGCGACCGCGGGTAGCGACCGCGGGCAGCGCCGCCCAGGCAGCGACCGCGGACAGCGCCGGGCAGCAGCGGACGGAAAGCGTCGAAATCGAGGCTGCAAAATTAGGCCACGAGACAGAAGTGCCAGGCGACTGGACGAGGCCAGTCAGAACCTCTCTTAAGCAAAAAAGTAAAAGAAAATAAAGTGACCAAAGTTAAAAAAAAGTGAAAAGGACCTGAAAAAGTTAAAACAAGGAAGCAAGGACACAAATAAAGGACAATGGACAGGGATCCTGTAGAAGAAGAAACGAGGTAAGCTGTGCAAAGAAACAAAAGAAGAAAGCAAAGTAAAAAGAAGCAACGTATGGTGCGAAGTAGGTAGGGACACAGAGAGGCAGGGACAGTTAAGTGAATATTTTGTAATAGAATAAGGAAACGAAACTTGTGAAGAAAAGGAAATAAACGATCAATAATGCATAGGCGTTTTAACTAAAACTCGCGTTCAATATTTTTTTTTTTTTTTGAAACTTTCCTTCGAAAACGTGTTAGCAGGAAATTTCGCGTGTGCGCCCGTATGTGTCTGTGTGCTGTGAGTGATCGCTAGTTGACAAGCGAATACGGGAACTTGTGTTCAGAGACGAGTTGCGGTGTGGTGCAATACACCACCGAGGCGACTTGTGGGAGCACAGGCGAAGGTATTTGCGGTCACGGGCGTTCCGTAACGGCGGAAACGACCAATCGTGGGCGAGAGTGGACGTTAGTTGACAAGCGGGTACAAGAGCGTGTTCTAACGGGCTGCGGGCTGGTGCAATTCACCACCGAGCGACCGAGTGGGAACATAAGCGAAAGTACCTGCGGTCACGGACGTCCCGTACGATGAACGGTCAGTCGCAGGTCCTGTCGTGAGTGAACTATAGTTGACGCGGGGTACAGGAGCGTGCGTTCACAAGTGCGGCGTGGTGCAATACACCACCGAGCGATGTGTGAGAGTGCAGGCGGCAGTACCCGTAGTCACGAGCGTTCCCCCACGGCCTGCAGCCGACTAGGTGCACAGCGAAAACGCGGCCAAAGTGTCAGGTACGGTGAGAACACCCTTCTGCGTCGTTCACGAGTACACGTGGAAGACACGGGCCACGTGTATGCGTGAAAAGGGGGCGTGTTCGCTATGCCCGACATTTGTCTCAGCTTTTTCTGATCTGCCAGTGACCCCCTTTCTCTCTCTTTCTAAACGTCTTAGTGGTCCTAGTCATTTATAAATTTTGCTGTAAAGACCCTGGCTAGACTGAGAGTTGTACCCTAGCCCGAGAAAACATCTTTACAGCATTAAACCGTACAATGCAAGATCTACGTCGTAATCAACAAATTTTTGGTGGTGCACTTATAATTTTGTCAGGTGATTTCCGTCAAACATTGATTCCACGACCAACATTAGAGGATGAGGTCAGTGCGTGCTGGAAATCATCTCGAAGCGAAAAAGTTTAGAGAATTTTCATTGGCGCCCGAGCAGTGCCATTGTTGTCGTCGCCTCTGGAATCTACTGTCCCTTATGGAGGATATTCGTCGGTCAATGTCTATCGATTCCCTAGGCAGGTATTCATTGCCAGGTATTCATTGTCAAAAATTGAGCATACATAGTTTATTGCGTGCTGGCGCTTTGATCGGCATTAAATTGCCATTAAATATTATCAAACAGCTCAATTTCTGGTATTTATTATTATTATTGCATTTGCATGCAAAATATATAGAATATATAAAATATATATTCGCATGATAATAAATGATAAAAACAGAAACGGCAATATTTTTCTTACATTACAAAATATTGGTGGATTACATATTTAGTGAAAATAGTAATTGAGTGTGTGTGTAAATGCAAATTATCGCGGTTTCTCTTTCAATTTTTAGTTATTGCACATACTTACATATTGACCGCTAACTTGGAACATATGTGAATACATACAGTACATAAGTACATATTGGCGTTTGTATATACACACATACATTTGTCCTTGCGTCCGTTCACCTCGGACCGTTCTTTGCGCTCACATAATTTCGTTCTATCGTCACCCCGAACCCCGCATATTCTATTGCTGTCCACAAACGTAGCCCAGCAAAGTTTGATTTAATTCTCGTTTTCTCTTGTTTTTCTTTTCTCGTTGCATTGCGTACCACGCACACCGCACTTTACATTGCTGCCTACAAAAGTAGTTACAGCAAACATTTAGCTTGCCTTACTACGGATCGCTTGGATCTTTTTCGTTTGGTTGTTCACACAACGCAAAGGTTGAGCCTGTGTGTGTATTAGACAAGCTAGATTTACATAGTCAGCGTCGTTGCGAGTGTAGCTCCCAAAGTTTGTGACAGTTGTTTTTTTTTTTATTTTTATCAGTTTTATTAATCAACATATTTGAGTCAGAAAAGACAATTGAAAAGACAAGTGCAAAATTATCACTGTGATTGCAAAGATTTGACAAAGTTAGTGCCGATATTGCTCGTCTGCATTTCAACTGATATATATAAAAAGACAATGGATTAATGAGTCTAGAGGACCCTTTAAAGATTTGTGTGGCGTCGCAAGGGCATTATATATAAATGCACAAAGGCCAGCGCCAGAGCCAAGAAATGAACATATTTGCTCCGTAGTTTCGAGCCAGCGATCTCAGTTGCGCCTGTTTGAAAGTCTAATCGATGATGACAATTTCCTGTCGAAGGTCGAAAAGTTTAATCATCTATTTTGTTTGTCAGAATAAAGCATTGGGGATAGTTAAGTCGTACTAATTAACGGATTGGAACTACCCAAAGGCCCTCGCTTGTCTCAAAACAGTATATGACAACAAATGTCTTCTATTCTTTGATATAGTTTCGCAATTGTTTAACATACCTAGCATGACAAAACCATCTGCATCGAGTTTGAGATCGATCATGGATACGGTGTCTGCTATTTCTTCTTCATTGTCGTCGTTAGGTAACGACAGAGACATTGCTAATGCAATGATAATTCACATGGTCATGGCAAAGGTAGACCATGGTACCAAATCTCGTTTCGAAGAGCTTGACTATGATACGCTACTATACTGGAAAGATTGTGCTAGACAACTGAATAAACGGTATCAATAGTTGTCTGCAGAAGAGTCAACTCGGGACAAAACAAAGTCACGAGTTGACGCTAAGACAGTTTAAATTGTCTATCGCTTGTGCTGATCGAGGACGTCCATCATCGTCTGTGTGCGTTAATTGCAAGGCAGAAACGCACAATATTTATTCGTGTCCATCGTTTGCTACAGTGTCAGTTATGCATCGTTTTGAATTTGTCAAAACACAAAAGTTGTGCCTTATTTGTTTAGTGGTGGGGTATGTCAAAGGTGTCAAAGTGTAAGGCATCAAAATGTAGAATTTATTCGAAGCCTCACTGTTCATTGCTTCACAGATATGCTACTCCAGTTCAAGGCGAGACAATCGCACTTACCAATTAATATCCAAATTGTGATCGCCACAGCCGTCGTTAACGTAAAAGACCGATTTGGTCAGATGCATCCTGCACGAGCCTTACTTGAGAGTGGCACCCAAATTTGATGTCTGAGAGTATGGCTCAGATATTACAGCTCAAGCGGGAGCCAACATCACTAGCTTCTAGCTTCTATTCAGTCGCGCATAAATTCTCACAACTTCTCGGCTGATTGTTGGGTATTGAAATCAATCTCAATAAAACAATTTGGACATTCCATGGATATTTCACAATGGAAAATTCCCACAAATATAAAGCTTGCAGATCCGGAATTCTATAGGCCAGCTAAGGTTGACATTTTTTTTGGGAGCAGAAATGTTTTATGAATTGTTGTGCGTTGAGCATATAAAATTAGGTTATGAACTCTCTACAATGCAAAAAACGCTGCTAGGATGGATAGTAACAGGCAAATATACTGGACAAGTATATAGGCGTCAGTTCAGTGGGTGTTTAGTGGCCCAATCTAATTGTTCTCTTGACTCCTTAGTTAACCGCTCATGGAAATTGAATCATTGTTCGTTCGAGTCGAAGACTGTTCGTCAAACAGCTAAACAAGAGGCTTGTGAACTGTTCTTCTAGAAAACGGTAAAACAGTTATCTTCTGGTCGCTTTAAAGTGGATCTCCCTTTCAATACCGAACCAAAAGACGTCAACAACTGTTTCACTTAATGAAATATTAATGGTGGGGTCGATAATTCAAAGATATGTTTTCAGGTGCAGATAGTGTAAAAGAACTTAGCATTATTTGCAATGAGGTTCAAAAAATATTGGAATCAGGAAGTTTTCCACTTACCAAGTGGGAAACCAACTGTAGTGATTTGTCGCTTAAAATAAAAGCTTGTGACGAAGTGAGTCTCAATATTGATATCATCTTGATGTGGACAGTTTTGCCTCGGTAAGGCCAACGAAACGCAACATATCATCTGCAGCTTTTCTTTTGTTTGACCCTCTTGGCTTGCTGTGTCCTATTATTACTGAAGATAGACTGGGATGAAGCCATTCCAATGAGTCTTCACACAACATGGAATAAGTTTACCATGACATTGCGCGATTTACTTAAACTCCGCATCCCTAGGTACGTATGTCTAAATACGTATCAAAGGGTTCAGATACATGGCTTTGCTGATGTATCCAGTCGTGCATACGGCTGTTGCATATACGTTCGAACTTTTAAGAACCAAGACATTGGCATTACATTGCTCACTGCAAAGTCTAGGGTAGCTCCACTTAATGTGAAAACAATACCCCGACTAGAGCTATGTGCAGCACTCTTGCTGGACAAGCTCTGGCACCAAATTGCGAAAATTTCAACAAAATTAATTATAGAAAGTTTGAATTTTTGTTCGGATTCACAGGTTGTGTCGTATTGCTTACAACGCGATTCTTGCACATTGAGCACATTTGTGGCAAATAGAGTTGCAGATATTGTCGAACGGTATTGTGTGGCGTCATGTTCCAACAGATGTTAATCCGGCGGATTTAGTATCGTGAGGAACCGACATTAACGAGATTGTTAGCCCGTTATGGTTCGACGGACCCAGATTCTTGAAACTGGAGGTTGAAATAGCGTCGGAAATCAAAAGTACCGAAGACAAAAATCGTCACTCCAGCTTACCAAAATTGATTCTCATAATGGCTTATGTGCTTCGATTCTGTCACAAAGTGTTCAAAACTGATTCTCTCGTGGTGTCAGCATCAGAAAGAAAAAGTTCATTTTTAAAACTGATCGCCGTAGTACAAAGGACCTTGTTCAAAAGGGAATTGAAATTACGAAAATCAGCAGTTCTAGCACCAATGTTGCAATCGCTGAATCCATTTATTGATTAATTTGACCAAAATGGAATACAATTTGAACTCATTCGAGTTGGTGGACGTTTGTTACACGGGCCTCTCTCTTATGACGCTAAGTTTCCGCTTCTAATGACAATGAATTCAAAATATATTTAACTAATTGTTGGTTATTTGCATCGTAGGCACTATCATGCTATGCTGGTCCAAAAGTTCTAGTTGGACCTCTGAGGCCTCAGATTTGGGTAGAAAATGCTCGAAGTTTATGCACTGCAAATGTTCGAAATTGTGTAGACTGTTTTCGATATAAACCAAAATTGTTGGGGCAAATAATGGGAAATTTGCCTGATGATCGCCTTCGAGAAAGTCGGCCATTATAGTATGTAGAGTAAACTTCTGTGGGCCGTTCTATGTTAGCTCTAGGATCAGGGATAGACCACCTGTAAAAATGTATGTTGCCATTTTTGCTTGCTGAGGTAAAGCAGAGGTTCATTTGGACCTAGTAACCGATTTATCGACCGATGCTTTTTTAAAAATTTTTAAAAGGTTCACTGGGAGAAGCAGATACCGGAGTCGGTGTTCAGCGTCAACGTGACTTGGGAGGACTGTGAGAGCCGCAGTGAAGTCTGCATAGCATAGGCTCCTGAGAGGAGCGAGCAACGCCAACCTGACGCAGGACTTATCTGGTGGACGTCGAGGCGCTGATCAGCTCCAGGCCGTTGCTCGTCGACAGCAGCGATTCGAGCGATGGAGAGGTGCTGACGCCAGGCCACCTGCTCATAGGACAGCCTTTGTTGGCGCTGCCGTCAGGATTATAGCCAGAAGAGACCAGCAAGATGCCAGGACGTGGATATCTGAAGCTGTGGCAACAATTGTCGGCAGGAAGGTCAGAGTGGCAGTAAAAACCGCAACAGGCTTCACAAAGCGCACAATCACTGAAAACCGAAGTTCTTCAACGGGGCCGGAATGTTAGATCAGCAATATTAAGTTAAGTTTTATTATTATTACTATTATTGTTGTTATTTTTAGTATTATTATAGGTATTAGTGCTTAAATATTGACATTGCAGTCATAGGTTGTTTACGTCGAAACGTAGCCGCCTAGAAGTAGGCAGCGTTGCGGCGCAAACAGAGCAAGAGTCACCAAGGGCTCTTGCGCTCTTTTATCCGTACTTAAGCTTAACTTGTAAAGTTATATGAAGTTAGTATAAAAAATAAAAGTGAAGTGAACACACGCGCCCCGAACTGTTTCTTTTTAAATCGAGTTATTTTTTTCAATTGCACACAGTTTTCTCTCCAATAAAAGCAAAAATTTTTACCTCTGCCACATATTATTTTTGTATGTACTAAATCCTACCAAGTGCATGTGAAACTCCCATCATCCCGGCAATTGTACCTCCAAAATTAACATAAAAACATAAAACCTATTTTCCATTTTTTTATAAAAAATGGTAAAATTTATTTACTACAATTCTATTCTATAATTCACTTACAATTCTATTCACATGCGTACGTACATACATATCTACCGGCAGCAATATTTCATATACTTGAAATTGTTTCATATTGTTATATTTCCTTTATTTACCTTTTGCCGGCTTTAGTGATCGCAGTTTGATCACAATCGACCGACCACCAACTTTTTTTTCCATTTAAGTGTTATTGTTCCAGGGCTGCACAACTCGAATATTTTTAAAAATAATCTTATAGTGGGTACCCGTGATTTTTCTTAGTCACTGTTTTTTTTTGTTTGTCGTTTTTTTTGCAAGTTTAACATTTATATATTTTTGCAACGTCCTCCACTTTTCAACGAAAGAGTGCTGATTTGAATTTTAGCAACGTGCTCAATATTTTCGATAAATTTCCGAGCGATTTGCTTATTATTTTTTGTTTATTATTTTATTGTTTTTTAATAATAATAAGATACTCCTCACGTCATCGGCTACAATTGCATTCTTTCTCGCTTTTTTGAAAGCTTGGTATGCCAATTGATAGTGGTAAAGACACCAAGGAACACCTTGTTGTACAAACGACTCAGCATAGACGTTCAGGCTCTCTCCCAAGTTCCCTTCTTGGCAGAGCCCCTTCTCTCACACCCTACGGAAAGTTCAAACTCCGGCCAAATCCAAAGTTACTCAGGTACCAACAATTTCGGTGCGCGCTCCTCCAGTCACTCGTTCAGTTGGTCATCAGATCTCCCAGGCGCTAAGAATGGCACTCCAAGAATTCATTAACTCGTCCGATAAGCTCACGCAGTTCGAAACTAGGCTTTAATCTTCTCCGACAGCTTCACTTCACACACATAGAATGCGTCTTGAGCAGCTTCGCTCCATATGGACTGCCGTGGAACTTAAATATGAACTCTGTTCCAACGCATTGTCTCAAACGGAGACGAATGCTGAGGACAAAATCGCCATGCAAGCCCGGTATAATCATTGTTATTCCATATACGAGGAACCTGCCTCTCATTTAAATGAGAGTATAGAGACCGCAACGGCTCCACCTGCAGCACCTTGAGCAGCACAAGTAGCCTTCCAGCCACGAAGCTACAGGTCTACACCCTTCGATGCTGATATTTTCAGTGGTGACTACCTGAAATGGCCCACTTTCCGAGACCTGTTCACAGCGGTCTACGTTTCCGATCCCGGTTTAAGCCACATCGAGAAATTTTCCATTTAAATGCAAAGACCAGTGGCGAAGCTAAGGCAATCGTTTCCAAATCTCCTCTTACGAATGAGGGTTTCTCTTCTGCTTGGAAGAACTTGACGGACAGATTCGAAAATACGAGGCTGTTAGTACACAGCCAACTGAAAACCCTTTTGTTCTTCCGTCAGTTTCTCATGAGTCTGGAGCCGCCATCCAAGTTTTTTAAAGCACTCTACAAAGTTGCTTCACAGCTCTAGAACACTTCAAAATCAGCACAGAAAACTGGGATTGTCTTCTAGTTTTCGTCTGCTCGTCTAAGCTACCAAGGCTGACACTGTCGCTTTAGGAACAGTCAGTACAGAACAAGGCTGCAATTCCGACATAGCAAGAAATGACAGATTTTCTGTCAGAACACTATCGCACATTAGAAGCGATAGAGGATATGCTCGAAAAGAGCTCCCTACGAGGAAGGTCAACTCCTTTGAAACAAAAGTCGTAGGCAAACCACAAACCTGCAACCTCTGTTTAAAGAAGAACAATCCTATACGTCTGTGTCCGCGCTTTCTCCAAATGGTTGTTAATGAAAGGTTCAAGATCATCAAACAGCAAAAGTAGTGTCTGAATTTTTTGCAAGGGTGGCCACAATACACGCCTGCATCGTGGCGGCCCTCCTGCTGCGCCCTCTTCGACAACTTCTGCACCAACTATCCAGAATTCTATTATACAGTCCACTCCTCTGACGACTAATATACAGAATTACTTCAAGGCGAACACACAAGGTGTTCTTCTCGGCACTGCTCTTATAAACGTTGGCATGACTTATTTGGGCATGTCTTATTTGGGCATGACTTATAAGGCACGTTTACTGATCGTTCCAGGATCAGAGGCTACGTTCATCTCCGAACGGATGTTTAACATCATAAAGCCCTCCTACCAAGCCGTGCAAGTTCAAGTAGCTGGCTTAAATCAAGCAGTCTCAACCAATCCACAAAAGTTGTGCCACTTCCAGATTGGCTCCCCGATCACTCCCAGGTTACAGATAGAAACTGCAGCCTTTATTCTTCCTCAATTGGCAGGTAACCTTCCATCCTACCCAATTTCCAAGGATCTTCTGAAGGACCTGCCAAACCTACAACTCGCTGATCCGCATTTCCATCAGAGCTCTCACATAGACGTGTTCTTAGGAGCCGATCTTCTCCCATATATCATAAAGAGTGGCTCTGTGTCCAAAATCTGTGGAACTTTGCTCGGTCAAGAGACCATATTCGGCTGGGTCCTCAGAGGACCAGTATCCAAGTCGAATCTTTTGACCGTTTCATCCTTCACCACGAGGATCAAGATCAGCGCAGAACAAAGGCTTGATTATCTTCTCACTAAGTTTTGGGTTGTGGAAGATCCACCAGCCAAGCTGGTAAAAGTTTCTGACGGAGCGTGTGAAAACAATTTCCTTCGCACCACTTCCAAAACAAGAGAGGTTGTTACTCTTCCATTTAAAAACCCTGATACCTTCGAATTAGGACATTCAAGGTCCATCGCACTCGCTCAGTTTCTCCTTTAAAAGAGCAGTACGACTCCATTATTCAGGAGTATTTAGATTTAGGCCATATGAGGCCTTGCAGAGGCAAGTAATGACTGCAACAACTTTTATCTCCCTCATCATGCTGTTTTTAAACCTGAGAGCACCACTACCAAAGTTCGCGTTTTCAACGCCTCCAGTCCGTCCTCCAATGGAAAGAACTTGAACGATATCCTACATCCAGGACCCGTTCTCCAATCCGATCTGACTATGCAGATCTTGAAATGGCGTTTTTTCCATTATGTTTTTAATGCCGACATCACAAAGATGTACCGGCAGATATTCGTCCACAAGAGTCACACGCCATTTCAACGAATCCTCTTCAGGAACCCAAATGGCGAAGTGTGTGACTATGAACTCAACACAATCACTTTCGGAGTAAACTGTGCTCCATTCTTGGCCATTCGGGTTGTTCAGCAGCTTTCCCAGGATGTTAGCACACACTTTCCTCTCGCCAGCGACATCATATCCAATTACATGTATGTAGACGATGTCCTTGCTGGTGCACACTCCATAAAGCGCGCCACAACGTGCAATTAGACCACGCTACTGGATTCCGAAACTCTGAACTTTAGTGAAAGCCACTATCAATTCCTGTCGAGTTGCATCCTCCAACGAAAAAAATTACAAACTCAACTCATGGGTACTCTGCCCTCTGCGAGTGTCCTTTTCTCGACCTTTCACCCACACGGGACTCGACTTTGTGGGTCCTTTCGAAATCAAAAATATTACTGGTCGAGCCTGCCTCATAACCAAGGGCTATGTATGTCTCTTCGTTTGTTTCAGCACAAAGGCCGTACATTTAGAAGCAACCTCAGATCTAACAACCGAGAACGTCATCAAAAGGCCCACCATAAAGGTAGTCATCTTTCCCATAGAGGACACCGTCCAGACACCCTCCTAACCTTGTGTTGTCCTTTAGTGGATATATGTCCGGCAGACACTAATCCATATATCCACCTTCTTATTTTCAGATTAGTGAAGAAAAATGGCACCATGCAAGGCACAACCGCAAAGGGCAGCGAAGCCAAGCGGCCCGAAAGGAGTGAACTCCTTCCGGTGTCGCGTCTGCCGAGGAGTTCACGCCCTAAAGAAGGGCCAACGCTTTTTGCATCTGGCTGCGGAGAAACGGAGAAACGTCTCCGGGCAGTATTAATCAATAGATACTGCTCGAACTGCCTCGTCCATGAGCATTCAGCAGGCTCATTTCACAGTGGTGATACCTGTCGCACATGTGGCCAGGACCACCATACGCTCCTCCACCTCCCAAGCAGCCAGTCCGAAATGCAAGCCCCCACGCCATCCCCGTCTCCTCTTCCACCGGCAGGGTCCCTGGGAAACTACCCCATAGGCGAAAGTCTGTTTTAGTCGAAACGTAGCCGCCTAGAAGTAGGCAGCGTTACGGCGTAAACAGTGCAAGAGTCACCAAGGGCTCTTGCGCTCTTTTATCCGTACTTATGTTAAGTTAGGTTTAAGCTTACCTTTGAAAGTTAAATGAAGTTAGTATAAACAATAAAAGTGAAGTGAACGCACGCGCCCCCAATTGTTTCTTTTTAAATCGAGTTGTTTTTTTCGCGTCGGTTCAAATTTTCAGCAAACCCTATCCAACCAGAATGACTTCCGGGAATGACTTCCCGCCACCGCAAACATAGGTTAACATAGATTAAGAGAAAAATGTGAATAGGAATATAGTTAAGCATGCTCTCTTTATAATTGAGTTTAAGCATGTTCTTTTAAGCCTTAGTCGATCAACAATTATTTGTTTTTTTTTTTTGTGCTTTATATTATTTGTTGAATCTTCGGAGGTCGTTGCGCTGCAGCCGGCTTTGACTGCATACTCGGATTAGTTTTCATGCGAGGGGATTTCAATGGGTCAGCTTGTCTTGGTATTTCATTTTCTTCTCAGTTATTACTTCGATTACTAATTCAATTTTTAGGTCTCTGTCTATGTCTTCATTCCGAAGGTACCACGGCGCTCCAGTCATAGTTCTCAGAATTCTTGACTGTGCTCGCTGAATAATAATATGTCACTTCTGGATGCGTTGCCCCACAGCTCGGAGCCATAAGTCCAGATAGGTTTTAAGACGGAGTTGTATAGAAGAGCTTTGAACTCCAGACTAAGTGGAGAGCGAGCATTTATGAGCCAGTGGAGGTTCCTTGCTTTGAGTTTAAAATGTATCGACTTGGCTTCTTTATGTTTGCGCCAAGTGAGTCGCCTGTCTAGATGAACACCCAGATATGTTACCTCATCGGCTTGTGGAATGCATATGTTATTCAGGACCAGTGGTGGGCATGTTTGTTTATTTAAGGTAAATGTAACGTGCTTACATTTTTGTACATTTATTGAAATTCTGCAGTCAGCAAGTTATCGTTCTACAGATGTTAAGTGTTTGGGATAGGAGCTTTTGTTGGTCATTTGGAGTGACTGAGTATCGCGGTATCATCAGCGAACGTAGAGGTTGTAAGATTGTAGTCTGTGGAGTATCCGCCGTATACAGGGTATGTAGGATTGGACCCAGAACACTGCCTTGGCGCTCCAGCTTCGATTATGCAATCGCGTGAGGTGCGTATATTGCATCTTATTCAATGGGCTCTTGAGGTTCTAAATTTGCTGCTATAAAATGAGGGAGATCAACTATTTCATTTCCTAGTGAACGGACGTGTTTTTTTTTAATGCGCTTCGATTTTTCGGCTTTTTTATTAAAAAACAACCGGTGTTTTTACTTGAATTCACTTTAAAACCAAAGTTTTAACTATAGCCCGTTCACGACGCGTGTGCATGATCTAATCTGTGTTTGCTAATTTTTTCTGTTTTGTGCATTGGTTCTCCCTCTTTTGGTGCATTTCTTTTTATTTATTTTCTTTTTGGTAAGCGACGTAGTTGTTAGTGTTGTTAGTCATCGCTACTTTCTCTCTCTACTTACCTCTCCTAATTCTTTAAGCGCGCCTAAGCACCTGATCTCTCTCATGCCGATCTCGCACTTATCTTCTTTATTACCTTTGCTCTCTCTGCTCTCTGCCCTTTAAGCGCGTTAATTTCTCTCTCTTGCGCTCATCCCTTTTCTTGTTTTGGTATTTTTTTCTTTTTGGCTGATTTTATTTCAACAGTAGGTGTCCCCTATAATGGACGTTTTAACTTGCTTTAAGAAATCCTGCCTTAAGCAGGTGACTCCCGCCCAGGAAAGCATCTCGTGTTGGCTTAGTGACAACGTACTACACGCGAAGTGTGCTGGATTTACTGGCCCGACGGCTGACGCCGTAGCCAAGCGCACGGGGTTGCGTTATTGCTGTGATGTGTGTAGGGAGGTGGAGAACGAAATGTGTTCGTTTATGCGTCAAACGAAGACTGGTTTTAGGGAACTGTTTGGAAGTTTTCGCAAACTTTCCGACCAGTTCTCAGCGCTTGATTCGTCTTTCAATAACCTTAAGTTATTGAATGAATCGCCAAAGCGCAAGAAAACCTCGCGAAATCTAAAGTCATCAGTTAGCGCTACCCAGCTCCCTCTAATTGATCAGCCAGGCACGCTAGTGACCCAGCCGTTGATTTCGTTCACCAATCCCCCAATAGTAACGAGGTCTTCGGCTCAATCGGTTTCGCATCCCGATAATGTCATTGAGTGTGAGCAACCCGTGACGCCCATAATTTCCGACAAGTCCGCTGTGGTTTCGTTGCCCGTGCCACAGTTTATAGTTTTACCGAAGGCGTGTTCAAGTTTTGGTTTACCAGAAGAGAACCTATGCTCTAGAGTTAAACCTGAGGCGCCTAAAAAGATTCTAGGTGTTCCACAAAAGAAACAAATTTTTGTTTCCAGGCTTGCCCCTGACCTCACATCAAATGATGTAACAGTCTATATCCAAGAAAGTATTCATGCCTTGGATATCAAAGTGGAAAAATTTAAGTTTTTCTATGAGAGTCCCCAACGAACTCATGGGCATTTTATGCTCGGCTCAATTTTGGCCGGAGCATGTAATGGTCAAAGAGTTCGAAATAAAGAAGAAGAAAAATAGCCCTCTCTAGCTTCAGCCCAAACAAAAACAATCTTAAACAAAACAAGTAGGTAAGGCTACAGTCGGGCGCCCGGCAGTAAAATACCCTTCTCCCAATTTTCCAAATACATTACAAACTAATTCCAAACAGAAATTTTTGCACAAAAACTTTTAATACATATAGCTTACTCGCTCGCACTCACACAGCGACGCGCGTAAAGAGTAATGCGACACGACGCAACGTCGACGTCGGCGTCGACTGCTCAAAGCAGCGCAAAAGCTGCTGCCCGTACCAAACATTTGTACTGAAAAGGTTGACTTGAATAACTTCGGTGTCCGATCGGATTGTAATTTGGAGAATATGTTTATATTGCATTCAGCTTTAAAAATACCAAAGCATAACTTTATAGGTTCATTACTTTGCTCTATAATCGTAAATAACCGATTTGCGGGGGCGGTGGGCGTGGCATCAAACATTTGACATAAACTTCACCTGCCCCGGATATATAGGAACCTTCGTACCAAAGTTGGTGTCTCTAGCTTTTTTAATAGCTGAGATCTGTTGTCTCAAACAAACAGACGGACAGACGGACAGACGGACGGACAGACGGACAGACGGACAGACAGACGGACATGTCTCAATCGACTCGGCTAGTGATCCTGAGCAAGAATATATATACTTTACGGGGTCTGCCACGCCCATTTTCAATGGTCGAAGGGTATAAAAACTAACATGCTCCTTAACTCTTTCATATCAAAATGTTAGAGGTCTGTGTACTAAACTTTATATATAAACAGTCTTTCTTTTTCTTCTCAAATTGTTGTGTTTACTGAGACTTGGTTAAAACCAGGTATCCTAAACTCCGAAGTCTTTCCAAGCAAGTTCACAACCTACAGGTGTGATCGACCTGACCGTCGTGGTGGTGTAGTCCTTATTGTAGTCCTTGGGGACTTTAATATACCAGATTGCAATTGGACAACAAGTGTTGATTCAAATTCTCTGCTGCCCTCACGGCACCACGACCTTTTTGACGGTCTGTTTGATATGTCATCGTCGCAGGTCATTCATATCTTAAACTGTAGTACCAGATCTTTAGACTTATGCTTTGTCTCCAATCTATCTAGAGTGAATTGAGTAAAGACTGAACCACTTTCTTTCCCAGAAGATCCTTACCATCCTACTCTGGAAGTGTCTTTTGATTTTGGGGCTTGTATGGATAAACATGAAAAATTGTGTAAGCGCGAAGGCTGCTTTAGAAAAGCAGATTTTAATTTATTAGACACTTTAATTTCACAATTTGATTGGTCGGAATTGTATGTGTCAAGCCTTTACAAGAAATTTAAATGTAGTAACTCGCCCTTAGCCTTTTCACTTCACGCGCGGTTAGACAGTCTTAAACGCAAAATGTTATAAAAACTATTTAGCTCGTTGTAAGGTTCAGTTCATTCAGAACCGCAAACAGTTTTATAGTTTTGTTAACACGAAGCGTAAGTCTTCCGCATTTCCTACTAACTTTTTTTTTTTTTTTTTTTTTTTGCTTTTTTTTTATTATTTATTGAATCTTCCCTTTGTGTTAAGAGACTAACAATAAGTGTTCAAATCTTAATCTAACTTAATTAACTTTCACTTAGTGATAGTTTTTTCATTAATGCCCTAATAAGTTTATTGCTGGGCTGGGAGGTCGTTGCGGTGCAGCCGGCTTTGACTGCATACTCGGATTAGTTTTCTTGCGAGGGAATTTGTATGGGTGGTCAGCTTTTCTTTATATTTCATTTTTTTCTCAGCTATTACTTCGATTACTAATTTGATTTTTAGGTCTCTGTGTATGTCTTCGTTCCGAAGGTACCACGGCGCTCCAGTGATAGTTCTCAGAATTCTTGACTGTGCTCGCTGAATAATGTCTATGTTACTTCTGGATGCGTTGCCCCACAGCTCGGAGCCATAAGTCCAGATAGGTTTTAAGACGGAGTTGTATAGAAGAGCTTTGAACTCCAGACTAAGTGGAGAGCGAGCATTTATGAGCCAGTGGAGGTTCCTTGCTTTAAGTTTAAGATGTATCGATTTGGCTTCTATATGTTTGCGCCAAGTGAGCCGCCTGTCCAGATGAACACCCAGATATGTTACCTCGTCGGCTTGTGGAATGCATATGTTATTCAAGACCAGTGGTGGGCATGTTTGTTTGTTTAAGGTAAAGGTAACCTGCTTGCATTTTTGAACATTTATTGAAATTCTCCAGTCGGCAAGCCATCGTTCTACAGATGTTAAGTATCGGGATAGGAATGCCGTGGCTTTTGTTGGGCATTTGGAGCGAACGTGGAGGTTGTTAGATTGTAGTCTGTGGGGAAATCCGCCGTATACAGGGTGTATAAGATTGGACCCAGTACACTGCCTTGCGGCACTCCAGCTTCGATTGCGCAATCGCGTGAGGTGCTTGTATCGCATCTTATTGCAAACACTCTGTTATATAGGTATGACTTCAGTAGCTTATGTGTGTTTTGGGGCAACAGCTTGATTATTTTAAACAAAAGTCCATCGAGCCACACTCTGTCAAATGCCTGCGCGACGTCTAGAAAAATGGCTGTGCAGTATTCTCGATGTTCAAAAGCAGTACGAATTTCTGACGTGATTCGATTGACCTGTTCGATGGTTCCATGTTTTTCTCTGAAGCCAAATTGATGTGTTGGAAGTGTGTTGTTTATTCTAAGATGAGGGCTAATCCGTAGGAGTAGCATTTTTTCAAACAGCTTTGAGAGACATGTTAGTAAGCTTATCGGTCTATATGATGATGGCTGCGTTTTATCTTTTCCTGGCTTTGGAATCATTACTATGGTCGACTTTTTCCATTTTTGAGGGAAGTATCCAAGCTTGGCGATTGCGTTGAACAACAAGCAGATGTGAAGAATAGCACACTTTGGGAGTTCAATGAGCATTCTTGGAGTTATTAGGTCGTAGCCAGGCGATTTTATTTCTTCATTTGCTCTTTGATAACCTTTGCTAACTCACATGGTCGGAATTCAATGGGTTCTTGAGGATCTAGATTGGCTGCTATTAAAGGAGGGAGAATAAATGTGTTGGTAGAGGGATTTGGTCGGAATACATTTTGTAAATGGTCAGCGAAAGCACTGGCTCTTTCCTCATCACTTCGAAACCAGGTGCCAGAGGGACTTCGTAGTGGCATAATTGGCGCTATTGGAGTCTTTAGGTTTCTGTGAGCTCTCCACAGAGGGTACTTAGTGCTGGTGGGAGAGAGTTGCTCGATATATGTGTTGGAATAAATGTGTATGCCTTGATATGAAATGTTAATTAGCATAAGAATTTGATTTTTAGGTCTCTGTGTATGTCTTCGTTTCGAAGGTACCACGGCGCTCCAGTGATAGTTCTCAGAATTCTTGACTGTGCTCGCTGAATAATGTCTATGTTACTTCTGGATGCGTTGCCCCACAGCTCGGAGCCATAAGTCCAGATAGGTTTTAAGACGGAGTTGTATAGAAGAGCTTTGAACTCCAGACTAAGTGGAGAGCGAGCATTTATGAGCCAGTGGAGGTTCCTTGCTTTAAGTTTAAGATGTATCGATTTGGCTTCTATATGTTTGCGCCAAGTGAGCCGCCTGTCCAGATGAACACCCAGATATGTTACCTCGTCGGCTTGTGGAATGCATATGTTATTCAAGACCAGTGGTGGGCATGTTTGTTTGTTTAAGGTAAAGGTAACCTGCTTGCATTTTTGAACATTTATTGAAATTCTCCAGTCGGCAAGCCATCGTTCTACAGATGTTAAGTATCGGGATAGGAGTGCCGTGGCTTTTGTTGGGCATTTGGAGCGAACGTGGAGGTTGTTAGATTGTAGTCTGTGGGGAAATCCGCCGTATACAGGGTGTATAAGATTGGACCCAGTACACTGCCTTGCGGCACTCCAGCTTCGATTGCGCAATCGCGTGAGGTGCTTGTATCGCATCTTATTGCAAACACTCTGTTATATAGGTATGACTTCAGTAGCTTATGTGTGTTTTGGGGCAACAGCTTGATTATTTTAAACAAAAGTCCATCGAGCCACACTCTGTCAAATGCCTGCGCGACGTCTAGAAAAATGGCTGTGCAGTATTCTCGATGTTCAAAAGCAGTACGAATTTCTGACGTGATTCGATTGACCTGTTCGATGGTTCCATGTTTTTCTCTGAAGCCAAATTGATGTGTTGGAAGTGTGTTGTTTATTCTAAGATGAGGGCTAATCCGTAGGAGTAGCATTTTTTCAAACAGCTTTGAGAGACATGTTAGTAAGCTTATCGGTCTATATGATGATGGCTGCGTTTTATCTTTTCCTGGCTTTGGAATCATTACTATGGTCGACTTTTTCCATTTTTGAGGGAAGTATCCAAGCTTGGCGATTGCGTTGAACAACAAGCAGATGTGAAGAATAGCACACTTTGGGAGTTCAATGAGCATTCTTGGAGTTATTAGGTCGTAGCCAGGCGATTTTCTTTCTTCATTTGCTCTTTGATAACCTTTGCTAACTCACATGGTCGGAATTCAATGGGTTCTTGAGGATCTAGATTGGCTGCTATTAAAGGAGGGAGAATAAATGTGTTGGTAGAGGGATTTGGTCGGAATACATTTTGTAAATGGTCAGCGAAAGCACTGGCTCTTTCCTCATCACTTCGAAACCAGGTGCCAGAGGGACTTCGTAGTGGCATAATTGGCGCTATTGGAGTCTTTAGGTTTCTGTGAGCTCTCCACAGAGGGTACTTAGTGCTGGTGGGAGAGAGTTGCTCGATATATGTGTTGGAATAAATGTGTATGCCTTGATATGAAATGTTAATTAGCATAAGAATGAATCAGCTGATCGCGGATAATGTAATGAAATGTAATGTAATGTTAAATAACATAATTATGTCACTTCCTCAAAGAATGTGAAATGGAATGGAAGTGCACGAAGCACAAGTTAAAAGTATTAATAAATATATTCTAACTAAAATAAAGCAATCCATGGTAGCAGAGCAAGGTTGGAAAAAATTAATCCAAGGTTCGAGAAAAGAAAATAATCCAAAGTGTATAACTAAATCCAAGTTATAAAAATAAATGCTGTTCGAGTGAAGCGACAAAAAAAAAAGAAAAACGTGTATAAGAAATAAAAAGAGAAAAACAATATTAAAAGTGCGAAATATTAAAAAATACGAATACGTAAACAAGACTATTGACTAATGCTAAACAATTAAACGGAAAAAGATTGAAAACATAAACTAAAAGGATTGATTGAAGCAGATTAAAAATTTAAAAGTCCACGTGCAAGCCTTTTTTATTACATGGAAGTAGAAAAGTGTGACCCTATATGAAAATGTGCAAGAAATGAATGACATAGAAAGAGACATAAAAGAAGTGTGCAAACAGATTAAAAGTGAAACGGAAAAAATGAGTGCAAACGCAAAAATCGAAGACATTGTTATGCCCATATTCGATGGAGCTAATTTTGGAAGCTGGAAATTCAGATTAATGACAATATTGGAATACAAAGAGTGCAAAGAACCAGCAGTGCGAACAAGAACAACGGAAGATAATGAAACAACATGGATGAAAACAGAATTAAAAGCGAAAACAATTTTAATCAGTACAATATCAGACAAACAGTTAGAATATATTAGTGAGTGCCAAACGACATTAGAAATTATGAACAAGTTAAATGAAATGTATTCGACAAAAATCAACAGCCCTGCAAATACTGTGCAGAGGAAAAATCGACGAAATTAAACTAAAAGACTATGAAACAGTGGAAGAATTTTTTATAGAATTCGAGAAAGCAGTGAATAAATTAAAAAACGCTGGAGGCACCATAGACGAAAACGAAAAATTGAGGTATCTTTTAAAAAGCGCTACCAACAAGCTACAGTTATATTGGAGACTTCTTAGATGTAATTCCGGAAGCACAACGAACGGTAGAGTACGTAAAATCAAAAATTAAAGAAAAAAGTTTAAACAGAGGTCCAGTGGACAGACAAAATAACGTAAGCACATTTAACACCAAAACTAAAAAAGAATGCTATGTGTGTGGCAAAACAGGTCATATTCAGAGGGACTGCTGGCATGCTGAGCAAAATGCGAGAGGCGAAAATAAACAACAACAACAATACAACAGGCGATATCAGAATACGAATCAAAGAGGCGGCCGAGGCAGAGGTCAACATCATGGAAATGGTCGAGGACGTGGAAATTACTCAGGAGACAGGAATCAAGGAAGACAACAAGAAAACAGCGACAGCGTACAGTCATGGACAACAAGAATGATAAGAAACGAAAAATTAATAAATTGTAATAACAGCGAAAGTAGCAACGAAACTACAGTAAATTGGTTATTAGATAGTGGATGCACTGATCACATTATAAACGATTGTAAACTTTTTAAAAACTGTATTAATTTGAAAAATCCTATTAATGTTAAAGTAGCCGATGGCAAACAATTGCAAGCGACCAAGATTGGAAATGTAGAAACATATTTTAGAACATACAACAATGAAAATTTGATCGATATTAAAAATGTATACTTTGTAAAAGGCATAAAACAAAATTTGCTAAGCATATCAAAGATAACTGAAAATAAATGTACAGTCGTAGCCAGAAATAATGATACAAAAATCTATAACGAAAAGAGAGAATTGCTGACAGTTGCGAGTAAAATTGATAGTTTATATAATGTAAAAAGCTTCATGCCAAAAAATAAAAGAAATGAAATATATACAAATGTAACTAAATTAACTGAAAAAGAAAAATGGCACAGGGCATTAGGCCACGTAAATTTTCAATATTTAAATAGAATTATTAAGAATAAAATGTTAGATGGTCTACCAGATAAAATCGAGAATACCGAAATGAAATGTGCGAATTGTATACAAAGTAAAATGTCAAACGAACCATTCGAGAACAATAGAAAGAAAACTAAAGAAACATTAGAGTTAATACATACAGACTTAAACGGACCACACAGTACAACAGGTTATTGTGGGGAAAAATATTTTTTGACATTCGTTGACGATTTTAGTAAATGCGCGAGAATATATTGTATTAAAAATAAATCCGAAACTGCGAGCTGCTTAAAAGAGTATGTTAATTATGTTGAAAATCAGTTAAGTAAAAAAGTAAAACAAATCCAATGCGATAACGGTAAAGAATATTTGAATAGAGAAATATTAAACTTTGTAAAGTATAAGGGAATTCAGTTAACTACATGTCCACCGTATGTACACGAATTAAACGGCGTAGCAGAAAGATATAACAGATCGGCAATGGATATTGGAAGGTGCTTGATGAGAGAAGCAAACATACATAGGCGATATTGGCCAGAAGTGATGAACACAGTAGCTTATTTAAAAAAATCGAACAATCGCAAATACAGCAGTAAATAAAAGCCCATACGAAATATTTTTTGGTATAAAACCAAATGTAGAAAATTTAAAAATATACGGAAGTAGAGTTTTTGTCAGAGTTCCAGAAGTACGCAGAAAAAGTAAATGGGATAACAAATCAGAATTAGGAGTATTAGTTGGTTATAATACAAACGGATATAGAGTTTTACTAAACAATAGAGTAATAAACGCAAGACATGTTCAAGTTGTGGAAGAGAAAACAAAATTAATTTGCCTAGAGAAAAACAAGCAGAATGATAATGAAAGTGAAACAGATGAAAATGAAGAAGATGATGAAGATAACGCTAAGACAGACGAACTAAATGACACGGAAGAAGTTAATTCAAAAACTAGCGATGAAAGCGAGGGTGAGGAAAACAAAGAACATTTAACAGTGCAGAGAACATCAAATAGAAATAAAAGACCAGTAAATCTATACGGTAACCCAGTAACACATTTTATTTATATCAATTATGTAAATGCCATTGTACCAAACACGTACGAAGAGGCGATGAATAGTAATGAAAAGAAAGAATGGCTCAAAGCAATGAATACAGAAATGCAATGCTTAAATAAAAAATAATACATGGCAAACTGTAGAAAAACCGATAAACAAAAAGATTATAGATGTAAAATGGGTGTACAAAAAGAAAAGTGATGGGACATACAAAGCTAGACTAGTAGTAAGAGGTTTCCAACAAAGGGAACGACTAGAAAATGTATATTCACCAGTAGGAAAAATGCAAACATTAAAAATATTACTATCATATTGTTGTAAAAATGGTCTGTTTATAAATCAGATGGATGTCGAAACAGCCTTTTTTGAATGGCTATGTAAAATCAGAAGTTTATGTAAATGAACCAAAAGGTTACGAAACAGGAGAAAACAAAGTTTATAAATTAATAAAGGCATTATATGGATTAAGAGAAAGCCCAAGAGCATGGTACGAATGTTTGCATAAAAATCTCGACAAATTACATTTTATAAGAAGCAATTACGATTATTGTTTATATGTAAAAAGAAAGGATAAAGATGAAATATATATTTTAGTATTTGTAGATGACATATTGATATGCAGTAAGAACAAAACGAAAATAACTGAAATTAAAGACTGTTTAATGAACAAATTTACAATGAAAGATTTAGGAAAAATCGGAAGTTATATTGGAATAGAAATTAATTATAGTACTGAAAGTAAGAAAATGACGTTAAATCAAAAACGATATATTGAATCACTGGCAATTAAGTATAATCTCGAAAATGCTAAGCTATACGAAACTCCAATGGAAACAAACTTAAAATTAGATCAAGCAACTGAATGTGATGAGAAAATTAAATACAGAAATTTGATAGGTGAATTATTATATATAAGCACAGGTACAAGACCAGATATATCATATTCCGTAAATTACTTAAGCAGATATCAAAGTTGTTACAATTCAGCACACTATAAATATGCGCTAAGAGTATTAAAATATTTATATAAGACAAGAGATCTGAATTTAACTTTTGAAGAGAATAAGAATAATGAATTCTTAGATTGTATGGTAGACTCCGATTATGCAGGAGATAATGTTGATAGAAAATCCACGACGGGATTTATAATTAGAATGTATGGAAATATAGTATATTGGAAAACACACAAACAACACGCAGTAACAAAATGTTCAACGTTTGCAGAGTACATTGCCATGTCAGAAGCAGTCACAGAAATATTATTTGTCAAAAACATGTTATGTGAAATATTTAATATTGATAACGAAAAAGCGATAAAGATTTACGAAGATAATTCAGGCGCAGTAGCCATTGCTAAATTTGGTAACTTTACAAAAAATTCGAAGCACATTGAAGTGCAGTATCATTATGTTAACGAAAATTATGAAAAAGGTATTATAGACATTGTGAAGATAGAATCAAGACTTAATATAGCAGACATGTTAACCAAAGCGTTAGACAAACAGAAATTTATACGAAATAGAGATGCTGTAAAGTTAAAGGAATGAAAGAAAATCAAGACAACAAATTTAAGAGGCGTGTTGGAATAAATGTGTATGCCTTGATATGAAATGTTAATTAGCAAAGGAATGAATCAGCTGATCGCGGATAATGTAATGAAATGTAATGTAATGTTAAATAACATAATTATGTCACTTCCTCAAAGAATGTGAAATGGAATGGAAGTGCACGAAGCACAAGTTAAAAGTATTAATAAATATATTCTAACTAAAATAAAGCAATCCACTTTATTATCAACAATATGAACGTTGGCTGTTTTTTTCCTCTTGTTTAAGAGCATTGGTAAGCCTGCGTGTGGCTATTTTAAGCATGTGCTTTGTAGTTGGTGATCTATTAGACTGCCAATCCCTTCGTAGGCGTCGTTTATCTAATACCAGCCGCTCGATTTCGCGATTAGTTTTGATGTAGTTTGGTTTTGCATACGTCACTGGCGGGGTTGAAGCCTTTGCAGCCGAAACTAAAATATTTCCAAGAGTTTCCGTTGACTTGTCTATATCCTCCTTTGTAGATAATGCCGTCGTTAGTTCTATGTGTGAACAGACATACTTTTGATACCTTGGCCAGTTTGTTCTAAAATTTGTGAGTCTATACGGTGGGTCGACGAAGTGGGGGCGAGTTAGCATATTTAGAAAAACAGGCGAGTGATCTGATGATAAATCTGCTAGTGCTTTGGCGGTGACCATGTTGCGGGGGACATGTTTAGTAATTGCAAAATCGATCAGGTTTTGGGATTTTTCTTGGGTCTGCTGGCCAGTATGTAGGCTTACCCGGGGATACATAGTCTAGCTTGTTTTCTGGCTTCGTAAGCGCATTGTACAATTGCTTACCCTTTGGCGTCACAAGTCGAGATCCCCAATGGGTGTGCTTGGCGTTATAGTCACCCGCTGCGATGAACCTGTCACCTAGTGTGTTAAAGAATTCCATGAATTGATCCTCAGAGATTGGAAAGCGCGGTGGGCAGTAGACTGCGGCTAGAGTCGTTGAACCATTGTTGAGTAGTAAGGCTATGGACGTAGATTGTAAGTAGCTTTTGTCAAAATTGTTTAAGTGGTGGTGTTTTATGCGATTTCTGATGAGTATTCCAGTGCCTCCATGAGCTTTACTATCTGGATGATTTGTACCATAGAACAAGTATCCTGGTATATGAAAATTGTTTTTATTTGTGAGGTGCGTTTCTGATAGTAGCATTACGTCGATGTTTTTTTCGTAAATGAACTGTGTGAGCTCTTGTGTATGCCGTGAAACGCCATTTGCGTTCCACAGAGATATCCGTAGAGAAGCCATTATGGGGATTTTGAAGATACAAGAAGTTGAATCAGGATATTTTGGTTTTTCATGAGCTCTTGCAAAGTATTTTGCATGAACGTCATAAAGTCTTTCATGCTTTGCTGTAGGGATAGCATCATAGCTTCGATGTCACTTTGTTGTGTTTTTTATTTTTATTTTTTTTATTTTATTTTATTTATTTAACGTCAACTAAGGCAGTCGACTTGAAATTAGAATTAATTTTTAAGTTTAAATTAAAATTAGTTATAATTAAAATTAAAAAAAAGAAAATTATGAATTAAATTTTTTTTTAAAAAACAGTATAAATTAATTAAAAATATATTTATATTTTAAAATTTATGCTGGGAAATATAAAAGAAAACGATCCAACATTAGTGCAAAGGATTGGGGAAAACCCAGTAAACCCCAATCAGATCGGTAGATTAGTATAAGTTGTTAGGATGTATAGTTAATTGTTGTTAGGTGAAAAGGTTAGGTAATTTAAAATAGATAATTTGATAGATGAGAGGGAGGATTCCGTATTGATTATTCTAAAAAACTTATTGTAATCGGCACAGAGAACTCTAAAAGAATCATGCAAGCTATAGTTATTAGTACAAAAGCTCAAAGAAAGTGGTAAAAAATTTCGTGTAACCCTAGAAGGAACACTAAAGTTTAGTTGGTTAAGCAGGAAAGGAGAGTCGATGTCGTATTTTATTAGTTTTATTATGACCATAACACCTAGCATAATACGACGGTTAGTTAAGGAGGGTAGGTTAATTAGCAGGAGTCTGCTTGAGTAAGGTGGTAAATCTACGCTAGAAACCCAGTTAAAGCGACGCAAAGCAAAGAGCAAAAATTGTTTTTGGACAGACTCAATTCTGTCTTGATGGACCTGGTATTGAGGAGACCATACACAGGATCCATATTCCAAAATCGGGCGAACAAGAGAAGTATATAACAATTTTGTCGTATAATGGTCTTCAAATTCTTTAGCCCATCTTTTAATGAAGCCAAGAGCCCGATACGCCTTATTGATAATGTGTGTTATATGACAATTAAATTTCAACTTATGATCAAAAAGAATTCCAAGATCCATTACCTCAAAAATTCTGTTAAGTGGAAAGTGATCAAGGGTATAGTTGATAACGTGAGAATTACTTCTATAAAATGACATGACCTTGCACTTCGAACAGTTTAAATATAGCAAATTACGGCTACACCAAGTAAAAAATGAGTCAATATCGACTTGAAGTGAATTAGCGGTCAGTTCATTGTATGTTAAGCAAAGTTTCACATCATCAGCATACATTAGAATATTAGAATAGTGTAGAACAGAAGGAAGATCATTTATAAATAAGTTAAAGAGTAGAGGCCCAAGATGACTGCCCTGAGGAACACCAGAGGAGAGGTGTTTGTTGGATGTTTGTCGGTGTATGTTCGGAATGAGCAGTTCTTGTCGGTGGGGCGGGCACTTCTAGTCCGGATTTTAGGGCGCTAGCGAAAGAAATTGTTGGAGTAGTGCTTGGGACAGTTAGGGGTGGTTGAAAAATCGGTTGCGGAGAGTAGAAATTGACTTTGTTGTATGTATGTGCTGTGGCAATACGTTTGTTTAGGCGGCTCTTCAATTCTTTGTACACCACACAGCCTCTGTAGTTTGCAGTATGTTTTTCCCCGCAGTTACTGCATTTCTTCACAGACTTATCGTCCTTGTTTTTGGGGCAGTTAGTGGTAGTATGAGGTTCGCTACAGACAACACATACGGACTTAAGGGTGCAGTATGCCTTGGTGTGGCCGTATTCTTGGCAATTAGTACATTGAACTGGATTGATACGTTTGTGCGGCTCCTCCACGGTGATCCTCCGATGTAGCAAGTACTGTAAATTGTATATTGGGTGCACTTCGTTTTTCTTTAGTGCCTGGAGCTCTGGTTCGAGTTCTATTTTGAATAGTGGCTGCGGAACTTTGTCTTTGTTTAAAATATTAATAGCTGTTTTTGCAGAAAAGTTTTTGACCTTCAGAGCCTCAAATATCTCAGCTGGTGTCACTGTTGCTTCAATGCCCTTAAGTACTACCTGTAGCCCTTTGCAACTTTTTAATTGGTATGTGTAGTAGTTTTTACCAGCATCATTTAGGTATTTAGTCACTATACGGTGGTCTGCTTCTGTTTGGATCTGTAGTTTTATTTCATGAATATTTCCTTTTTTAAGTGGGATAATGTGGAATTTGCTGTCACCAATCAAAGCAACGAGTTTATTTACAAGTGCATTTGTACTTTGTTCTCGTATGAAAATTGGTGGAGGCCTGGTCTTTTTTGGTTCCCCTACCGTTTTTTCGTTGGGTTGTTCGGTCGCAGAATCAGCCAAGATAGCATATCGGTTTGAATTATTTACTGCAGAGTTTTCATTGCCGTTGTTGGTTCGATTGATTTTGGGTTGATTACCCGCCTTATTGTTTTGAGGGCTGAGTTTTCTCTTGATTTGGATGTAGCGATCCATGCCAGTCTGCACAGTCGAAATCGACTTCTGCTTTTGTTTTGATTCTTCTTTGCGTGCATTATTGTTGTTGCAAACGGTCAGTGCTGCTGAATTATTTACAGCTGGCACAGCGATAATTAGTTGGGCCGCTGACGAAGTTGTTGTTGTGGTAGCAGTGACAGTTGCCAGTGAGGTCACTGCACTCGTTATTGCAGTGTTACAGTTACCCGGAATGGTCGTTTGGCGCTGCGAGAGGAGCGGGGTAGGAGAGGCGGTCTCTCTGCTCCACGACTTGTGAGCCGAAGCAGGCAGAGAGGGAGAGCAAGAACGCGGTCTGTCGTTCTCTGAGGGCAAAAGTTTCGAGTTAGTTGAAGGTGAGGGTGCTCGATCACCGATTTGCGGTGAGACGAAAGAAAAGTATTCATTGTTGCGTTGTAAAGAGAGCCGGCGCTCGTCTTGTTCACATTGTCGCTGAGAACGTATGTCGTTTTGATTCATTGTTCTAAGTCCACATATAACAATTACCAGAACAATATGGAATAATTATTTATTTTAGTAAATAATTACTATAGTCAATAATTGTTAGTTGTGCAAACTGCACTTTACACCTTGTGTTTAACTTTCACTATACTGTTGTAGTTTTTAGAACTTGCTATTCGTAGCTTGAAAGAAACACGTCTGCACTCGCCGACGTTCGATCGATTTCGACGACTTAATCACCTTCTACACATACTACTCATTTTTATCCATACAACATTCCAAATTCGAATGGTATCTTCTCCCCCTTTCTAAACGAAAGCTCCCTTGTCAAGGATCTTTATTTAGTTAAGCCAGTTTTTTCACCAGGACCTGACGGTGTTCCCGTTTGTATACTTCGGTTCTGTGCCAACTCCTTACGTAAGCCATTGCTCAAACTATTTTCGCTTTTTCGTAGAAACTTCACTCTTTCCTTCCATTTGGAAGGAATCTTTTATTATCCCCTTGTTGAAAAAAGGCAGCAAGTCTTAAGCAAGCAATTATAGAGGTATCTCTAAATTGTCGGCTATACCTAAATTTTTCGAAAATGTTATAACTCCTCACTTGCAACATTTATGCAGATCCGTTATTTCACCTTTTCCACACGGATTTAAAAACGACGTTCAACTACGACAAATTTGCTTGAGCTGACATCCTTTGGGGTAAAAGGATTTCAGGAAAATCTTCAAACTGATGTCATTTATACTGATTTCAGTAAAGCTTTTGACTCAGTGAATCATTCCCTTTTGGCACATAAACTTGACCTTCTAGGTTTTTCACCTAAATTACTTAGTTGGATTGTAAGCTATCTGACTGACAGAACTCAAAGAGTCCTCTTTAAAACCAGCCTCTCAATTCCACTTCACGCCACATCTGGCGTTCCTCAAGGGAGTCATCTCGGCCCCCTACTTTTTACGCTTTTCATCAATGACCTGCCTTCGGTCATATATAACTCTCGTACTCTTATGTACGCGGATGATGTAAAGCTTTATTTATTTATTTATTTATTTATTTAACGTCAACTAAGAGCAGTCGACTCAAAGACTAAAATATAATAAATTTACAAGTGTAAATTTAAATTAAAAATATAAAATATAAGAACATTTGTACTGAAAACGTTGACTTGAATAACTTCTGTGTTATTGGTCCGATCGGATTGTAATTGGGAGAATATGTTTATATTGCATTTAGCTTAATACATACCAAAGCAGAACGTTATGGGTTTAATACTTTGCTTAATAATCGAAAATAACCGATTTAACTTGATCTGCCTATGGTTTATAGGAACCTTCATGCCAAATTTGGTATCTCTAGTTTTTTTAATAGCTGAGATCTGTTGTCTCATACAGACGGACAGACGGACAGACGGACGGACGGACAGACGGACAGACAGACGGACATGTCTCAATCGACTCGGCTAGTGATCCTGAGCAAGAATATATATACTTTATGGGGTCTGCCACGCCTCCTTATGCATGTTACATACATTTTGCACAAAGTTAGTATACCCTTTTTTGACAATTTTCAATGGTCGAAGGGTATAAATATATATATATATATATTTTTTTTTTGCTTTAAAATTTGTTATTATTAATTAATCATTAAATTATTTATTTAATTTATTTAATCTGGGAGTAAAAAGATAATTTTAGTTGATCCAACATTTGTTGCAAAGGATTGGGGAACCCAGAAAACCCAATCAGATCAAAAGAAGAGTGTTAATGTTTTAAAGCACTCGTAACGCCCGAGGAGCGCAGTTAACAAATAGGAAGGTCGCGAGAACGTTAACTTCTAGCCAGGTGGGAAAGTAGTGAAAGTTTAAGATTATTAGTCGATTGGCTGTTAGATATAATAAAGTAGTATTTGTTGTAGTCCGAACATAATACCCTGAACGGTTCGTGCAAGGCATAGTTCGACCTACAACTAGGAAGGGTTAGTGGAATATAATTTCTTGTTAGTCGGCAAGGGACAGAGAAGTGTAACCGGCTAACCAAGTCATCACTGTCAATATCGCCTTTAATAAGGTTATTGATAAAAACCACACCAAGCATAGTACGCCGATTGGCTAAGTAAGGTAGATTTAGTAGAAGAAGTCTGTTAGTATAGGAAGGTAGTCTTAAGTTTGAATTCCAATTAAGTCCACGCAATGCGAAAATTAAAAGTTCTTTTGAACGGATTCAATGCGGTCCTTGTAGGTTGAAAACTGAGGACACCAAACACATGATCCATACTCGAGAATAGGACGCACAAGTGAGGTATAAAGGGTCTTAGTTATATAAGGATCGTTAAATTCCTTAGCCCACCTCTTAATAAATCCGAGTACACTCATAGCCCTATTGACTATGGAAGAAATGTGCTCAGAGAACTTGAGTTTAGCGTCCAGGCGTACTCCAAGGTCGTCCACAGAGGTAATTCTTTCCAGAGGACAACCACATAAAGTGTAAGTTTCGTACTTAGGACTGGCACGAGAGAATTTTTTCTCCTCTCTGCTTTTTGGGTGGTATAAAATAATTGGGTAGGTCCAACACCAAAAGAATAAAAGAATTTAGGTTGGCTTGAAGGGATGAATGACAGGAGGCGTCTTTAAATTGAAAACAAAAGCTTTACATCATCTGCATACATAAGAGTACGCGAATTATGTATGGCCGAAGGAAGGTCATTAATGAAAAGCGTAAAAAGAAGAAAACAACGCGCTCTCTTACACGACGTAACTTTTTTATCCAATACGTTCAAACCAGTTTCAAAAACAACCTCGAACGTTGGATGATAGGGATCTTCTGGTTGGGTAAGTGGGTGGACTCTAGCAGAGTTACCATACTCTGATCGGAGACAAAGCATAAGTCGAGTGTTCTATTTAGAGAATTTTGTAGGTGGTTGACCTGCAGCAGAGAAATTTCATGCAGTCCGTCAATAAGATCGTGTTGTTGTGAGGGCATCAGGAAATTTGCCTCATCACTTGGTGTCAAACTACACTTAGGTATGTTAAAGTCACCAAGGACTATGAGGTGGTCTTTGTTAGATAGCTAAATGAAGACATACTTTATTGCAACCAAATGTTGAGTGTAGATAAGAATATCCGACGAATAAGAACACCGCCGCCCCTCCGATCATGACGATCAAACCTATAAGTTGTGAACTTGCTTGGAAAAATTTCAGAGCATAAAATCTCAGGTTTTAACCACGTCTCAGTGAACACAAGCACATGGGATTCAAACGAAAGGCTATTTAAGAATAACGTAGGTAGCTTGCTACGCAGGCCCCTTACGTTTTGGTAGGTTAATGTTAAAAATTTTATTAGTTTTTGAAGTTGCATTTTTGGAAGTGGTGGCTTGGTTTGGCAGAGGTAGTCTAATCGGTTGACGATTCTTTTTTTCTTTTGCTTCGAATTCTTTAACCACAATATGATCGGGCCAGAAGTTAGCTGAGCATATTTGGTTAAACAAATCGTTAGAGACACTAATTTTAAAGGATGATATATCCCTTTCATATGAAAACTTAAATTGTTCCACCTTTAAATCTTGGGCTTGAGATTTGGCTTGGATATAAGCCATAACATCTGAAGATGTGAGATCAGGGGCTAGCCTCGAGACAAATATGTGCCTCTTCGGTGGAATTCCAGTGACAGGCTTAGGTCCCACAGATATAGGACCAGTGGGAGCAGGTTGTGCTGATAATCCCAAAGGTGAGCTTGCCTGAGGGACTATCGGTTGGGCAATTAGTATTTGCGGTTTCATAGGAATAGAAATCGCAGATGAAGTATTGGGCAAAGGGGAAATGAGCTCCACGGGCTCAACAGAGACATTTTTCTGTGCTGCTGATCTCGTAACTACAGGTGTAGTAAACGATAGCAGCGGCAACGTCACTGGTGTGCTGAGTTGGTCAACGTTCTGAGGCTGATAGGCACTAGTTTTTTTTTTTTTTTTTTTTTTTTTAGGCCATGGATTTTAAAAAAATACATGGTCTATTAGGTTTGTCGGAATGTGCGTAACAGGCAGAAGGAGACATCTGCGACCCCATAAAGTATATATATTCTTGCTCAGGATCACTAGCCGAGTCGATCTAGCCATGTCTGTCTGTCCGTCTGTCCGTCTGTATGAGCGTCTGATTCTCAGCTATTAAAAAAGCTAGAGACTCCAAATTTGGCATGAAGATTCTTGTATATCCTAGGCAGTAAACGTCGTTTTCAAATTTCTAGTACCACTCCCACCGCTCCCGTAAATCAGTAATTTGTGATTATTAAGCAAAATATTAAACTCATAACGTTCTGCTTCGGTATACATAAAGCTAAATACAATATGAACATATCCTCTGAATTACAATCCGATCGGACTTATAAAACAAAGGATATTCAAGTCAACGTTTTCAGTACAAATGTTTGGTACGAGCAGCAGCCGGCGCACTGCTTTGAGCAGTTGACGCCGACGTCGACGTCGCGTTGTGTCGCTTTACTCTTTACGCGCGTGTCTGTGTGTGTGTGAGCGAGTCATATATATTAGAATAAGTTGGGAAGAATTCTCTGTCAGAAGTCATGAGTGTGCTAACATGTTTGGTACGGATGTTAAAGGGTATCTGTCTGTCGAGCGCGCCCGTCTGTAGCCTTGCGCACTTGTTATACCCGTGGACCATTGAAAATGGTCAAAAAAGGGTGTATAACTTTTTGCAAAATATATGTAACAGGCATAAGGAGGCGTGGCAGACCCCATAAAGTATATATATTCTTGCTGAGGATCACTAGCCGAGTCGATTGAGACATGTCCGTCTGTCTGTCCGTCTGTCCGTCTGTATGAGAAAACAGATCTCAGCTATTAAAAAAGCTAGAGATACCAAATTTGGCATGAAGGTTCCTATAAACCATAAATCAAGTTTATATCAAATATTTGATGCCACGCCCACCGCCCCCGCAAATCGGTTATTTGTGATTATTAAGCAAAGTATTAAACCCATAACGTTCTGCTTTGGTATGTATAACGCTAAATGCAATATAAACATATTCTGCAAATTACAATCCGATCGGACCAATAACACCGAAGTTATTCAAGTCAACGTTTTCAGTACAAATGTTCGGTACGAGCAGCAGCCGACGCGCTGCTTTGAGCAGTTGACGCCGACGTCGACGTTGCGTCGTGTCGCTTTATTCTTTACGCGCGTCGCTGTGTGAGGGCGAGCGAGTAAGCTATATGTAGTAGAAGTATTTGTGCAGAATTCTCTGTTAAAAATTATGAGTGTGGTTACAAGTTTGTAACGGATTTAGAAAATTGGGAGAAGGGTATCTTACTGTCGAGCGCCCGACTGTAGCCTTTTTTGTTTTCTTTTTTGTTTCATTATATTAAAATTTCTATTCGATATAAATATTTTATGGTATATAAACATAAACAGAAAATCCATGGCCTTTACAGTCACCGCGTGACTGTAGCCTTTCCGACTAGTTTTTTTTTGCGACGTTGTTCAGCGTGAGCGGTGGACAATCTTGCCTGTTATGCCTGCCTGTGTCATCCGCAAATGTTGAAACTGTCAGGTTGCTACTTGTAGGGATGTCTGCTGTGAATAGGACGTATAGTGTTGGGCCTAGTACGCTGCCTTGTGGGACACCGGCTTCAATGCTGTGTTCGTCGGATATCGCAGTATTGCACCTCACTACAAACTTCCTGTTGTAGAGGTACGACTCTAGCAGTTTGTGAGTGTTGTTTGGAAGCGTTGTTTTGATTTTGTACATCAGACCGTCCAGCCAAACTCTGTCGAATGCCTGCGAAACATCTAGAAATATCGCAGAGCAGTATTCCCGTTTTTCAAATGCGTTTCGTATTTCTGATGTTATGCGGTTAACTTGCTCAATAGTTCCGTGTTTTTCACGAAAGCCAAATTGGTGTGCTGGTATTGTGTTGTGCGTGTTCAGGAATGGAGTAATAGTCAGAGACAGTAGGCATTTTTCGAAAAGTTTCGATAAGCAGGATAGAAGGCTTATGGGTCTGTACGACGATGGAACAGTGTGATCTTTTCCCGGCTTTGGTATCATTATTATTATTGACTTTTTCCATCTTCCTGGAAAGTAGCCAAGTTTGTTGATAACATTGAAGAGCTGGGTAATGCTGCATACGGCACAGTAAGGCAGCTCAATGATCACCTTCTTTGATGATTTTTGAGATTTCGATAGAGCGAAACACAACTGGAGCATGATGAAGCTGGGAGTCGTCTGTTGCGGGCGGAATTTCGAACGTGTTTGTTGCAGGATTCGGTTGGAAGACTTTTTGCAGATGAGTGGCAAATGTATATATTTTTTTTTTTTGTTTTAAAATTTGTTATTATTAATTAATCATTAAATTATTTATTTAATTTATTTAATCTGGGAGTAAAAAGATAATTTTAGTTGATCCAACATTTGTTGCAAAGGATTGGGGAACCCAGAAAACCCAATCAGATCAAAAGAAGAGTGTTAATGTTTTAAAGCACTCGTAACGCCCGAGGAGCGCAGTTAATAAATAGGAAGGTCGCGAGAACGTTAACTTCTAGCCAGGTGGGAAAGTAGTGAAAGTTTAAGATTATTAGTCGATTGGCTGTTAGATATAATAAAGTAGTATTTGTTGTAGTCCGAACATAATACCCTGAACGGTTCGTGCAGGGCATAGTTCGACCTACAACTAGGAAGGGTTAGTGGAATATAATTTCTTGTTAGTCGGCAAGGGACAGAGAAGTGTAACCGGCTAACCAAGTCATCACTGTCAATATCGCCTTTAATAAGGTTATTGATAAAAACCACACCAAGCATAGTACGCCGATTGGCTAAGTAAGGTAGATTTAGTAGAAGAAGTCTGTTAGTATAGGAAGGTAGTCTTAAGTTTGAATTCCAATTAAGTCCACGCAATGCGAAAATTAAAAAGTTCTTTTGAACGGATTCAATGCGGTCCTTGTAGGTTGAAAACTGAGGACACCAAACACATGATCCATACTCGAGAATAGGACGCACAAGTGAGGTATAAAGGGTCTTAGTTATATAAGGATCGTTAAATTCCTTAGCCCACCTCTTAATAAATCCGAGTACACTCATAGCCTTATTGACTATGGAAGAAATGTGCTCAGAGAACTTGAGTTTAGCGTCCAGGCGTACTCCAAGGTCGTCCACAGAGGTAATTCTTTCCAGAGGACAACCACATAAAGTGTAAGTTTCGTACTTAGGACTGGCACGAGAGAATGTCATCAACTTGCATTTTGAGCTGTTCAGATTTAATAGGTTTGCACCACACCAACTGTTAAAACTATTGAGGTCGGCTTGAAGGGATGAATGACAGGAGGCGTCTTTAAATTGAAAACAAAGCTTTACATCATCTGCATACATAAGAGTACGCGAATTATGTATGGCCGAAGGAAGGTCATTGATGAAAAGCGTAAAAAGAAGAAAACAACGCGCTCTCTTACACGACGTAACTTTTTTATCCAATACGTTCAAACCAGTTTCAAAAACAACCTCGAACGTTGGATGATAGGGATCTTCTGGTTGGGTACCATACTCTGATCGGAGACAAAGCATAAGTCGAGTGTTCTATTTAGAGAATTTTGTAGGTGGTTGACCTGCAGCAGAGAAATTTCATGCAGTCCGTCAATAAGATCGTGTTGTTGTGAGGGCATCAGGAAATTTGCCTCATCACTTGGTGTCAAACTACACTTAGGTATGTTAAAGTCACCAAGGACTATGAGGTGATCTTTGTTAGATAGCAAAATGAAGACATACTTTATTGCAACCAAATGTTGAGTGTAGATAAGAATATCCGACGAATAAGAACACCGCCGCCCCTCCGATCATGACGATCAAACCTATAAATTGTGAACTTGCTTGGAAAAATTTCAGAGCATAAAATCTCAGGTTTTAACCAAGTCTCAGTGAACACAAGCACATGGGATTCAAACGAAAGGCTAGTTAAGAATAACGTAGGTAGCTTGCTACGCAGGCCCCTTACGTTTTGGTATGTTAATGTTAAAAATTTTATTAGTTTTTGAAGTTGCATTTTTGGAAGTGGTGGCTTGGTTTGGCAGAGGTAGTCTAATCGGTTGACGATTCTTTTTTTTCTTTGCTTCGAATTCTTTAACCACAATATGATCGGGCCAGAAGTTAGCTGAGCATATTTGGTTAAACAAATCGTTAGAGACACTAATTTTAAAGGATGATATATCCCTTTCATATGAAAACTTAAATTGTTCCACCTTTAAATCTTGGGCTTGAGATTTGGCTTGGATATAAGCCATAACATCTGAAGATGTGAGATCAGGGGCTAGCCTCGAGACAAATATGTGCCTCTTCGGTGGAATTCCAGTGACAGGCTTAGGTCCCACAGATATAGGACCAGTGGGAGCAGGTTGTGCTGATAATCCCAAAGGCGAGCTTGCCTGAGGGACTATCGGTTGGGCAATTAGTATTTGCGGTTTCATAGGAATAGAAATCGCAGATGAAGTATTGGGCAAAGGGGAAATGAGCTCCACGGGCTCAACAGAGACATTTTTCTGTGCTGCTGATCTCGTAACTACAGGTGTAGTAAACGATAGCAGCGGCAACGTCACTGGTGTGCTGAGTTGGTCAACGTTCTGAGGCTGATAGGCACTAGTTTTTTTTTTTTTTTTTTTTTTAGGCCATGGATTTTAAAAAAATACATGGTCTATTAGGTTTGTCGGAATGTGCGTAACAGGCAGAAGGAGACATCTGCGACCCCATAAAGTATATATATTCTTGCTCAGGATCACTAGCCGAGTCGATCTAGCCATGTCTGTCTGTCCGTCTGTCCGTCTGTATGAGCGTCTGATTCTCAGCTATTAAAAAAGCTAGAGACTCCAAATTTGGCATGAAGATTCTTGTATATCCTAGGCAGTAAACGTCGTTTTCAAATTTCTAGTACCACTCCCACCGCTCCCGTAAATCAGTAATTTGTGATTATTAAGCAAAATATTAAACTCATAACGTTCTGCTTCGGTATACATAAAGCTAAATACAATATGAACATATCCTCTGAATTACAATCCGATCGGACTTATAAAACAAAGGATATTCAAGTCAACGTTTTCAGTACAAATGTTTGGTACGAGCAGCAGCCGGCGCACTGCTTTGAGCAGTTGACGCCGACGTCGACGTCGCGTCGTGTCGCTTTACTCTTTACGTGCGTGTCTGTGTGTGTGTGAGCGAGTCATATATATTAGAATAAGTTGGGAAGAATTCTCTGTCAGAAGTCATGAGTGTGCTTACATGTTTGGTACGGATGTTAAAGGGTATCTGTCTGTCGAGCGCGCCCGTCTGTAGCCTTGCGCACTTGTTATACCCGTGGACCATTGAAAATGGTCAAAAAAGGGTGTATAACTTTTTGCAAAATATATGTAACAGGCATAAGGAGGCGTGGCAGACCCCATAAAGTATATATATTCTTGCTGAGGATCACTAGCCGAGTCGATTGAGACATGTCCGTCTGTCTGTCCGCCTGTATGAGACAACAGATCTCAGCTATTAAAAAAGCTAGAGATACCAAATTTGGCATGAAGGTTCCTATAAACCATAAATCAAGTTTATATCAAATATTTGATGCCACGCCCACCGCCCCCGCAAATCGGTTATTTGCGATTATTAAGCAAAGTATTAAACCCATAACGTTCTGCTTTGGTATGTATAAAGCTAAATGCAATATAAACATATTCTCCAAATTACAATCCGATCGGACCAATAACACCGAAGTTATTCAAGTCAACGTTTTCAGTACAAATGTTCGGTACGAGCAGCAGCCGACGCGCTGCTTTGAGCAGTTGACGCCGACGTCGACGTTGCGTCGTGTCGCTTTATTCTTTACGCGCGTCGCTGTGTGAGTGCGAGCGAGTAAGCTATATGTAGTAGAAGTATTTGTGCAGAATTCTCTGTTAAAAATTATGAGTGTGGTTACAAGTTTGTAACGGATTTAGAAAATTGGGAGAAGGGTATCTTACTGTCGGGCGCCCGACTGTAGCCTTTTTGTTTTCTTTTTTGTTTCATTATATTAAAATTTCTATTCGATATAAATATTTTATGGTATATAAACATAAACAGAAAATCCATGGCCTTTTACAGTCACCGCGTGACTGTAGCCTTTCCGACTAGTTTTTTTTGCGACGTTGTTCAGGGTGAAAGTTACTTGCTTGCATTTTTGTTCGTTTACCTTTATACGCCAGTTGGATAACCACTTTTCCACGTCGACCAGGTGGATGGCTAGCTGAGATGATGCTTTGATTGGGCATCTGGAGCGGCTGAGAATAGCTGTGTCATCCGCAAATGTTGAAACTGTCAGGTTGCTACTTGTAGGGATGTCTGCTGTGAATAGGACGTATAGTGTTGGGCCTAGTACGCTGCCTTGTGGGACACCGGCTTCAATGCTGTGTTCGTCGGATATCGCAGTATTGCACCTCACTACAAACTTCCTGTTGTAGAGGTACGACTCTAGCAGTTTGTGAGTGTTGTTTGGAAGCGTTGTTTTGATTTTGTACATCAGACCGTTCAGCCAAACTCTGTCGAATGCCTGCGAAACATCTAGAAATATCGCAGAGCAGTATTCCCGTTTTTCAAATGCGTTTCGTATTTCTGATGTTATGCGGTTAACTTGCTCAATAGTTCCGTGTTTTTCACGAAAGCCAAATTGGTGTGCTGGTATTGTGTTGTGCGTGTTCAGGAATGGAGTAATAGTCAGAGACAGTAGGCATTTAATTTATTTAATCTGGGAGTAAAAAGATAATTTTAGTTGATCCAACATTTGTTGCAAAGGATTGGGGAACCCAGAAAACCCAATCAGATCAAAAGAAGAGTGTTAATGTTTTAAAGCACTCGTAACGCCCGAGGAGCGCAGTTAATAAATAGGAAGGTCGCGAGAACGTTAACTTCTAGCCAGGTGGGAAAGTAGTGAAAGTTTAAGATTATTAGTCGATTGGCTGTTAGATATAATAAAGTAGTATTTGTTGTAGTCCGAACATAATACCCTGAACGGTTCGTGCAAGGCATAGTTCGACCTACAACTAGGAAGGGTTAGTGGAATATAATTTCTTGTTAGTCGGCAAGGGACAGAGAAGTGTAACCGGCTAACCAAGTCATCACTGTCAATATCGCCTTTAATAAGGTTATTGATAAAAACCACACCAAGCATAGTACGCCGATTGGCTAAGTAAGGTAGATTTAGTAGAAGAAGTCTGTTAGTATAGGAAGGTAGTCTTAAGTTTGAATTCCAATTAAGTCCACGCAATGCGAAAATTAAAAAGTTCTTTTGAACGGATTCAATGCGGTCCTTGTAGGTTGAAAACTGAGGACACCAAACACATGATCCATACTCGAGAATAGGACGCACAAGTGAGGTATAAAGGGTCTTAGTTATATAAGGATCGTTAAATTCCTTAGCCCACCTCTTAATAAATCCGAGTACACTCATAGCCTTATTGACTATGGAAGAAATGTGCTCAGAGAACTTGAGTTTAGCGTCCAGGCGTACTCCAAGGTCGTCCACAGAGGTAATTCTTTCCAGAGGACAACCACATAAAGTGTAAGTTTCGTACTTAGGACTGGCACGAGAGAATGTCATCAACTTGCATTTTGAGCTGTTCAGATTTAATAGGTTTGCACCACACCAACTGTTAAAACTATTGAGGTCGGCTTGAAGGGATGAATGACAGGAGGCGTCTTTAAATTGAAAACAAAGCTTTACATCATCTGCATACATAAGAGTACGCGAATTATGTATGGCCGAAGGAAGGTCATTGATGAAAAGCGTAAAAAGAAGAAAACAACGCGCTCTCTTACACGACGTAACTTTTTTATCCAATACGTTCAAACCAGTTTCAAAAACAACCTCGAACGTTGGATGATAGGGATCTTCTGGTTGGGTACCATACTCTGATCGGAGACAAAGCATAAGTCGAGTGTTCTATTTAGAGAATTTTGTAGGTGGTTGACCTGCAGCAGAGAAATTTCATGCAGTCCGTCAATAAGATCGTGTTGTTGTGAGGGCATCAGGAAATTTGCCTCATCACTTGGTGTCAAACTACACTTAGGTATGTTAAAGTCACCAAGGACTATGAGGTGATCTTTGTTAGATAGCAAAATGAAGACATACTTTATTGCAACCAAATGTTGAGTGTAGATAAGAATATCCGACGAATAAGAACACCGCCGCCCCTCCGATCATGACGATCAAACCTATAAATTGTGAACTTGCTTGGAAAAATTTCAGAGCATAAAATCTCAGGTTTTAACCAAGTCTCAGTGAACACAAGCACATGGGATTCAAACGAAAGGCTAGTTAAGAATAACGTAGGTAGCTTGCTACGCAGGCCCCTTACGTTTTGGTATGTTAATGTTAAAAATTTTATTAGTTTTTGAAGTTGCATTTTTGGAAGTGGTGGCTTGGTTTGGCAGAGGTAGTCTAATCGGTTGACGATTCTTTTTTTCTTTGCTTCGAATTCTTTAACCACAATATGATCGGGCCAGAAGTTAGCTGAGCATATTTGGTTAAACAAATCGTTAGAGACACTAATTTTAAAGGATGATATATCCCTTTCATATGAAAACTTAAATTGTTCCACCTTTAAATCTTGGGCTTGAGATTTGGCTTGGATATAAGCCATAACATCTGAAGATGTGAGATCAGGGGCTAGCCTCGAGACAAATATGTGCCTCTTCGGTGGAATTCCAGTGACAGGCTTAGGTCCCACAGATATAGGACCAGTGGGAGCAGGTTGTGCTGATAATCCCAAAGGCGAGCTTGCCTGAGGGACTATCGGTTGGGCAATTAGTATTTGCGGTTTTATAGGAATAGAAATCGCAGATGAAGTATTGGGCAAAGGGGAAATGAGCTCCACGGGCTCAACAGAGACATTTTTCTGTGCTGCTGATCTCGTAACTACAGGTGTAGTAAACGATAGCAGCGGCAACGTCACTGGTGTGCTGAGTTGGTCAACGTTCTGAGGCTGATAGGCACTAGTTTTTTTTTTTTTTTTTTTTTAGGCCATGGATTTTAAAAAAATACATGGTCTATTAGGTTTGTCGGAATGTGCGTAACAGGCAGAAGGAGACATCTGCGACCCCATAAAGTATATATATTCTTGCTCAGGATCACTAGCCGAGTCGATCTAGCCATGTCTGTCTGTCCGTCTGTCCGTCTGTATGAGCGTCTGATTCTCAGCTATTAAAAAAGCTAGAGACTCCAAATTTGGCATGAAGATTCTTGTATATCCTAGGCAGTAAACGTCGTTTTCAAATTTCTAGTACCACTCCCACCGCTCCCGTAAATCAGTAATTTGTGATTATTAAGCAAAATATTAAACTCATAACGTTCTGCTTCGGTATACATAAAGCTAAATACAATATGAACATATCCTCTGAATTACAATCCGATCGGACTTATAAAACAAAGGATATTCAAGTCAACGTTTTCAGTACAAATGTTTGGTACGAGCAGCAGCCGGCGCACTGCTTTGAGCAGTTGACGCCGACGTCGACGTCGCGTCGTGTCGCTTTACTCTTTACGTGCGTGTCTGTGTGTGTGTGAGCGAGTCATATATATTAGAATAAGTTGGGAAGAATTCTCTGTCAGAAGTCATGAGTGTGCTTACATGTTTGGTACGGATGTTAAAGGGTATCTGTCTGTCGAGCGCGCCCGTCTGTAGCCTTGCGCACTTGTTATACCCGTGGACCATTGAAAATGGTCAAAAAAGGGTGTATAACTTTTTGCAAAATATATGTAACAGGCATAAGGAGGCGTGGCAGACCCCATAAAGTATATATATTCTTGCTGAGGATCACTAGCCGAGTCGATTGAGACATGTCCGTCTGTCTGTCCGCCTGTATGAGACAACAGATCTCAGCTATTAAAAAAGCTAGAGATACCAAATTTGGCATGAAGGTTCCTATAAACCATAAATCAAGTTTATATCAAATATTTGATGCCACGCCCACCGCCCCCGCAAATCGGTTATTTGCGATTATTAAGCAAAGTATTAAACCCATAACGTTCTGCTTTGGTATGTATAAAGCTAAATGCAATATAAACATATTCTCCAAATTACAATCCGATCGGACCAATAACACCGAAGTTATTCAAGTCAACGTTTTCAGTACAAATGTTCGGTACGAGCAGCAGCCGACGCGCTGCTTTGAGCAGTTGACGCCGACGTCGACGTTGCGTCGTGTCGCTTTATTCTTTACGCGCGTCGCTGTGTGAGTGCGAGCGAGTAAGCTATATGTAGTAGAAGTATTTGTGCAGAATTCTCTGTTAAAAATTATGAGTGTGGTTACAAGTTTGTAACGGATTTAGAAAATTGGGAGAAGGGTATCTTACTGTCGGGCGCCCGACTGTAGCCTTTTGTGTTTCTTTTTTGTTTCATTATATTAAAATTTCTATTCGATATAAATATTTTATGGTATATAAACATAAACAGAAAATCCATGGCCTTTTACAGTCACCGCGTGACTGTAGCCTTTCCGACTAGTTTTTTTTTGCGACGTTGTTCAGGGTGAAAGTTACTTGCTTGCATTTTTGTTCGTTTACCTTTATACGCCAGTTGGATAACCACTTTTCCACGTCGACCAGGTGGATGGCTAGCTGAGATGATGCTTTGATTGGGCATCTGGAGCGGCTGAGAATAGCTGTGTCATCCGCAAATGTTGAAACTGTCAGGTTGCTACTTGTAGGGATGTCTGCTGTGAATAGGACGTATAGTGTTGGGCCTAGTACGCTGCCTTGTGGGACACCGGCTTCAATGCTGTGTTCGTCGGATATCGCAGTATTGCACCTCACTACAAACTTCCTGTTGTAGAGGTACGACTCTAGCAGTTTGTGAGTGTTGTTTGGAAGCGTTGTTTTGATTTTGTACATCAGACCGTTCAGCCAAACTCTGTCGAATGCCTGCGAAACATCTAGAAATATCGCAGAGCAGTATTCCCGTTTTTCAAATGCGTTTCGTATTTCTGATGTTATGCGGTTAACTTGCTCAATAGTTCCGTGTTTTTCACGAAAGCCAAATTGGTGTGCTGGTATTGTGTTGTGCGTGTTCAGGAATGGAGTAATAGTCAGAGACAGTAGGCATTTTTCGAAAAGTTTCGATAAGCAGGATAGAAGGCTTATGGGTCTGTACGACGATGGAACAGTGTGATCTTTTCCCGGCTTTGGTATCATTATTATTATTGACTTTTTCCATCTTCCTGGAAAGTAGCCAAGTTTGTTGATAACATTGAAGAGCTGGGTAATGCTGCATACGGCACAGTAAGGCAGCTCAATGATCACCTTCTTTGATGATTTTTGAGATTTCGATAGAGCGAAACACAACTGGAGCATGATGAAGCTGGGAGTCGTCTGTTGCGGGCGGAATTTCGAACGTGTTTGTTGCAGGATTCGGTTGGAAGACTTTTTGCAGATGAGTGGCAAATGTGCTGGCTCTATTTTTGTCGCTACGGGCCCAACCACCTGTGTGGTTTCTAATAGGGACCACTGGTACTGTGGGTGAGCGAAGAGTTGGGTGAGCTTTCCACAGTGAGTTTTTTGTACTGGATGTTGATAATTTTTTCAATATAAGTACGTTGGGCAAGCTCTTCTTCTTGCTTTAAAGCTTTTGTAAGTTTGCGTGTGGCGTCTTTTAACTTTTGTTTTGCCGACGGTGATCTTGAGGACTGCCATTCTCGCCGTAGGCGCCGTTTTTCGACAACAAGTTGTTCGATTTGCAGGTTGGTCTTTTTGTGATTTGTAATTTTGCTTACTGTTTGCGGTGTTGAGCAGCGAGCTGCAGCAGCGATGATTGACTCCAGTGAGTTAACAAAACTATCAATGTCAGCTTCAGCTTCAAGAGGTGGGTTATGCTCAATGTGTGAACTTATGTATTTTTTGTATATGAGCCAGTTGGTTTTTTCTGAAGTCAACTTATAAGAGTGGTTTACTGGTTCTGGGTGTCGGAGCAGATTTATTAGGAGGGGCGAGTGGTCAGATGATAGGTCTGAGAGGCACTCGGCGCTTATCAGATTACGGGGAATGTTTTTGGTGACTGCGAAATCAATTAGATCAGGTAGTTTTTTGGGGTCAGTAGGCCAGTATGTAGGTGTGCCAGGAGAAACGTGGTCGAGCTTGTTGTTTGCTTTTATAATGGCGTTGTAGAGCTGTTTTCCTTTTGGATTCACGAGTTGAGACCCCCAGTGTGTGTGCTTGGCATTATAGTCCCCAGCTGCTATAAAATGTTCTCCAAGTGAGTTGAAGAATTCCATAAATTGGTCTTCAGATATAGTGAAACGAGGTGGGCAGTAAACAGCGGCTAGGGTAAGCTGGTTACCATTATCCAAATGAATTTTTAATGATGTTGCTTGTAGATAGTTTTTGGCAGTCTCAATATGACAGTGGTGCTTGAGACGGATTCTTATCAAAATCCCGGTCCCGCCGTGGGCCTTACCATCAGGGTGATTGGTTCCGTAGAAAATATATCCTCTTATGTTGAAGTTATATTTGTTTGTGAGGTGTGTTTCCGAAAGTAGCATTACGTCGATGTGCTTTTCGTGTAGGAATTGAGCTAGCTCAAGTTTGTGCTGTGAAACGGCGTTGGCGTTCCACGTAGAGATTCTTAGCGAGGTCATGAAGATGATTATTTTGATTGTTGTGATACAAGCAATTGTATCAGCATGTTTTGATTACGCATTAGATCTTGCATGGTTGTCCGCATAAACGCCATAAACTCCGCCATGCTTTGCTGCAAGGTAAGTATCATTGCTTCGAAATTGTTTTGTTGTTGTTCCATTGGCTTTTTGTCTTGTACAGAATTGAAGTCCATATATTTGGCTTGTGAACATGGCGCATTGGAGGCTGGGGGCTCTAGACCTGATCTTAGAGCGTTTGCATATGACGCGTTTTTGGTAACGAATCTTGTACCAAGTGAGGATCTGGCTGCGGTAGAGAAGAAAACTTCTGGGTTGTGTTTGGAGGGTATTTTTGTGATCGGTGCGTTTTGTGAGCGTACAGTGGCTACGCGCTGGTTAATGCGGCTTTTGAGATCTTTGTATACTGGGCAGCCTCTGTAGTTGGCTGTGTGATTGCCTCCACAGTTGCCACACCTTTTTCCGCTTGAGTCTTCTTTGGGTGCACTGCAGTTGGCTTTGTCGTGGAGCTCGCCACAGACTACGCACACTGGGCGCAGCTTACAGTAAGACTTTGTATGGCCGTATTCTTGGCAGTTCATACATTGTACCAGATTACGTTTGTGAGGTTCTTCTACGGTGATTCTACGATGTAGTAAAAATTGGAGTTTGTAGATTGGATGCACATCGTTTCTTTTCGGCATATTTGCTTCTGGTGCAAGTTCCACCTTGAAGAGTGGTTGCGGCTGTCTATATTTGTTTAAGATGTTGAAGACTGATTTTGCGGTAAATCCTTTATCCTGTAGCGCCAGCTTTATTTCGTCTGGTGTTACATCAGGCTCTATGCCCTTTAGTACGACTTGCAGACCTTTGCTGCTTGTTAGCTGGTATGTGTAATAGCTTTTTTCTCCTTCGTCCAAATACTTTGTTAAGGCTCTAAAGTGTTGTTCAGACTTGTTCTGAACTTTGGTTTCGTGAATGTTGCCCCTAACTAAGGGAATTATGTGAATTTTTATTTATAGGTGACGTATAAGCTTTATTACATTGTTTACAAATGAACTAGAGCTTTTCTCACGTACAAATATTGGTGGTGGCTTTGGCTTATTTTTGTCGCTTCCATCAGCTTCAACGGGCAGATCTTCAATAGTGTCTGCCAAAATGTCAAACCGGTTGGCATTGTTCGTTGCTTCGCCTAAAGTTGTGTTGGCGTTGGCGCGTGTGATTTTTGGTTTGTTTACATTTTTTTGGGGGCTTAGCTTTCGTTTTATTTGGATGTAGCGATCCATTCCAGTCTGTATGGCCGGCTTTGCGTTTTCGTTTTCGTTAGTTGCAGTTTGTTTTGCTGTCTGCGCAGCTTTCGTTGTGTTTGTATGTGTTGAGCGGGCAGTCGGCATCGGTGTTGTTTTAGTTATTGAGGTTGTCGCGACAATTGAAGAGTTTGTGCTTGCTGTTACAGCTAAGTTCTGTTCTCTTTGCTTGGTGTAAGCAGATTTTGTTGGTAAGGGAGACAAAGAGCAAGATCGTTCTTTGTCGTTCGCTGTAAGCAGGTGTTCGTTTGGCGGGTTGGGAGTTGCCGATCGCGGGCGGTCGGATTGCGTCGACCCGATAGATAGTAGCGACGGCGACGGGGAGCAAGAGCGTTCTCTGTCGCGTGTTAAGAGAGAAAGATCAGCTGTCGGGTTGGGGGTGATTGACCGCTCGCGGTTCGATTCCGCAGAGACGACGGAAAAGTAAGCGTTGTTGCGTTGCGAAGAGAGCCGTCGCTCATCTTGCTGACGTTGACGCTACGCGCGAGCTTCGTTTTCACTCATTGTTTTTGGTTAGTTTATTTATATTTGTAATTAGTTAATTGTTGATTAATAACTTATAGATTTGTTAGAAAATCTATATGTGCAGGCATTGCACTGAGCGTCTTTTCGCTTATGATTTTGATTTTGTGTTTGGTTCACTTCAATTGCTGACGCTGCTTTCACTTAAATCAACCGATTTTATGCGGAGCTCGAAAAAAACACGTCTTTACACGTCAGCGGTTGAATTGAAGAGGCACTAGTTGACGGCTGCTCCTTTTGAGCTGATTTTTTGCGCTTGGGAGACTCATTTAGTAGCTTAAGGCTATTTAATGAAGTGTCCAGCGCGGAGAACTGATCGGCAAGTTTGCGAAAACTACCAAACAGTTCCCTAAATCCCGTCCTAGTTTGGCGCATGAACGATACAAAATCGTTCTCAACCTCACGACATGCATCACAACAATAGTGCAGCCCGTTTCGCTTGGCTACAGCATCGGCCGTTAGGCCTGTGAAGCCCGCACATTTTGAATGAGCTACGTTGTTGCAGATCCAACAACAAATACTTGCCTGAGCAGATGTAATCTGCTTTTGGCAGGTTTTTTTAAAACATACAATTCCTCCTTCCATTATTAGGGGTGACCACTGTCAAAAATGCACACAACGAAAATAGAGAGAGAGGAAAGTTTAGGCACACACAGAAACTGTGATAAGAAGAGCGCGGTAAGAGAGTTTGTGCTGCAGTGCACAACAAGAAAGATAAAAAAAAGAGTTAGTGAGAGCCCGAGAGAGTCGAATTCGCTCACGAAAGTCGATGTTGAAGAAAATGTTCTGCAAAAGCAATAACAACGTTTTTAAAAATAGAAACGTAATCAAATGAAATTGAAAGAAGAACGCGAAAAAACTCTTTTGCAAACAAGATTAGTTAAGCAAATTAAAAGAGTGCACTCGCGTAGTAAACGGATTTCTGAATATCAGCAGGTTAAGTGATAATGTTAGAATTTTTTAGAGTTATTAAACACCGATTGCTTTATAATTAAACTAAGCTTCGGAGAGCAAGAAAAATTTGCGTCCGTTCACTTTGAATGAGAATGAACAACAGCAATTGATAGCAACACTACTTTGTTATCAATTTAAAGACGACCACTGTCACTCACACTTACAAGCCGACCTAAATAGTTTTCATTCGTGGTGTTGTGTCAATTTTTTAAACCTGAACAGCTCTAAATGCAAGCTGATGACAACATCTCGAGCCAGTCTCATGTATACCTCTTATTTTCTTTGTGGTTCTGTCTTGGAAAGAATCACCCTAGTTGATTTGGGAGTCCGTTTGGACCGAAAACTTAAGTTTTCCAATCATATTTCTAATATGGTCAATAAAGCCATGGGTGTTCTAGGCTTTATTAAGAGTGGTGAATTTGACGATCCTTATCTTACAAAGACCCTCTACATCTCACTTGTTCGTCCTATTCTTGAATACGGTTCATGCGTATGGTGTCCCCAGTACAAAATTTATAAAGAACGCATCGAGTCTGTACAAAAGAACTTTTTATTGTTTGCGCTACGTGGCCTTAACTGGGATGAAAATTTAAGACTGCCTTCCTATAACAATAGACTCTTATTATTAAATTTGCCTTCCCTAACTAATCGCAGAACCTTGCTAGGGGTATTATTTATTAACAATCTTATGCAAGGTGACATTGACAGTGAGGCCCTTGTAATGCAGTTCAACTTCTCGGTCCCTTGCAGAAGTACTCGTAATTATCTTCCACTAACTCTTCCTTATTGTAGATCGGAGATCGCACGATCCGTTCAGGGTATTATGTTCGGACTACAATAAACTTCAACACGTCATAGCTGGCACTTACTCTATTGCTACTATGAAGTCTTTAATTCTTCTCTATCTAGCACGTAATTAGTAATATTATTTCCTCGATATTCTTTTTTATTTTTTAATTGATTTTGCATGCTCCTTCCACTCTCCTATCCGCGTTCTCCATCTGTTGGAATACCCCTATTCAACTACAAAAATAACGTATAGCAACACTACTTTATATTTTACATGCATGGTCACACTTTTTATTTCCTTCTTTTTTCCTTTGTGACGCCGCATGAAGCGACATTTATAATTTAAGTTAACATATTAGAAACAAAAGACAAGATATCTTTAAGCCCGGCATACCCCGTAGTTATTTGAATACGAAAGCATAGGCATAGGCAAAGGCAAGGGCGTAGACAAAACATGCAAAACAGGGCAAGAAACATAAGAAACCCCCGGTCACTCGGCACCCATGCCTAGTAACGGTGCCTCGGTACCCAGAGCTTGTGCACACACAAGTAACGGTGCCTCGGTACCCAGAGCTCGCGCATTTAGGCAGGCAGCCGTCGAACACTTGCACTAGTAACGGTGCCTCGGTACCCAGAGCTCGCGGACACACAAAGTAACGGTGCCTCGGTACCCAGAGCGCGTGCACGGACCAGCAGCGACGCTAAGCAGGCAGCGACGCTGGGCAAGCGAACGGCGCCATGCAGGCAGCGAAGTGCAAGCAGAGCCGCAGCAGCCAGGCAAGATCGGCCGAAGGCAGCGGCGACAGACAAGCAGCGGCGACAGGCAAGCAGCGGCGACATGCAAGCAGCGGCGACATGTACGCAGCAGCGGCGACATGTTCGCAGCAGCGAAAAGGGAAGTCGCCTAATTAGGCCACAGGGAGTTGATCCCGAGCAGCCAGCAGAGTAGGCAGCAAAGTGCTCCCTCTCAATAAAATACCAAGTGAAACAAAAGTAATTAACAGTGCCAAGTCCTGCCAAGTGCCAGCCCAAGGACCCCAAAAGGACGAAACAACAACATGAATCCTGTCGCAGGAGAGTCAAGGTGAGCTGAAGTAAACATAAAACAATAAGAGCGCAGTTAGAGCTAGCGTAAATGGTGCGAAGTAGGAAGTAGGCAGGGACTAATTAAAATAAGGACTAGCGCTTAGAGATCGAAGAAAATCCAGTGAATAAAAAAACCATGTTAAATATTATCGAAATTTCCCTGCAGTGATTATTTAAAACAATATACCCGGTGTTACATTCTACCCCTCTAGGGTAGGCCAAAGTGTCGTGTCCGTGTGTGTGCCGTTGTGAGTGTGTATTAGCAGAGTCGCGCTTTCTGGTATGCCGGTGCTCCGCTGGCCAGTAAGCGAGCCTGCGTGTACACACGCATAGTTCGTGTCGTGAGTGAACGTCAGTTGGCGAGTGGGTGCGTGAGCGTGTGCTTCAGCAAGTTGCGGCGTGGTGGAATACAGGCGAGAGTACCTGCGGTCACGGACATTTTGCACGACCAACGGCCGATCGTGAGTGTCGTGCGTGAAACGTTAGTTGGCAAGTGGGTGTGATCCAATACACCACTGAGCAGCTCGTGGGGGTACAAGCAAGAACACCTACGGTCACGGGCGTTCTGTACGACCACCGATCGACCGTGAAGGGCGCCGTGAGCAAGCGATAGTTGGCAAGCGAGGTGCGAAGGGCGTGCACTTTACCTAGTTGCGGATGGTGGAATACACCAACGAGCGACTTTGGGAGTGCAAGCGAAAAGCACCCGCGGCCACGTGCGTTCCCCACGATAGGCCGCCAACTCGGCACGCGTGACACGCGACACGTGCCCGTGAGCCTCGAAAGGACCGCGTGGTGGCGGGGATCACTACCACGTGGTTAGCAAACGAGCACACGTACATGATGTGGGTCATGCCCATCGCCGATACCCTGTAAACGACCCATTGAGGTATGACCTGCTGATAACCTCTCTTACTAAAGTCATAAAAAGTCCTAGTATTTATAAATTTTCTGTAAATACCCTGGCTAGACTGAGATATGTACCCCAGCCTGAGAAAACATCCTTACACCTTCTTGAACTTTTTCAGCTGAGAGCAGATCGTAGTCCTGGTGTTGCTGTTAAAAATATAAATAATTATAAATAACTAAAACATAAATCTTGACTTAGTATTTAAAAGGACACAATAAAATCATAAACTACAACAGGTTATGGGCCCAGTCGATGCCATATAAACAATTAAATTGTGAAACTAAAATAAATTGTGAAATTCATCCATTCACAGAACTTGAGTGCCACGTGCTTTTTATATATATATATATATATATATATATTGCTGTGTATGTATGAGTGGTAAAATGGAACAAGCTAAACGTAATATTAAGCCGTTCGATGGCGTGAAGTACGCGATTTGGAAATTTAGAATCAGGGCTCTTTTAGCTGAACTAGATGTGCTTAAGGTAGTTTACAGTTTAATGCCTGACGAGGTAGATGATCCCTGGAAAAAGGCAGAGCGTTGTGCAAAAAGTGTGTGCAAAAAGCGATTCGTTTTTAAATTTCGCGATAAGCGACATTCCGTCGCGTGTAATTCTTGAGAATTTGGACCTATCGAGCTATTGGAGCTATCGAGTGAGATGTAAATATTAAACCATTTCCATATTTTTGACGAACTTAGAAGTGAATTGTTGGCAGCTGGTGCAAAAATAGAAGAAATGGATAAAATTTTTCATCTGCTGATCACAATACCTTCGTGTTACGTTGGCGTCGTGACAGCGATAGAAACATTATCAAACTTGTAACCACACTCATAATTTCAAACAGAGAATTGCACAAATACTTCTACTACATATAGCTTACTCACGCGCACTCACACAGCGACGCGCGTAAAGAATAAAGCGACACGACGCAACGTCGACGTCGGCTTCAACTGCTCAAAGCAGCGCGTCGGCTGCTGCTCGTATTTGTACTGAAAACGTAGACTTGAATAACTTCGGTGTTATTGGTCCGATCGGATTGTAATTTGCAGAATATGTTTATATTGCATTTAGCGTTATACACACCAAAGCAGAATGTTATGGATTTAATACTTTGCTTAATAATCGCAAATAACCGATTTGCGGGGGCGGTGGGCGTGGCATCAAACATTTGACATAAACTTGATCTGCCTATGATTTATAGGAACCTTCATGCCAAATTAGGTATCTCTAGATTTTTTAATAGCTAAGATCTGTTGTCTCAAACAAACAGACGGACAGACGAACAGACAGACGGACATGTCTTAATCGACTCAGCTAGTGATCCTGAGCAAGAATATATATACTTTATGGGGTCTGCCACGCCTCCTTATGCCTGTTACATACATTTTGCACAAAGTTAGTATACTCTTTTTTGACCATTTTCAATGGTCGAAGGGTATAAAAATGCTAGAACTATGAGCATAAAAGAATATGGAAAATTATGATTTACAAACAAAAACTAGTCGGAGAGGCTACAGTCACGAGGTGACTGTAAGAGCCCATGACTTTCAGTTTACGTTCATATATACCATAAAATATATATAAATCTATATTTATATAAATTTTAATATAATGAAACAAAAACAAGTGCGTAAGGCTACAGACGGGCGCGCTCAACAGACAGATACCCTTAAACATCCGTACCAAACATGGAAACACACTCATGACTTCTGACAGAGAGTTCTTCAAACTTATTTTAATACATATGGCTTACTCGCTCACACACACACATACACGCGCGTAAACAGTAAAACGACACGACGCAACGTCGACGTCGACGTCAACTACTCAAAGCAGCGCGCAGGCTGCTGCTCGTACCGTACATTTGTACTGAAAACGTTGACTTGAACAACTTCTGTGATATATCTCCGGATATCTCGGATTGTAATTTAGAGGATATGTTCATATTGTATTCAGCTTTATGTATACCGAAGCAGAACGTTATGAGTTTAATACTTTGCTTAATAATCACAAATTATTTGAAATTTGAAAACGACGTTTACTGCCTAGGATATACATGAATCTTCAAGCCAAATTTGGAGTCTCTAACTTTCTTAATAGCTGAGAATCAGACGCTCATACAGACAGACAGACATGGCTAGATCGACTCGGCTAGTGATCGTGAGCAAGAATATATATACTTTATGGGGTCGCAAATGTCTCCTTCTGCCTGTTACGCACATTCCGACAAACCTAATAGACCATGTATTTTTTTAAAATCCATGGCCTAAAAACAAAGAATTTACATTTTTAAAAAAAGCATTTAAGAATAAGTATAAGCTTAAATGTTTTTATTGCAAAAATTAGGCCATATAAAGAATGATTGTTTCTTCTTAAAATAGCAGTCGTAAAGCCAAAATGTTCCAGCTGAAAATATTGTTAGAGAGACAGATTCAGATAGGGACAGATAGACAGTCAGAACATGTGTTTGCGTTTCTGATAATTGCAGGAGTTAGAGAGAGACAGACTCAGAAGGTAGCAACGCAGCCAGAATGTGCGTTCGCATTTATGGTGAAATTAGCAAATTACTATGGAAAGCCAAACGAAGTACATTTTATATTAGATTCGGGGGCATCAGATCACCAAGTAACTGATATTGATTTATTTTCGTATGAGAACTTTAATTTAAATGTGCCAATTGAGATTGCTAAACGTGGAGAATTAGTTAAGCTTAACAGTTCGGGAACAACATTACATTACACAACGTGCTGTATTGTAATAAGTCCAATTTGCTATCCGTTAAGAAAATACTGGATACTGGAATGACTGTCGAGTTTAATCCAAATGGCATTAAAGTAATTAAGAACGGTAACTTGGTATTTCAAGAGATTTATGAGTATAATGGCATCGCTTGTGGAATGAAATATTGGGTCATGTATATAAATTCTTAGAAATTAAACGAGATGTTTGAAGACTGTGACCTTATAAAAAAAACGTACAAGTAAATAATAATGAACTATCAAGGCTTTAATTTGAAAAATACAAAAACAAAAAATAAATTGAACGCCTACTTTTTGTAATTTATTCTGTTATATGTGGTCCGACTACGCCCTCAATTATTGATATTAAAAACCACTATGTAGTATTTATTGATCAATATACACATTACTGTGAAACATATTTAATAACTTTTAAATTAGACGTGTTTTTTGTATTTAAAGATTTTGTGGTAAAAAGTGAGATTCATTTCAATTTAGAAATCGTAAATCCGTATATTGATAATGTTAGGAAATATCTATCTAATGAAATGCTTGAATTTTTTGTAGAAAAATGTATCAGCTATCACTTAAAGGTTCCTCATACCCCACAGTTAGATGGTGATGGATAGCGGATGATTAGATCTATTACTGAAAAAGATTTAAAAAATTGGAGAAAACAGTCGGGTGCACCCGACAGTAACATACCCTGCTCCCAATTTTTAACACCCGTACCAAACATGTAAACTTACTTATGATTTCTGACATAAAATGCTGCAGATCTCATTATAATATATATGGATTACTCGCTCCCACACACACAGACAGGTGCGTAAGGAGTAAAGCGACACGACGTCAAAGTCGTCGTCAACTGCTCAAAGCAGCGCAAAGGCTGCTGCTCGTAGCAAACATTTGTACTGAAAACGTTGACTTGAATAACTCTTGTGTTATTGGTCCGGTCGGATTGTTTTTTGAAGTAAATGTTAATATTGTATGCATCCTTATGTATACCGACGCAGTTAAGAGTTTTATACTGTGCTTAATAATCGCAAATTACCGATTTGCGGGGACGGTGGGCGTGGCATTAAAAATGTGATACAAACTCGATCGGAATATTCATACCAAATTTGGTGTCTCTAGCTTTCTTAATAGCTGAGATCTGTTGTCTCATAAAACATCGACAGACAGACGGACATAGCTCAATCGACACTTTACGGGGTCTGCGTCGCCTGCTTATGCCAGTTACATACATTTATTACACACATTTTGTTTACCCTTTCTTGACCATTTTCAATGCTTGAATTGATTTTTCCAATTAAGAAATGTGTTTCAAAATATTGGCTCCCTTTAGGCAAGTGGTTCCTACTTGTTTATTAATAAGCAATTTGTACCGAACATTTGTACTGAAAACGGCGACTTTAATAACTTCTGTGTTATTGGTCCGATCGGATTGTTATTTGGAGAATATGTTTATATTACATTCAGCTTTATACATACCAAAGCACTTTATAGGTTCTCTACTTTGCTTAATAATCGTAAATAACCGATTTGCGGGGGCGGTGGGCGGTGGGCGTGGCACCAAACATTTGACATAAACTTCACCTGCCCCGAATATATAGGAACCTTCATACCAAATTTGGTGTCTCTAGCTTTTTTAATAGTAAGATCTGTTGTCTCAAACAAACAGATCTTGCTGTGGGAGTGCGAGTGAGTAAGCTATATGTAGTAGAAGTATTTGTGCAGAATTCTCTGTTTGAAATTATGAGTGTATTTACAAGTTTGTAACGGATTTAGAAAATTGGGAGAAGGGTATCTTACTGTCGGGCGCCCGACTGTAGCCTCACCCACTTGTTTTTTTTATAATATTTTGTTTTTTTTTTATTTTTTGGTTTTGACATAATAAATTGTATTTTTCCATTATTATAATGATTTTTGTATTAAATCATGACGTCATTTATGAATAAAAAACTTTTAATCGATCTTTATGTACTATTTGTTTTTTATTTTTATAGTTATGTTGTCTCTTTATCTTTTCTACCTTATGGGACTCTATATATTTAAAATCTAATTTATGGCCTACATCATTTCTTAATAGAACTTTATCTCCTACTGATATTTCTATATTTTTCGTTTGTAAATCATAATTTTCCTTATTTATCCTTTTATGCTCTTCAAGCATAGTTCTAGCTCTTTTATATGCCACTTCTAATCTATATTTACTTTCCTTAGAATAATCATCTATATTGTATATTGCTAGTTAGTTATTAGTTAAATTTCTGGGTAAATTATTTGTTCTACCAAAAAACAAGTTCATATGGACAATAATTATGTACCAAAGAAGGGGTTGTATTAAAACAATAGACGAAATAATGAAGCCATACATCCCAATCAGTTTTATCAACCGATATGTAAGATCGTATGTATTCATTTAGAGTTCTATGACTTCTTTCGACTGCACCTGTTTGATGACTGTTTGATGGTGGTGAGCGGTAGACGTTATATTTTAAATTTTTTGATATTTGCAAAGATCTGTATTGATTGAATTCTAATACTCTGTACCCATGTCCGTAATGAACGTCTTCATTGGACCATAAGTAAGAATGAAAGATTTGAAAATTGCTTTAGCGACTGTTGTTGCGCTTTTATGCGGTATGGGAATTGCAACTAAATATTTAGTTAAGTCACAAATGAGAGTGACTGCATATTCGTTGCCATTTTCCGACTTTGGTAGAGGACCTATAGTGTCCACTATCACTCTGTCGAAAGCATGTTCAGTGGTTTCAGTTAAAGTCATAGGGGTCTTTGTATGCGTTGTTATTTTCGCTTTTTGGCATTTTTGACATTTTTCAAAGTAGTCTGTTATTTGTATAGACATACCTTTCCAAAAATAATGTCTTTTGACCTTTGCCATGGTTTTTGTAATGCCTGTATGACCTCCTTGTAATGGATCATCATGTAGTGTAGACAAAATTGCTTCCTTTTTTTTTTTTCATTGTTTATTAAGGTCACCGGGTTGAGTAGCGCCACTCTTAATTTTGTTAATATTCTACTGCCCTTTTGCTTAAAATTATCTATTGAAACGTATTCAAAGATATTTTCCCACGGTGCCATTTTGAGATAACTGATTTTATATCTACCAGCCTGCATTTCAAGCATTTGGAAAAATAGATCTAAATCAAGAACTCCATTTGCATATAAATCATCGATATCATATCTTGCAGTAATCTTTTTTCCATGTTTAAAAAAACATTTCATATTTATACCCTTCGACCATTGAAAATGGTCAAAAAAGGGTATACTAACTTTGTGCAAAATGTATGTAGCAGGCATAAGGAGGCGTGGCAGACCCCATAAAGTATATATATTCTTGCTCAGGATCACTAGCCGAGTCGATTGAGACATGTCCGTCTGTCTGTCCGTCTGTCCGTCTGTATGAGACAACAGATCTCAGCTATTAAAAAAGCTAGGGATATCAAATTTGGCATGAAGGTTGCTATAAATCATAGGCAGATCAAGTTTATATCAAACGTTTGATGCCACGCCCACCGCCCCCGAAAATCGGTTATTTGCGATTATTAAGCAAAGTATTAAACCCATAACGTTCTGCTTTGGTATGTATAAAGCATATTGCAATATAAACATATTCTGCAAAGTACAATCCGATCGGACCAATAACACCGAAGTTATTCAAGCCAACGTTTTCAGTACAAATGTTCCGTACGGGCAGCAGCCGACGCGCTGCTTTGAGCAGTTGACGCCGACGTCGACGTTGCGTCGTGTCGCTTTACTCTTTACGCGCGTCGCTGTGTGAGTGCGAGCGAGTAAGCTATATGTATTTAAAGTTTTCGTGAAGAAATTTCTGTTTGGAATTATTAGTGTGGTTACACGTTTGTAACGGATTTAGAAAATTGGGAGAAGGGTATCTTACTGTCGGGCGCCCGACTGTAGCCTTACCCACTTGTTTTTACTTGCAAGGTCACTACTTTACGTACCTCGTCATTATTGATGACTTGGTATAGGTTGGGCATTGAAGCTTTTTCTATTGAATGCGTATGCAATTCAGATTAGTTTGTTTCTCCTGCGCAGGGTTTTTGTCTACTTTGTAATCTTGTAGTAACTTTCATAATATTTCCGGTTATATCTTTCAATTCTTTGATGGTTATTCTTGATAACGCATCAGCTACATTGTTGTCAGACACTCTACTGTATAATTATATTCCTCCAATTCAAGTCTCATACGAGTCAATTTTGAGCCAGGATTAGTCATTGAAAATAAAAAGGTTAGTGGTCTATGATCAGTTTTGACTGTAAAATGTTCACCATAGATATAGGGTCTGAAATGGGTTATTGCCCAATGTATTGCTGCTAATTCCTGCTCAGTAGTACTTTTATTACTCTCGCCCTTAGTAAATGATCTAGATGCGTATGCAACTGGAAGTTGGTGGCCATTGTGGTCTTGAGATAAAACTGCGCCACATGCCATTTTGCTAGCATCTGTTGTAATACAAAATTCTTTGCTAAAATCGGGGTATTGTAAGAGAGTAGGTTCCATCAGTTTTGTTTTTAAGTGTAAAATTGCTTTTTGACAGTCTTCTGTCCATTCAAAAGGAACATTCTTTTTACATAATCTAGTTATGTGCCGTAAATAGTCGGCGAAGTTTTTAATGAATATTCTATAATAGTTACAAAATGCAACGAAACGCCTTGCGCTATCTGCATCATGAGGTACTGGATAATTTTTGATGGCATCATACTTCTTGTCATCTGGCAGTATTCCTCTGTTTGTGCATTTATGTCCCAAAAAGGTGACTTCATGCATAAAGAATGAACATTTCTCTGGATGTAGTTTTAGATTGTATTTTCTGCATTTGTCAAAAACATCTGATAAGTTTTTAATCATATGTTTTTCGGAACAACCTTTCACTATCAAATCATCCATATAGATAAATGCTTGCGTTGGCTCAAGGCCAGAAAATGCAATAGTCTTCATTCTTTGAAAAGAATTCGGCACTATTTTCAATCCAAATGGTAATCGCATAAAACGATATGAACCGTTTGTTGTTGAAAATGATGTTATATCTCTTGAACTCTTCTGAAGTTCAATTTGGTGAAAACCTGACATAAAGTCAAGGCATGAAAAATATTTGGCTTGACCTAGTTGATCCAAAATGTCATCAATTCTAGGGAGTGGAAATTTATCAGACAACAGTTTTTTATTGATTTGACGATAGTCAATTACTAATCGCCATTTCTTTTCATCTGAGCCTGATTTTTTCGGTACTAATAGTAATGGACTATTGTATTCCGATACTGATGGTTCGACTATTTTATCATTGATACATTTTTGTTCTTGAATTTCATCTTTTTGACTATGAGGATTTCTATAATTTGTAGTATATACTGGCTCATTATCTTTCAATCTTAATCTTTGTTTGTATAAATTATTAGCCGATATTGGTTCTGTTGTCAGACCAAATATATCTGTGTATTTACCACAAAGCATTTTCAGCTGGGTTTTGAATTGAGGTGGGAAATTTTTCGACAATTGAGACATGACAGTTTGTTCTCTGGTCTCTCATTTGGTTGAACCACATCATAGTTTGAAAAAGGGTCGTATTTTCAGTTGTTTGCATCTACTAGTTTATCAGTATGATGCGTATTTAATATTCATATATAAACATCGTTTGATGTTGAAATGGTATTCGCTACATAAATACCTGTTTCTATTTCTTGCTTTGGGATCAATATATTTGTATCTTTAATTGAAGTTATATTAATTTTTCGGACAGCTTGTGATTTAGCTGATAATAATATTCTATTATTACCAGAGTTGTATGTTATTGGAACATAAATCGGAAATTTTAAATTATTGGGTCTAATGATAAACCAATCTTCTTTTGGTTTGAAGTCTAATTGGTCAATAATCTCTTGGCTTATGCCTTGAATGTTTATTATACTGTCATCTTGTATACTATTGAAGTAGTCGGCTTCTTCTTTTAATATGGAAATATCTGCGCCCGTGTCAACTAAGAAAATTAATCTTTTTCCTGTTGCCACATGGTCAAATGTAATGAATATATTTATACCCTTCGACCATTGAAAATGGTCAAAAAAGGGTATACTAACTTTGTGCAAAATGTATGTAACAGGCATAAGGAGGCGTGGCAGACCCCATAAAGTATATATATTCTTGCTCAGGATCACTAGCCGAGTCGATTGAGACATGTCCGTCTGTCTGTCCGTCTGTCCGTCCGTCCGTCTGTCCGTCTGTCCGTCTGTATGAGACAACAGATCTCAGCTATTAATAAAGCTAGAGATACCAAATTTGGCATGAAGGTTCCTATAAATCATAGGCAGATAAAGTTTATGTCAAATGTTTGATGCCACGCCCACCGCCCCCGCAAATCGGTTATTTGCGATTATTAAGCAAAGTATTAAACCCATAACGCTCTGCTTCGGTTTGTATAAAGCTAAATGCAATATGAATATATCCTCCAAATTACAATCTGATCGGACCAATAACACCGAAGTTATTCAAGTCAACGTTTTCAGTACAAATGTTCGGTACGGGCAGCAGCCGACGCGCTGCTTTGAGCAGTTGACGCCGACGTCGACGTTGCGTCGTGTCGCTATACTCTTTACGCGCCTCGCTGTGTGAGTGCGAGCGAGTAAGCTATATGTAATAGAAGAATTTGTGCAGAATTTTTGTTTAAAATTATGAGTGTGGTTACACGTTTGTAACGGATTTTAAAAATTGGGAGAAGGGTATCTTACTGTCGGGAGTCCGACTGTAGCCTTACCTACTTGTTATACTTAGATTGATTGAATGTACATGAGCTTTATTTATTGCCGTGCATCTGAGGGTTGTTACAAGTTTCCCGAATTATTTTGGGTTACTCTCACACTAGCATTATCATTGTTATTGTTATTATTTCGATTCTGATTGTTTCGGCTTCCTCTATTTGAGTTGCCACGGCCTCTATAATTGTTACCATTATTTTGGTTACCGTTATTGCCGTAATTGTTATTATTGTTATTGTAACGGTTATTGTAATGGCCATTGCCTCTGCCGCGACCATTACCTCTATAACCTTGGCCTCTAGTGTTAGAGTTAGAGTAACCTCTTTTTGAATACATTACATGATTCACATTACTGGTTACTCTGGTGCTAGTTATTATGTACCTATGGCAGCATCCATAGTTGTGCACGTACTTGCTTCTAGCAGAGTTTTCACACTTTAGTGTTCGGTCTTCTTAATCATAACATCGATGGCATCCCTAGTACTCAATCTATTGGCATGCTCACTTGATAAACCTTCATCGATATACGAGGCTTCTTATTTATTTATTTATTTATTTAACGTCAACTAAGAGCAGTCGACTCAAAGACTAAAATATAATAAAATTACAAGTGTAAATTTAAATTAATTATTATTATTATTATTATTATTATTATTAATTAATTAATTAATCATTAAATTATTTATTTAATTTATTTAATTTATTTAATCTGGGAGTAAATAGATAATTTTAGGTGATCCAACATTTGTTGCAAAGGATTGGGGAAACCCAGAAAACCCAATCAGATCAAAAGAATAGTGTTAATGTTTTAAAGCACTCGTAACGCCCGAGGAGCGCAGTAAACGAATAGGAAGGTCGCGAGATCGTTAACTTCTAGCCAGGTGGGAAAGTAGTGAAAGTTTAAGATTATTAGTCGATTGGCTGTTAGATATAATAAAGTAGTATTTGTTGTAGTCAGAACATAATACCCTGAACGGTTCGTGCAAGGCATAGTTCGACCTACAACTAGGAAGAGTTAGTGGAATATAATTTCTTGTTAGTCGGCAAGGGACAGAGAAGTGTAACCGGCTAACCAAGTCATCACTGTCAATGTCGCCTTTAATAAGGTTATTGATAAAAACCACACCAAGCATAGTACGCCGATTGGCTAAGGAAGGTAGATTTAGTAGAAGAAGTCTGTTAGTATAGGAAGGTAGTCTTAAGTTTGAATCCCAATTAAGTCCACGCAATGCGAAAATTAAAAAGTTCTTTTGAACGGATTCAATGCGGTCCTTGTAGGTTGAAAACTGAGGACACCAAACACATGATCCATACTCGAGAATAGGACGCACAAGTGAGGTATAAAGGGTCTTAGTTATATAAGGATCGTTAAATTCCTTAGCCCACCTCTTAATAAATCCGAGTACACTGATAGCCTTATTGACTATGGAAGAAATGTGCTCAGAGAACTTGAGTTTAGCGTCCAGGCGTACTCCAAGGTCGTCCACAGAGCTAATTCTTTCCAGAGGACAACCACATAAAGTGTAAGTTTCGTACTTAGGACTGGCACGAGAGAATGTCATCAACTTGCATTTTGAGCTGTTCAGATTTAATAGGTTTGCACCACACCAACTGTTAAAACTATTGAGGTCGGCTTGAAGGGATGAATGACAGGAGGCGTCTTTAAATTGAAAACAAAGCTTTACATCATCTGCATACATAAGAGTACGCGAATTATGTATGGCCGAAGGAAGGTCATTGATGAAAAGCGTAAAAAGAAGGGGGACCTAAATGGCTTCCCTGAGGAACACCAGAAGTAACTTGAATAGGGTCAGAAAGAGCATTTTTAAAGAAGACTCTTTGTGTTCTGTTGGCCAAATTACTTATAAGCCAGCTTAAAAGATTTGGTGAGAAACCAATAATGTTTAGTTTATGTGCAAGAAGGGAGTGATTTACTGAGTCAAATGCTTTACTGAAATCAGTATAAATGACGTCAGTTTGAAAATTTTTCTGAAAGCCCTTTATTATAAAGGATGTAAGCTCAAGTAAATTTGTCGAGGAGGCACGACGTTTTAAAAATCCGTGCTGACAAGGAGAAATGACGGATCTACAGAAATGCTGCAAGTGAGGAGTTATGACACTCTCGAAGAGTTTAGGAATGGCCGACAATTTTGAGATACCTCTATAGTTTAAAGCATCAGACTTGCTGCCCTTCTTGTGAAGCGGTAAAATGAAAGATTCCTTCCATATGGTAGGAAAGGTGGAAGTTTTCAGGGACAGCGAGAAAAGTTTGAGCAATAGCATAGATAGAGGATCGGCACAGTATCGAAGTACGCAACTAGGAATTCCGTCAGGACCAGGTGAGAAAACAGGTTTTATCAAACATAAATCCCTGAAAATCGAACTTTCGTTTAATTGTGGGGCGAAAATGCCAGTTGAACTGGGAATGGTGAAAGGATAAGAATTTACATCGCGTGTTGAAATTGAATAGGTCGTTTGAAAGAACTTAGCAGATCAGCCATGTCCTGGTCATGTTAACAAAATTATAGAACTGTCTGGGATTCTGCCGGAACTGAATCCCGCAACGAGTCAAATAATTTTTGTAGCATGTAGCGTTGAGAGCAACAAAATTTGACCGAACAATAAGGTATCTTGAAAAAATAGACGAGGAATAACATCTAGTATATTTTTTAAAGAGTCTAGACTTTAGATTTTTAAGACTGGATAGTTCTTTAGTAAACCATGGGGGTTTACTCGAATGCCTCGGATACGAAAAAGGCACACAAATGTCAAAAAAGTTATTTAATGTTTTATAAAATAAATTAAGAGCCATATCCATATTGTTACATTTGTAAAAATTAGACCAGTCATAATTTGAAATTAAATAATTAATTTTATCAAAATCGGCTTTACGAAAACAACGCGCTCTCTTACACGACGTAACTTTTTATCCAATACGTTCAAACCAGTTTCAAAAACAACCTCGAACGTTGGATGATAGGGATCTTCTGGTTGGGTAAGTGGGTGGACTCTAGTCAGAGTTACCATACTCTGATCGGAGACAAAGCATAAGTCGAGTGTTCTATTTAGAGAATTTTGTAGGTGGTTGACCTGCAGCAGAGAAATGTCATGCAGGCCGTCAATAAGATCGTGTTGTTGTGAGGGCATCAGGAAATTTGCCTCATCACTTGGTGTCCAACTACACTCAGGTATGTTAAAGTCGCCAAGGACTATGAGGTGGTCTTTGTTAGATAACAAATTGAAGACATACTTTATTGCAAGCAAATGTTGAGTGTAGATAAGAATATCCGACGAAGGTGGGATGTACGAGCAGGTTATAAAAACCTGGAAGCCGGGAAGGTGTAATTTTACACAAATGAATTCAATATCATATTGAATCTCCGGGTGTACATGTTCTGACGCGATATCAGAATTTACCGCAATAAGAACACCGCCGCCCCGCCGATCATGACGATCAAACCTATAAGTTGTAAACTTGCTTGGAAAAATTTCAGAGCATAAAATCTCAGGTTTTAACCAAATCTCAGTGAACACAAGCACATGGGATTCAAACGAAAGGCTATTTAAGAATAACGTAGGTAGCTTGCTACGCAGGCCCCTTACGTTTTGGTATGTTAATGTTAAAAATTTTATTAGTTTTTGAAGTTGCATTTTTGGAAGTGGTGGCTTGGTTTGGCAGAGGTAGTCTAATCGGTTGACGATTCTTTTTTTTTCTTTGCTTCGAATTCTTTAACCACAATATGATCGGGCCAGAAGTTAGCTGAGCATACTTGGTTAAACAAATCGTTAGAGACACTAATTTTAAAGGATGATATATCCCTTTCATATGAAAACTTAAATTGTTCCACCTTTAAATCTTGGGCTTGAGATTTGGCTTGGATATAAGCCATAACATCTGAAGATGTGAGATCAGGGGCAAGCCTCGAGACAAATATGTGCCTCTTCGGTGGAATTCCCGTGACAGGCTTAGGTCCCACAGATATAGGACCAGTGGGAGCAGGTTGTGCCGATAATCCCAAAGGCTTGCCTGAGGGACTATCGGTTGGGTAATATAGTTTTGCGGTTTCATAGGAATAGAAACCGCAGATGAAGAATTGGGCAAAGGGGAAATGAGCTCCACGGGCTCAACAGAGACATTTTTCTGTGCTGCTGATCTTGTAACTACAGGTGTAGTAAATGATAGCAGCGGCAACGTCACTGGTGTGCTGAGTTGGTCAACGTTCTGAGGCTGACAGGCACTAGTTGACGGCTGCTCCTTTTGAGCTGATTTTTTGCGCTTGGGAGACTCATTTAGTAGCTTAAGGCTATTTAATGAAGTGTCCAGCGCGGAGAACTGATCGGCAAGTTTGCGAAAACTGCCAAACAGTTCCCTAAATCCCGTCCTAGTTTGGCGCATGAACGATACAAAATCGTTCTCAACCTCACGACACGCATCACAACAATAGTGCAGCCCGTTTCGCTTGGCTACAGCATCGGCCGTTGGGCCACTGAAGCCCGCACATTTTGCATGAGCTACGTTGTTGCAGATCCAACAACAAATACTTGCCTGAGCAGATGTAATCTGCTTTTGGCAGGTTTTTTTAAAACATACAATTCCTCCTTCCATTATTAGGGGTGACCACTGTCAAAAATGCACACAACAAAAAAAATAGAGAGAGAGGAAAGGTTAGGCACACACAGAAACTGTGATAGGAAGAGCGCGGTGAGAGAGTTTGTGCTGCAGTGCACAACAACAAAGATAAAAAAAACAAGTGGGTAAGGCTACCGTCGGGCGCCCGACAGTAAGATACCCTTCTCCCAATTTTCTAAATCCGTTACAAACGTGTAACCACTTTCATAGTTTCAAACAGAGAATTCTGCATAAATACTTCTACTACATATAGCTTACTCACAGCGACGCGCGTAAAGAGTAAAGCGACACGACGCAACGTCGACGTCGGCGTCAACTGCTCAAAGCAGCGCGTCGGCTGCTGCTCGTACCGAACATTTGTACTGAAAACGTTGACTTGAATAACTTCTGTGTTATTGTTCCGATCGGATTGTTATTTGGAGAATATGTTTATATTGCATTTAGCTTTCTACATACCAAAGCAGAACGTTATGGGTTTAATACTTTGCTTATTAATCGCAAATAACCGATTTGCGGGGGCGGTGGGCGTGGCATCAAACATTTGATATAAACTTGATCTGCCTATGGTTTATAGGAACCTTCATGCCAAATTTGGTATCTCTAGCTTTTTTAATAGCTGAGATCTGTTGTCTCATAAAGACGGACAGACAGACGGACAGACAGACGGACGGACGGATAGACGGACAGACGGACAGACGGACAGACGGACAGACAGACGGACATGTCTCAATCGACTCGGCTAGTGATCCTGAGCAAGAATATATATACTTTATGGGGTCTGCCACGCCTCCTTATGCATGTTACATACATTTTGCACAAAGTTAGTATACCCTTTTTTGACCATTTTCAAATGTCGAAGGGTATAAAAAGAGTTAGTGAGAGCCCGAGAGAGTCGAATTCGCTCACGAAAGTCGATGTTAAAGAAAAGGTTCTGCAGAAGCAATAACAACGTTTCTAAAAATAGAAACGTAAACAAATGAAAGTGAAAGAAGGAAGCGAAAAAACTCTTTTGCAAACAAGATTAGTTTAGCAAATTAAAAGAGTGCACTCGCGTAGTAAACGGATTTCTGAATATCAGCAGGTTAAGTGATAATGTTAGTGTTTTTTAGAGTTATTAAACACCGATTGCTTTATAATTAAACTAAGCTTCGGAGAGCAAGAAAAAAACGCGTCCGTTCACTTTGAAAGAGAATTTGAGCTTACGTAAATTATCAACTTCGGTTGTGAACTGTGTAGCTGTTTTGCCTTTTTGTTGTACAGTGGATAATTTTGCCTTGATGTATTGGGATGTATCCCCAACAATTGAAGTTTGCAGTTTGTTAATTATTGCTTCAATTATAGATTCGCTCAGTACCAGGTTCAGAGTACTGCCAATCAATTTTGATTTTATTACTTGGCCTGCAATGTCCTCAAATGATCCTTTTGCAAGGTCTACTAATTTAATGGCCATAATAAACCTCTGAAGATGGATCTTTTGTCCATCAAACGGTTATATCTTTCAATTCTTTGATGGTTATTCTTGATAACGCATCAGCTACATTGTTGTCAGACACTCTACTGTATAATTATATTCCTCCAATTCAAGTCTCATACGAGTCAATTTTGAGCCAGGATTAGTCATTGAAAATAAAAAGGTTAGTGGTCTATGATCAGTTTTGACTGTAAAATGTTCACCATAGATATAGGGTCTGAAATGGGTTATTGCCCAATGTATTGCTGCTAATTCCTGCTCAGTAGTACTTTTATTACTCTCGCCCTTAGTAAATGATCTAGATGCGTATGCAACTGGAAGTTGGTGGCCATTGTGGTCTTGAGATAAAACTGCGCCACATGCCATTTTGCTAGCATCTGTTGTAATACAAAATTCTTTGCTAAAATCGGGGTATTGTAAGAGAGTAGGTTCCATCAGTTTTGTTTTTAAGTGTAAAATTGCTTTTTGACAGTCTTCTGTCCATTCAAAAGGAACATTCTTTTTACATAATCTAGTTATGTGCCGTAAATAGTCGGCGAAGTTTTTAATGAATATTCTATAATAGTTACAAAATGCAACGAAACGCCTTGCGCTATCTGCATCATGAGGTACTGGATAATTTTTGATGGCATCATACTTCTTGTCATCTGGCAGTATTCCTCTGTTTGAGCATTTATGTCCCAAAAAGGTGACTTCATGCATAAAGAATGAACATTTCTCTGGATGTAGTTTTAGATTGTATTTTCTGCATTTGTCAAAAACATCTGATAAGTTTTTAATCATATGTTTTTCGGAACAACCTTTCACTATCAAATCATCCATATAGATAAATGCTTGCGTTGGCTCAAGGCCAGAAAATGCAATAGTCTTCATTCTTTGAAAAGAATTCGGCACTATTTTCAATCCAAATGGTAATCGCATAAAACGATATGAACCGTTTGTTGTTGAAAATGATGTTATATCTCTTGAACTCTTCTGAAGTTCAATTTGGCGAAAACCTGACATAAAGTCAAGGCATGAAAAATATTTGGCTTGACCTAGTTGATCCAAAATGTCATCAATTCTAGGGAGTGGAAATTTATCAGACAACAGTTTTTTATTGATTTGACGATAGTCAATTACTAATCGCCATTTCTTTTCATCTGAGCCTGATTTTTTCGGTACTAATAGTAATGGACTATTGTATTCCGATACTGATGGTTCGACTATTTTATCATTGATACATTTTTGTTCTTGAATTTCATCTTTTTGACTATGAGGATTTCTATAATTTGTAGTATATACTGGCTCATTATCTTTCAATCTTAATCTTTGTTTGTATAAATTATTAGCCGATATTGGTTCTGTTGTCAGACCAAATATATCTGTGTATTTACCACAAACCATTTTCAGCTGGGTTTTGAATTGAGGTGGGAAATTTTTCGACAATTGAGACATGACAGTTTGTTCTCTGGTCTCTCATTTGGTTGAACCACATCATAGTTTGAAAAAGGGTCGTATTTTCAGTTGTTTGCATCTACTAGTTTATCAGTATGATGCGTATTTAATATTCATATATAAACATCGTTTGATGTTGAAATGATATTCGCTACATAAATACCTGTTTCTATTTCTTGCTTTGGGATCAATATATTTGTATCTTCAATTGAAGTTATATTAATTTTTCGGACAGCTTGTGATCTAGCTGGTAATAATATTCTATTATTACCAGAGTTGTATGTTATTGGAACATAAATCGGAAATTTTAAATTATCGGGTCTAATGATAAACCAATCTTCTTTTGGTTTGAAGTCTAATTGGCAGTTAAATTTTTTTATAAAATCAATGCCAATTATTCCATCACATGGTATGGGAAATTGTTGATTAACAATATGAAAATTGTGAGGGATTATGTATTTATCTGTTTGTAGCTCTATTGAGGTTACGACCTTAGATTCAATAATCTCTTGGCTTATGCCTTGAATGTTTATTATACTGTCATCTTGTATACTATTGAAGTAGTCGGCTTCTTCTTTTAATATGGAAATATCTGCGCCCGTGTCAACTAGTTGGTGCTAGTTATTATGTACCTATGGCAGCATCCATAGTTGTGCACGTACTTGCTTCTAGCAGAGTTTTCACACTTTCGTGTTCGGTCTTCTTAATCATAACATCGATGGCATCCCTAGTACTCAATCTATTGGCATGCTCACTTGATAAACCTTCATCGATATACGAGGCTTCTAAGAGCTTACGTAAATTATCAACTTCGGTTGTGAACTGTGTAGCTGTTTTGCCTTTTTGTTGTACAGTGGATAATTTTGCCTTGATGTATTGGGATGTATCCCCAACAATTGAAGTTTGCAGTTTGTTAATTATTGCTTCAATTATAGATTCGCTCAGTACCAGGTTCAGAGTACTGCCAATCAATTTTGATTTTATTACTTGGCCTGCAATGTCCTCCAATGATCCTGTTGTCGCTGCTGCTACTGCTGCTGCTACTGCTGCTGCTGTTGGTGGCTAGAGGTGTCCTTACTGGCTTAACTTGATGCGTTAAGCGGTGCCGGTGCTTCTTTGTAGACTAGTATGCTGGCTCTGGGTGGTGGTGTTACAGTTTTAGTTTTTATTTCATTTGTCGTTTTGATGAGTGAGAGAGTTTGACTTTGATTTTTTATTGGCGCTTTTGTTAATTCTTTTTGTAAGAAGTCAAGCTCTGCTTGTAGTTTGCGAGCAGTTGACCAGGCTGGTGGTGGCGTTCGAGAATATAATAGACACCTTAGGTGAGCTATTCTCGTTTTTAACTTTTGCCGCACACCGCCGCGCTTGTTTCTCATTGCCTTACTCTACTCACTCAGAATTTTGTTTTCGTTTCGGCTTTCCAGTCCAGTCCAATACTTTTGTGTTGATTGTGATCGTAGTATTATATTATATACTTTTGTTAAGAGAGTTGAGAGAGAATGATATGTGCGCACATCATGTACAAAGCGGCATTTGGTTAGCGTGGGAATGCTGACCATGCACTTTTGCAGTGTGCTTTATAAGTGGGCGATCATATAACACTTCCACTTAAAAATTATTGTTTATGCTAGCACTGCATATGTAATTATATTAGTGATTTATGTAAGTATTCTGAGTACATTGTACTCTATGTATATAAGTACTCTAAATATATATGTACGCATACCACAGAACTAAGCAAATGAAACCATTCAAGGGAAATTCCAAGAATAGAGTCAAATGTCACCTTTGTGGCAGAGAAGGCCACATTAAAAACGACTGCTTTTATTATAAAAGAATATTAAATGATAAAAATAAAGAAAATGGAAAACAAGCTCAAAATGCAACATCACACGGCATTGCGTTCATGGTAAAAGAAGTGAATAACACCTCAGTTATCCTTGACTCTGGTGCTAGTGACCATCTTATAAATGATGAGTCGCTATATACCGACAGTGTGGAGTTGATGCCTCCACTTAAGATTGCAGTGGCCAAGCAAGGAGAATTTATTTATGCCACTAAGCGTGGTATTGTCCGGCTACGAAATTACCATGAGATTACACTGGCGGATGTACTATTTTGTAAGGAAGCTGCTAGTAATTTGATGTCCGTAAAGCGTCACCAAGAGGCAGGAATGTCGATTGAATTTGACAAAAGCGGTGTAACCATTTTGAAAAATGGGCTGATGGTTGTATAATTCAGGTATGTTAAACAATGTACCTATGATAAATTTTGAAGCCTATTCTATAAATGCTGAGCATAAAAATAATTTTCGTTTATGTCATGAGAGGTTTGGCCATATAAGCAATGACAAATTATTAGAAATAAAACGAAAGAATATGTTTAGCGATCAAAGTCTTCTAAACAATTTTAATTAATTTGTTTAAATGGTAAACAAGCAAGACTTCCTTTTAAACAATTGAACGATAAGACCCATATTAAAAGGCCACTTTTTGTAGTACACTCAGATGTTTGTGGGCCAATTACTCCAGTTACCTTAAATGATAAAAATTATTTTGTGATCTTTGTTGATAAGTTTACAAATGATTGTATAACTTATTTAATTAAATACAAATCTGATGTGTTTAACATGTTTCAAGACTTTGTAGCCAAGAGTGAAGCTCATTTTAACTTAAAGGTTGAAAATTTATACATTAACAAGTATATAAGGCTACAGTCGGGCGCTCGACAGTAAGATACCCTTCTCCCAATTTTCTAAATCCGTTACAAATGTGTAAACACACTTATAATTTCAAACAGAGAATTCTGCACAAATACTTCTACTACATATAGCTTACTCGCTCGCACTCATACAGCGACGCGAGTAAAGGTAAAGCCCCACGACGCAACGTCGACGTCGGCGTCAACTGCTCAAAGCAGCGCGCCGGCTGCCGCTCGTACCGAACATTTGTACTGAAAACGTTGACTTTGATAACTTCTGTCTTATTGGTCCGATCGGATTGTAATTTGGAGGATATGTTCATATTGCATTCAGCTTTATACATACCGAAGCAGAACTTTATAAGTTTAATACTTTGCTTAATAATCGTAAATTACCGATTTGCGGGGGCGGTGGGCGTGGCATCAAATATTTGACATAAACTTCACCTGCCCCGAATATATAGGAACCTTCATACCAAATTTGGTGTCTCTAGCTTTTTTAATAGCTGAGATCTGTTGTCTCAAACAAACAGACGGACAGACGGACGGACGGACAGACGGACAGACGGACAGACAGACGGACATGTCTCAATCGACTCGGCTAGTGATCCTGAGCAAGAATATATATACTTTATGGGGTCTGCCACGCCTCCTTATGCCTGTTACATACATTTTGCACAAAGTTAGTATACCCTTTTTTGACCATTTTCAATGGTCGAAGGGTATAAAAATATTGTAGATAGCAGATGGGTATTTTCTGTTAAATATAATGAACTTGGAAATGCAATTAGATACAAAGCTAGATTGGTTGCACGAGGATTCACTCAAAAGTACCAAGTCGACTATGAAGAGACATTTGCTCCTGTAGCAAGAATCTCAAGTTTTCGATTTATATTATCACTGGCAATACAATATAACTTAAAAGTCCATCAAATGGATGTAAAAACAGCTTTCTTAAATGACACGTTAAAAGAGGAGATATAAATATAAGAGAATTCCTCAAGGTATATCGTGCAATAGTAACAATGTGTGTAAATTGAATAAGGCAATTTACGGACTCAAGCAAGCGGCCAGATGCTGGTTTGAAGTATTTGAGCAAGCATTGAAAGACTGTGAGTTTGCAAACTCTCCAGTAGATCGCTGTATATATATTTTAGACAAAGGTATCATCAATGAAAACATGTACACGCTTAGATTTAACTACTGCAGTAAATATATTGAGTAGATATAGTAGCAAAAATAACTCAGAGTTATGGCAGAACTATGGCATTCGATAATAAATTAATTGGTTTTGTGGATTCTGATTGGGGTGGTAGTGAAATTCATAGAAAAAGTACATCAGGGTACTTATTCAAAATGTTTGATTTTAATCTTATTTGTTGGAACACGAAGAAACAGAACTCAGTAGCAGCCCCATCAACTGAAGCTGAGTATATAACCCTATTTGAAGCCGTGAGAGAAGCTCTATGGCTTAAATCTTTATTAACTAGTATTAACATTAAACTAGAAAACCCCATTAAAATTTACGAAGACAATCAAGGCTGTATTAGCATAGCAAACAACCCCTCATGTCATAAACGAGCTAAACATATTGACATTAAATATCATTTTACAAGAGAGCAAGTTCAGAATAATGTGATTTATCTTGAGTATATTTCTACAAAGAACCAACTGGCTGACATATTTACAAAACCGTTACCTGCTACAAGATTTGTGGAGCTACGAGAAAAATTGGGTTTGATGCAAGACGACCAATCAAATACTCAACGATACATTTTTTTAAAATCTAATTTCTGTAAACATATTTTGTCACAATGATCTGATCGGGTTTTTCTGGGTTTTCCCCGTATACTCGCAGCGAATGCTGGATCAGTTAACACGTCCCAGAATGCACACCACCCACATATATACTAATGACTATTTATACCCTTCGACCATTGAAAATGGTCAAAAAAGGGTATACTAACTTTGTGCAAAATGTATGTAACAGGCATAAGGAGGCGTGGCAGACCCCATAAAGTATATATATTCTTGCTCAGGATCACTAGCCGAGTCGATTGAGACATGTCCGTCTGTCTGTCCGTCTGTCCGTCTGTCCGTCCGTCCGTCTGTCCGTCTGTCCGTCTGTTTGTTTGAGACAACAGATCTTAGCTATTAAAAAAGCTAGAGACACCAAATTTGGTATGAAGGTTCCTATATATTCGGGGCAGGTGAAGTTTATGTCAAATGTTTGATGCCACGCCCACCGCCCCCGCAAATCGGTAATTTACGATTATTAAGCAAAGTATTGAACATATGAAATTCTGCTTCGGTATGTATAAAGCTGAATGCAATGTGAACATATTCTCCAAACTACAATCCGATCAGACCAATAACACAGAAGTTATTCAAGTCAACGTTTTCAGTACAAATGTTCGGTACGGGCAGCAGCCGACGCGCAGCTTTTAGCACTTTACGCCGACGTCGACGTTGCGTCGTGTCGCTTTACTCTTTACGCGCGTCGCTGTGTGAGTACGAGCGAGTAAGCTATATGTAGGAGAAGTATTTGTGCAGAATTCTCTGTTTGAAACTATGAAAGTGGTTACACGTTTGTAACGGATTTAGAAAATTGGGAGAAGGGTATCTTACTGTCGGGCGCCCGACTGTAGCCTTACCTACTTGTTTTTGTTTATTAATTGTAGACGTTAGTTTTGAGGGGCGTGTTGGAATACCCCTATTCAACTACAAAAATAACGTTTAGCAACAATACTTTATATTTTACATGCATGGTCACACTTTTTATTTCCTTCTTTTTTCCTTCCTGAACTTTTTCTGCCGAGAGCAGGTTGTAGTCCTGGTGTCTGCAGTTAAAAATATAAATAATTATAAATAACTAAAACATAAATCTTGACTAATTATTTAAAAGGACATTATAAAATCATAAACTACAACACTATCTTTATCGCGTTAGTTTCTTCTCCCGTGTCTATTCGCATTTTTATCGCGTTTCCGTGTCGCCCGTTACGCGACGGTGCCTCTCGGTCGGTTAGGCAGGAGGTGGAATTCGTCTGGGTTCCGCGCGCAATAAGCATCGGCTTGATGTCGTTGGACCACTTGTTAATATTCATTGTTCCAAAACAAAAAAAAAAAAAATTAATACATTGTTGGTAGAGGGATTTGGTCTGAATACATTTTGTAAACGGTGAGCGAAAGCACTGGCTCTTTCCTCGTCACGCGAAACCAGGTGCCAGAGGAACTTTGTATTGGCATAAATGACTCTATTGGAGTCTTTAGGTTTCTGTGAGCTCTCCACAAAGGGTGCTTACTGCTGGTGGGAGAGAGTTGCTCGATATATGAACGTTGGCTGTTTTCTTCGTCTTGTTTAAGAGCATTGGTAAGCCTACGTGGGGCTTTTTGTACCCTTCGACCATTGAAAATATTCAAAAAGGGTATACTAACTTTGTGTAAATGTATGTAACAGGCATAAGGAGGCGTGGCAGACCCCAAAAAGTATTTATGTTCTTGCTCAGGATCATGAATGCTTCTTCATTATCGTGGAATAGAAGATTGCAAAGTGAGGAACAGCGTGCACAAATTAATGCCACCTAATTGATCTCTTGATTTCCAACCACCTCGAAATCGGCCAATGCGAGCTGGAGTTCGTGTTTTGCAGCACACGCTCCTTGCTGCTTTTAATTATGATAGTGCAATTGATTACAGTGCATATGGCTGTATTGGTGGAATGACTGTGAGATGTCCACATTGTGATGCAGGTAAATTTCCAAATGAAACAGATGGCATGTGCTGTGCTTACGGCACAGTAAAATTGCCAAAATTAGAATCTCCACCCAACTCAACGTCGATACATTTTTTGTCTCATAATCAAGAATACAATGCATCATTTCAAATGACTTCATTTGGTGCGACATAAATTGTAAGAGACAATTTTGTGCCGACGTTCAAGGTGATTAGTTCATTTGGAATATCTCTCTCAACAATTTCTTCGAGGTTTTCAAAAATTCAGACCGAAAATCGAATTACATACCTCACAATATGTGAGATATTACCATATCCTGATACCGATCATCAATTCTTATAAATCTATTACATTGGAGATGAAAATCGCAAATTGGATCAGCGATGTACAATTGCTTCGAGGTCAAGGCGACAAATTGTTTCTGAGCTTCAAACATTTATTCATCGCTCTCGATCGTTTGCCATCGGATAACCACAAAATCATCATAAAAGCCACTCTCACTCTTCGGAGAGCATGCATGACGATTTAATGCACCGACAGTCGATGAAGTGGCTATTGTAATTGTTGGGGTACAGTTTCGATCACGCGACATCGTGCTGCATCGAAGAAATTAATAACAGCGTGTTTCAGAGCTTCACCGCATCTATGATGCATTACAATATCCATTGTTGTACTGGACAGGTGATGACTATCGCCCACAAGAAGACAATTTCATTTTAAGATGTACGCAAAAATCGAAACAGAATGTCTTAAATACCTTCGATTCAATCAAGCAAATTTACGATTAGAAGAATATATACACTTGCGAGATGCAATAGTAAATGATGGTAAGGCAAACAATATTTAACAATATTACCATCCACATTTGTCGGCAATCCGCGTCACATGCATGAATACACGCAAGATGCAATGTCATACGTCCGCAAATATGGTCGACCAAAATACGTATGTTATATGCCCAAATATTATCGACATGCCTTCCATCGAATCCACTTGAATTCTGGAATAAATATAAAGATTTTATGGCCAAAGACGTTTTAAATCGAATTGCTGATCTCATTGGAAATGTATAAGGCATTGATATCGATTGAAGATATCCGCCTTGCGATGGCAAATAAAGCATTAGGTCAATTAGGTATGTATCGTCCAATGCATGATTTATTTTATCAAGAATTGCAACGTGAAAAACAGTACAATATCAATGAATTGCAAACATTTGTGAATTCGAAATTACCCAAATTGAACGACCAGCAAAAACATGTTTACGATACCATTATGCAAGCAGTACAAAATGATGCTGATTTTTTGGATGTGCCTAGAGGTACGGGTAAAACATTTGTGATATCATTGATTTTGGCAACCATTCGGTCATAACAAAAAATTGCATTGGTACATGCTTCGTCTGGAATTGCTGCTACTTAATTGGATGGTGGACGAACAGCACACTCACCATTAATATTCATTGATTGATCGATTTAAAATACATTATTGCTAATTACTATAAAGTGGCAAAGTTCCAAATACAAATGGCTTGATCACTTGGCCAAAAAATTTTTGTACAATTCTACAATTTAAAGTCGAATTATTTGAACGCGTGTTTCCAGATATTATTCAACATCACAGAACGAGCAATATTGTCACCAAAACATGTACATGTCAATGAAATCAATTTTCACATTCAAGAAAAATTGCTAGGCGCATTGACTTCATATAAATCTCTTGATAGCGCAATGAATGAAGATGATGCAGTGAATTATCCAGTTGTATTTTTAAATTCCCTAGAACTGCCTGATATGCCACCGCATCGTTTGAATTTAAAAATCGGCATCAATAATTTTACTACGGAATTATAATGCACCAAAATCGTGCAATGGCACAAGACGCGTTGTAAGAAAATTGATGCCGAATTTGATTGACGCCACAATATTCACTGGCAAAGTAAAAGGAAAAATTATGCTCATACTGCGTATTCCGATGATACCAACAGACATGCCATTGAATTCAAGCGATTGCAATTCCTAGTGCGTCTAGCATTTGATATGTCCATCAATAAGGCACAAGGACAAACGCTTCAAGTATGCGGATTAAATTTGGAAGAGCCGTGTTTTCTCCCGGGTAGCTATATGTGGACTGTTTAAGAGTCTTTAGAACTGCATGTGTCGCAAATTACCGATTTGCGGGGGCGGTGGGCGTGTCATCAAACATGGGTATACTAACTTTGTGCAAAATGTATGTAACAGGCATAAGGAGGCGTGGCAGACCCCATAAAGTATATATATTCTTGCTCAGGATCACTAGCCGAGTCGATTGAGACATGTCCGTCTGTCTGTCCGTCTGTCCGTCTGTCCGTCCGTCCGTCTGTCCGTCTGTCCGTCTGTTTGTTTGAGACAACAGATCTCAGCTATTAAAAAAGCTAGAGACACCAAATTTGGTATGAAGGTTTCTATATATTCGGGGCAGGTGAAGTTTATGTCAAATATTTGATGCCACGCCCACCGCCCCCGCAAATCGGTAATTTACGATTATTAAGCAAAGTATTAAACTTATAAAGTTCTGCTTCGGTATGTATAAAGCTGAATGCAATATGAACATATCCTCCAAATTACAATCCGATCGGACCAATAAGACAGAAGTTATTAAAGTCAACGTTTTCAGTACAAATGTTCGGTACGAGCGGCAGCCGGCGCGCTGCTTTGAGCAGTTGACGCCGACGTCGACGTTGCGTCGTGGGGCTTTACTCTTTACTCGCGTCGCTGTGTGAGTGCGAGCGAGTAAGCTATATGTAGTAGAAGAATTTGTGCAGACTTTTTGTTTGAAATTATGAGTATAGTTACACGCTTTTAACAAATTTGAAAAATTGGGAGAAGGGTATTTTATTGTCGGGCGCCCGACTGTAGCCTTACCTAATTGTTTTCTTTTCACTTATTGAAAACGGAAAAGCATGCAGCAAAATTTTAAAGAGGCAATTAAATTTGAATAAAATAAACTCAATTATACAAAAAGAGTTGAATTATCGCGGAAAAGCATCATAACGTGCAGCGCTATACTGTTTGTGGGTGTTCGAGACCAAACGTGAGTATAAGCTTTCCAAATCATTGTTTGGCAGCTTATAACCTCGCTCTTGCCTTTTAGTGAACCGCATGTGGCCAGAGGAGCGCTAGCGCTTTCGCGCCTTTTTTCTTTGAAGGCGGCAGTGCATGCCTGGGATTGAGTGATAGGACAGAAGATTTGTTTTGGTGTGAGAGTATTTTTGGTGTTGTTATTGTGTCATTATTATTATTATTTTTCCTCAGCTGTTTCGTCGGGGCCTCAGCGGATCGCGGGTGAGTCGATTATAATAACAAAAATAAGCCGATTATATTATATACTTTCTAACTATCGCCTGACTATCGTTGATCAAATATTTTGCTCATCTCTCTTACGTACAAATAACATAACGACCCAAGTTTAAAATACAGAAATAATCTAAAGAGTAAAAATAAAACAAGTGGGTAAGGCTACAGTCGGGCGCCCGACAGTAAGATACCCTTCTCCCAATTTTCTAAATCCGTTACAAACGTGTAACCACACTCATAGTTTCAAACAGAGAATTCTGCATAAATACTTCTACTACATATAGCTTACTCGCTCGCACTCACACAGCGACGCGCGTAAAGAGTAAAGCGACACGACGCAACGTCGACGTCGGCGTCAACTGCTCAAAGCAGCGCGTCGGCTGCTGCCCGTACCGAACATTTGTACTGAAAACGTTCACTTAAATAACTTCTGTGTTATTGGTCCGATCGGATTTTAATTTGGAGAATATGTTTATATTGCATTCAGCTTTATACATACCAAAGCACAACTTTATAGGTTCATTACTTTGCTTAATAATCGTAAATACTCGTAACCGATTTGCGGGGGCGGTGGGCGTGGCATCAAACATTTGACATAAACTTCACCTGCCCCGGATATATAGGAACCTTCATACCAAATTTGGTGTCTCTAGCTTTTTTAATAGCTAAGATCTGTTGTCTCAAACAAACAGACGGACAGACGGACAGACAGACGGACATGTCTCAATCGACTCGGCTAGTGATCCTGAGCAAGAATATATATACTTTATGGGGTCTGCCACGCCTCCTTATGCCTGTTACATACATTTTGCACAAAGTTAGTATACCCTTTTTTGACCATTTTCAATGGTCGATGGGTATAAAAAGGCATAATCAACAAAGGATAAAATATTAGGGAAGCAAGGCTTGGATTTTTTTTTTTTAAATTATCATGCAGCATGAAGCTGCATGCGCGATACATGTATGACATTAAAGAAATAATCTAAAGAGTAAAAATAAAAAAAGGCATAATCAACAAAGGATAAAATATTAGGGAAGCAAGGCTTGGTTTTTTTTTTAAATTATCATGCAGCATGAAGCTGCATGCGCGATACATGTATGACATTAAAGAAACTTAATATGGAATAAATGTAGTTTTTTTGAGGCACTAGGGTCGGTAGCATAACAGCAACATGGGTAGTATCGGTATTCCGATATCGATAGTACATGGTTGGGTGGGTGTAGAAGGAGAGCATTACATCTAGTTCTCCGACTAGATCGTTCGTAGGGGTAGTCCGTCCGTTTATTGTGGCCTTCCCTCTTCTTGCCATTCCCCCTTCTAGCAGTCCTATAACCTGTCGATATTTTCTAGTAATATCGATAACCGAACCTGCACACAAAACCCCGCACATTTCCCCTGAGCTAAGCCGGCTGTAATTTAGACAGGGTGTGCAGGGGACGTTACTGGACTTCGGTCGTTACAGAAATTGGCGCCCAACGTGGGGCCCGAAAAGGTTCCACTCGGCTCCATTTAGAGGTTCAGAGAATTATCAGTGGCGTTTGATGGTGGAATATAAGGTATGGAACTATCGAATTGGTTTATATCGGTTCGATACCATATCTTAGCTCCATCGAACAAACACCTCGACTCGTGAGATTGTTTGTGCTGGACAGATTCGGTACGATCCTCAGCATCCGATTAGAGCTTCACGCAGTTTATTTTTATTAACGTAGCTTAAGTAATCGGAACTACTTCTAATGAACGTTCACATCACAAAATTGCTGTTATGTTACTTTAACTTAGGTAAGCTCTCTTATCTTGAATTATTATTATATTATATCATAAAATAACGTTAGGGTGACAATATTGCTTGTTCTGTGATGTTGAATAATATCTGGAAACACGCGTTCAAATAATTTGACTTTAAATTGTATAATTGTACAAAAATTGTTTGGCAAAGTGATCAAGCCATTTGTATTAGGAACTTTGCCACTTTATAGTAATTAGCAATAATGTATTTTAAATCGATCAATCAATGAATATTAATGGTGAGTGTGCTGTTCGTCCACCATCCAATTAAGTAGCAGCAATTCCAGACGAAGCATGTACCAATGCAATTTTTTGTTATGACCGAATGGTTGCCAAAATCAATGAAAGCACAAATGTTTTACCCGTACCTCCAGGCACATCCAAAAAATCAGCATCATTTTGTACTGCTTGCATAATGGTATCGTAAACATGTTTTTGCTGGTCGTTCAATTTGGGTAATTTCGAATTCACAAATGTTTGCAATTCATTGATATTGAACTGTTTTTCACGTTGCAATTCTTGATCAAATAAATCATGCATTGGACGATACATACCTAATTGACCTAATGCTTTATTTGCCATCGCAAGGCGGATATCTTCAATCGATATCAATGCCTTGTTATACATTTCCAATGAGATCAGCAATTCGATTTAAAACGTCTTTGGCCATAAAATCTTTATATTTATTCCACAATTCAAGTGGATTCGATGGAAGGCATGTCGATAATATTTGGGCATATAACATACGTATTTTGGTCGGCCATATTTGCGGACGTAAGACATTGCATCTTGCGTGTATTCATGCATGTGACGCGGATTGCCGACAAATGTAGATGGTAATATTGTTAAATATTGTTTGCCTTACCATCATTTACTATTGCATCTCGCAAGTGTATATATTCTTCTAATCGTAAATTTGCTTGATTGAATCGAAGGTATTTAAGACATTCTGTTTCGATTTTTGCGTACATCTTAAAATGAAATTGTCTTCACCTATTCAGTACAATATTGGATATTGTAATGCATCATAGATGCGGTGAAGCTCTGAAACACGCTGTAATTCATTTTTTCGATGCAGCACGATGTCGCGAGATCGAAACTGTACCCCAACAATTACAATAGCCACTTCATTGATTGTCGGTGCATTAAATCGTCATGCATGCTCTCCGAAGAGTGAGAGTGGCTTTTATGATGATTTTGTGGTTATCCGATGGCAAACGATCGAGAGCGATGAATAAATGTTTGAAGCTCAGAAACAATTTGTCGCCTTGACCTCGAAGCAATTGTACATCGCTGATCCAATTTGCGATTTTCATCTCCAATGTAATAGATTTGTAAGAATTGATGATCGGTATCAGGATATGGTATGGTGCGATGGTTAATCTGACCCTAAATCTCACATATTGTGAGGTATGTAATTCGATTTTCGTTCTGAATTTTTGAAAACCTCGAAGAAATTGTTGAGAGAGATATTCCAAATGAACTAATCACCTTGAACGTCGGCACAAAATTGTCTCTTACAATTTATGTCGCACCAAATGAAGTCATTTGAAATGATGCATTGTATTCTTGATTATGAGACAAAAAATGTGTCGACGTTGATGACATTCCAAAAACTAGCGAACGTAGAGCATCGGATGGAGATTCTAATTTTGGCAATTTTACTGTGCCGTAAGCACAGCACATGCCATCTGTTTCATTTGGAAATTTACCTGCATCACAATGTGGACATCTCACAGTCATTCCACCAATACAGCCATATGCACTGTAATCAATTGCACTATCATAATTAAAAGCAGCAAGGAGCGTGTGCTGCAAAACACGAACTCCAGCTCGCATTTCCGATTTCGAGGTGGTTGGAAATCAAGAGATCAATTAGGTGGCATTAATTTGTGCACGCTGTTCCTCACTTTGCAATTTTCTATTCCATGATAATGAAGAAGCATTCATGATCCTGAGCAAAAACATATATACTTTTTGGGGTCTGCCACGCCTCCTTATGCCTGTAACATACATTTGCACAAAGTTAGTATACCCTTTTTTGACCATTTTTAATGGTCGAAGGGTATAAAAAGCCACACGTAGGCTTACCAATGCAAGTGGGTAAGGCTACAGTCGGGCGCCCGACAGTAAGATATCTTCTTCCAATTTTTATGACATGAGAAAACATATATCGCATGACCAGATCATAATTCTTTATCTTTTTGGGAAAATTTTAAAATTTTTCAGTTTTGTGAGGTTATGTCCAGACGTGGCGACCCAAAATACTGTGAGGCCCGTGAATTATTTTTTTTTTGTTTTTGGGTATACTAACTTTGTGCAAAATGTATGTAACAGGCATAAGGAGGCGTGGCAGACCCGATAAAGTATATATATTCTTGCTCAGGATCACTTGCCGAGTGGATTGAGACATGTCCGTCTGTCTGTCCGTCTGTCCGTCCGTCCGTCTGTCCGTCTGTTGGCTGTATGAGACAACAGATCTCAGCTATAAAACAAGTGGGTAAGGCTACAGTCGGGCGCCCGACAGTAAGATACCCTTCTCCCAATTTTCTAAATCCGTTACAAACGTGTAACCACACTCATAGTTTCAAACAGAGAATTCTGCATAAATACTTCTATTACATATAGCTTACTCGCTCGCACTCACACAGCGACGCGCGTAAAGAGTAAAGCGACACGACGCAACGTCGACGTCGGCGTCAACTGCTCAAAGCAGCGCGTCGGCCGCTGCCCGTACCGAACATTTGTACTGAAAACGTTCACTTAAATAACTTCTGTGTTATTGGTCCGATCGGATTGTAATATATGTTTATATTGCATTCAGCTTTATACATACCAAAGCACAACTTTATAGGTTCATTACTTTGCTTAACAATCGTAAATAACCGATTTGCGGGGGCGGTGGGCGTGGCATCAAACATTTGACATAAACTTCACCTGCCTCGGATATATAGGAACCTTCATACCAAATTTGGTGTCTCTAGCTTTTTTAATAGCTAAGATCTGTTGTCTCAAACAAACAGACGGACAGACGGACAGACAGACGGACATGTCTCAATCGACTCGGCTAGTGATCCTGAGCAAGAATATATATACTTTATGGGGTCTGCCACGCCTCCTTATGCCTGTTACATACATTTTGCACAAAGTTAGTATACCCTTTTTTGACCATTTTCAATGGTCGAAGGGTATAAAAAGCTAGAGATACCAAATTTGGCATGAAGGTTCCTATAAACCATAGGCAGATCAAGTTTATATCAAATGTTTGATGCCACGCCCACCGCCCCCGCAAATCTGGTATTTGCGATTATTAAGCAAAGTATTAAGTATTAAATATAATATAAACATATTCTCCAAACTACAATCCGATCGGACCAATAACACCGAAGTTATTCAAGTCAACGTTTTAGTACAAATGTTCGGTACGGGCAGCAGCTTGCGCGCTGCTTTGAGCAGTCGACGCCGACGTCGACGTCGTGCCGTGTCGCTTTACTGTTTACGCGCGTGTGTGTTAGCGAGTAAATCATATGTATTAAAATAAGTTTGGAAGAATTCTCTGTAAGAAGTCATGAGTGTGTTTACATCTTTGGTACGAATGTTAAAGTGTATCACTCTTTGTTTCATTATATTAAATTTTTAGAAATATAAATTTATATATATTTTGTTATATAAACGTAAACTGAAAATCCATGGCCTCTTACAGTCACCGCGTGACTGTAGCCTTTCCGAAGAGTTTTTTTTTTGGATTTTATTATGGCGGTAAAACGGGGTAACGAGAGGATAGGGGACCTGATGAACATCGCGATGGACTGTACAATATGTTCTGCAATGACACCAGTCAGGACCCAGACCTCATCGAGACCACCTGCAGACACCATTTTCACAGATCTTGTCTGTCTGGGTGGCTCGACTCTAACGAAACCTGTCCGATCTGCCGCCATACGTGCTCAAAGGCCATCCTGACTGAGCGCAGGGCTTCCTTGAACCCGCCAACAGAGCAAGGACCTTTGAACGCTCCGGCTCATTCGAAGGGAATTCCAAAGAGCCGAGTGAAAACTCGTTCTCAGGGGCGTGGAATGACCCATGCCAGCTCCTCACTCCCACTTTCAACTCGGGGAAACATTCGACGTGAGACTAAAGCCCCTGACTCAGCTGCGCTCGCAGAAGAGCGAATTAATAGGCTCATCTCTAGCTCGATGGCGAGTTATAGAGATAGCATGTCGGCCGTGATTGCCGAGCAGATCTCCGCCGCGTTCCGCAATCTTAACGTGACCGAATATGTTCGAGATACTCGAGATGATCCTCGTTACGGGAAGGAAGGCGAGGCAGCACCATCAGTTCGTTAGGTGGAGGGCAGCATGGAGCTCGTGTTTCTTTCGGCTTTTCAGATATTGATCGCCCAGATAGGATCTCAAACACCATCTCGAACTGGCGCATTAAATTCACTGGATCACCCAATGACCTTCCTCTCGAAAACTTTATATTTCGAGTCAATTGTTGTCCCAATTTGCTCATCTTTTGTTCCCTGTCCCAGGTACCGCACTTGCAGGACATCAAGGATGCTATGCGTCGTCGTAAGCAAGGTAGCAACGAAGGCTTCGATGATTTTCTGGATACTATGCTGGCTATCGCTGATTCCCTCCGAGAACCTATGTCGGATAGCGAGATCGCGGTTGAGGTTCGCCACGGTTTGCGCTCGGAGCTGAAACATGAGCTGTTGCATGTAGAAACTTCGGATTTGGCCAGTTTGCATAGGGAATGTCACAGACACGAGGAGTTCTTCCGAAACATTCGACCCCAATATCGCTCAGCCCTTAGGCAAAGCTTCATGAATTCTCGTGGAAGAGGATTCCGAGCCAGAGTCAAAAGAGGCCTAGGAAGCGGAAATATGCGCCGTTCGCTCATTCGACAATTTCAAATGCTGGAAATGCGAGGAGGTAGGGCATCGCTATCAGGATTGTCTTCAGCCAAGACGCATCTTTTGCTACGGATGTGGTGTTGTCGACGTATATAAGCCGAATTGTGACACCCAGACATGACCAAAATACCGGATTTGACAATTCCACAGCATTTTAAACCGTATCATGTGCGTCTACGCGAATATCTGAAGCGAAGAGCTGAGATTTTCAAAGACGATGCTACCGTTTCAAGTAAATCTAGGTCTGCAACCCGTATGCGTGAATTTTGGCGATGCATACGGGGCTTGAAACGGTATACTATCTCCTCTATCGTCCATTAAAGCGGTTCTAAGCTATTGCTCAAACTTTTCTCGATGTCCCTGAGAACTTCCACCTTTCCTTCCATATGGAAGGAATCTTTCATTTTACCGCTTCACAAGAAGGGCAGCAAGTCTGAAGCTTTAAACTATATCTCAAAATTGACGGCTCTTTCCAAAACTCTTCGAGAATGTCATAACTCCTCACTTGCAGCATTTCTGTAGATCCGTCATTTCTCCTTGTCAGCACAGATTTTTAAAACGTCGTTCCTCCTCGACAAATTTACTTCAGCTTACATCCTTTATAATAAAGGGCTTTAGAAAAATTTTCAAACTGACGTCATTTATACTGATTTCAGTAAAGCATTTGACTCAGTAAATCACTCCCTTCTTGCACATAAACTAAACATTATTGGTTTCTCACCAAATCTTTTAAGCTGGCTTATAAGTTATTTGGCCAACAGAACACAAATGTCTTCTTTAAAAATGCTCTTTCTGACCATTTTCAAGTTACTTCTGGTGTTCCTCAGGGAAGCCATTTAGGTCCCCTTCTTTTTACGCTTTTCATCAATGACCTTTCTTCGGCCATACATAATTCGCGTACTCTTATGTATGCAGATGATGTAAAGCTTTGTTTTCAATTTAAAGACGCCTCCTGTCATTCATCCCTTCAAGCCGACCTCAATAGTTTTAACAGTTGGTGTGGTGCAAACCTATTAAATCTGAACAGCTCAAAATGCAAGTTGATGACATTCTCTCGTGCCAGTCCTAAGTACGAATCTTACACTTTATGTGGTTGTCCTCTGGAAAGAATTACCTCTGTGAACGACCTTGGAGTACGCCTGGACGCTAAACTCAAGTTTTCTGAGCACATTTCTTCCATAGTCAATAAGGCTATGAGTGTACTGGGATTTATTAAGAGGTGGGCTAAGGAATTTAACGATCCTTATATAACTAAGACCCTTTATACCTCACATGTGCGTCCTATTCTCGAGCATGGATCATGTGTTTCGTGTCCTCAGTTTTCAACCTACAAGGACCGCATTGATTCCGTTCAAAAGAACTTTTTGATTTTCGCATTGCGTGGACTTAATTGGGATTCAAACTTAAGACTACCTTCCTATACTAACAGACTTCTTCTACTAAATCTACCTTACTTAGCCAATCGGCGTACTATGCTTGGTGTGGTTTTATCAATAACCTTATTAAAGGCGACATTGACAGTGATGGTTAGCCGGTTACACTTCTCTGTCCCTTGCCGACTAACAAGAAATTATATTCCACTAACTCTTCGTAGTTGTAGGTCGAACTATGCCTTGCACGAACCGTTCAGGGTATTATGTTCGGACTACAACAAATACACTTTTTTATATCTAACAGCCAATCGACTAATAATCTTAAACTTTCACTACTTTCCCACCTGGCTAGAAGTTAACGTTCTCGCGACCTTCCTATTCGTTAACTGCGCTCCTCGGGCGTTACGAGCGCCTTAATCCATTAACACTCTTCTTTTGATCTGATTTGATTTTCTGGGTTTCCCCAATCCTTTGCAACAAATGTTGGATCAACTAAAATTATCATTTTACTCCCAGATTAAATAAATTAAATAAATAATTTAATGATTAATTGATAATAAAAAATTTTAAAACAAAAAAAAATATTTTTAAATAATATACTTACCTTCAACTAAAATTATACTTATATTTTTAATTTAAATTTACATTGGTAATTTAATTATATTTTAGTCTTTGAGTCGACTGCTCTATGTTGACGTAAAATAAATAAATAAACAAATAATTAAGCAAATAAAATATTTAGGTAATAAATGTACTGATAAAGGTATATTACCAGATGACTCTAAATATGATGTAATTAAAAACTACCCACAACCAGTAAATGCAGACGAAGCTAGACGATCCGTTGTATTTTGCAATTATTACAGAAGATTTATTAAGAATCTCTCTGAAAAATCACGCCACTTAACGTGGCTTCGTAAGAAGAATGTGTCATTGACAAGCGAATGCAACGAAGCATTCGAATATCTTAAAAGGGAATTAATGAAACCAACACTTCTTCAGTACCCAGACTTAAGCAAACAATTTTGCATAACCACAGATGCCAGTAAAAAGGCATGTGGAGCGGTACTATCTCAGGACCATAACGGTCAACAGCTATCAGTGGTATACTATTCATTGGGCAATTAATCATTTCAGACTATATATATATGGTAGGCATTTCTTAGTGCAGAGTGACCATACCACTATCATCTCTTTTCTCAATGAAAAATCCGAGTTCCAAGTTAACCAGAATGCGTCTGGATCTTGAAGAATATGATTTTAGTGTAGCATATCTCAAGGGGAAAAACAATTATATAGCAAATGCTCTTTCCCGAATAACCATCGGAGAGCTAAAAGAAAAGAATAGACAGATACAAAAGTCGAAACGAGAGCTTCAGCAAGACAGAAAAATTCCTTGGCAGGAGAAAAATTGCAAGAGCCCAAATTAAATAGAGAAAATGGGAAAGGCTACAGTCGGGCGCCCGACAGTAAGATACCCTTCTCCCAATTTTCTAAATCCGTTACAAACGTGTAACCACACTCATAATTTGAAACAGAGAATTCTGCACAAATACTTCTAGTACATATAGCTTGCTTGCTCGTACTCACACAGCGACGCGCGTAAAGAGTAAAGCGACACGACGCAACGTCGACGTCCGCGTCGACTGCTCAAAGCAGCACGCAAGCTGCTGCTCGTACCGAAAATTTGTACTGAAAACGTTGACTTGAATAACTTCTGTGTTATTAGTCCGATCGGATTGTAGTTGGATTGGAGAATATGTTTATATTGCATTTAGCTTTATACATACCAAAGCAGAACGTTATGAGTTCAATACTTTGCCTAATAATCGCAAATAACCGATTTGCGGGGCGGTGGGCGTGGCATCAAACATTTGATATAAACTTGATCTGCCTATGATTTATAGGAAAAATCATGCCAAATAAGGTATCTCTAGCTTTTTTAATAGCTGAGATCTGTTGTCTCATACAGACGGACATGTTTCAATCGACTCGGCTAGTGATCCTGAGCAATAATATATACACTTTATGGGTCTGCCACGCCTCATTATGCCTGTTACATACATTTTGCACAACGTTAGTACCTTTAGTAGTTATACCCCTTTTTGACCATTTTCAATGGTCGAAGGGTATAAAAATAGTTGAATTATCGCGGAAAAGCATCATAACGTGCAGCGCTATACTGTTTGTGGGTGTTCGAGACCAAACGTGAGTACAAGCTTTCCAAATCATTGGTTGGCAGCTTATAACCTCGATCTTGCCTTTTAGTGAACCGCGTGTGGCCAGAGGAGCACTAGCGCTTTCGCGCCTTTTTTCTTTGAATGCGGCAGTGCATGCCATTCCCCCTTCTAGAAGTTCTATAACCTGTCGATATTTTCTAGTAACATCGATAACCGAACCTGCACACAAAACCCCGCCCATTTTCCTGAGCTTGGCCGGCTGTAATTTAGACAGGGTGTACAGGGGACGTTACTGGACTTTGGTCGTTACAATACATATAACTGCATAAGCCGCATGCCCAGATCATGACAAACCAGTCGGAAAGGCTACAGTCTCGCGGTGACTGTATGAGGACATGGATTTTCAGTTTATGTTTATATACCATAAAAGATATATATTGTTGTATAATTATACCCTTTGACCATTGAAAATGGTCAAAAAAGGGTATACTTACTTTGTGCAAAATGTATGTAACAGGCATAAGGAGGCGTGACCCCATAAAGTATATATATTCTTGCTCAGGATCACTAGCCGAGTCGATTGAGACATGTCCGTCTGTCTGTCCGTCTGTCCATCTGTCCGCCTGTTTGTTTGAGACAACAGATCTTAGCTATTAAAAAAGCTAGAGACACCAAATTTGGTATGAAGGTTCCTATATATTCGGTTCCTATATTCGGGGCAGGTGAAGTTTATGTCAAATGTTTGGTGCCACGCCCACCGCCCCCGCAAATCGGTTATTTACGATTATTACGCAAAGTTGAGAACCTATAAAGTGCTTTGGTATGTATAAAGCTGAATGCAATATGAACATATTCTCCAAATAACAATCCGACCGGACCAATAACACAAGAGTTATTCAAGTCAACGTTTTCAGTACAAATGTTTGCTACGAGCAGCAGCCTTTGCGCTGCTTTGAGCAGTTGACGACGACTTTGACGTCGTGTCGCTTTACTCCTTACGCACCTGTCTGTGTGTGTGGGAGCGAGTAATCCATATATATTATAATGAGTTCTGCAGCATTTTATGTCAGAAATCATAAGTAAGTTTACATGTTTGGTACGGGTGTTAAAAATTGGGAGCAGGGTATGTTACTGTCGGGTGCACCGACTGTTTTCTCAAATTTTTTAATTTTGTTGAAACATCTCACCCCAAAAACTTCTATTAGGTTTAGTACAGTTGATCATAGAGCGCGCTTTTTCAGTAATAGATCTAATCATCCTCTATCCATTACCATCTAACTGTGGGGTATGAGGAACTTTTAAGTGATAGCTGATACATTTTTCTACAAAAAATTCAAGCATTTCATTAGATAGATATTTCCTAACATTATCAATATACAGATTTACGATTTCTAAATTGAAATGAACCTCACTTTTTACCACAAAATCTTTAAATACAAAAAACACGTCTAATTTAAAAGTTATTAAATATGTTTCACAGTAATGTGTATATTGATCAATAAATACTATATAGTAGTTTTTATTATCAATAGTTGAGGGCGTAGTCGGACCACATATAACAGAATAAATTACAAAAAGTAGGCGTTCAATTTATTTTTTGTTTTTGTATTTTTCAAATTAAAGCCTTGATAGTTCATTATTATTTACTTGTACGTTTTTTTATAAGGTCACAGTCTTCAAACATCTCGTTTAATTTCTAAGAATTTATATACATGACCCAATATTTCATTCCACAAGCGATGCATAGAGCGCGCTTTACTCATAAATCTCTTGAAATACCAAGTTACCGTTCTTAATTACTTTAATGCCATTTGGATTAAACTCGAACTGTTAAGGTTAACTAATTCTCCACGTTTAGCAATCTCAATTGGCACATTTAAATTAAAGTTCTCATACGAAAATAAATCAATATCAGTTACTTGGTGATCTGATGCCCCCGAATATAATATAAAATGTACTTCGTTTGGCTTTCCATAGTAATTTGCTAATTTCACCATAAATGCGAACGCACATTCTGGCTGCGTTGCTACCTTCTGAGTCTGTCTCTCTCTAACTCCTGCAATTATCAGAAACGCAAACACATGTTCTGACTGTCTATCTGTCCCTATCTGAATCTGTCTCTCTAACAATATTTTCAGCTGGAACATTTTGGCTTTACGACTGCTATTTTAAGAAGAAACAATCATTCTTTATATGGCCTAATTTTTGCAATAAAAACATTTAAGCTTATACTTATTCTTAAATGCTTTTTTTAAAAATGTAAATTCTTTGTTTTTAGGCCATGGATTTTAAAAAAAATACATGGTCTATTAGGTTTGTCGGAATGTGCGTAACAGGCAGAAGGAGACATTTGCGACCCCATAAAGTATATATATTCTTGCTCACGATCACTAGCCGAGTCGATCTAGCCATGTCTGTCTGTCTGTATGAGCGTCTGATTCTCAGCTATTAAGAAAGTTAGAGACTCCAAATTTGGCTTGAAGATTCATGTATATCCTAGGCAGTAAACGTCGTTTTCAAATTTCAAATAATTTGTGATTATTAAGCAAAGTATTAAACTCATAACGTTCTGCTTCGGTATACATAAAGCTGAATACAATATGAACATATCCTCTAAATTACAATCCGAGATATCCGGAGATATATCACAGAAGTTGTTCAAGTCAACGTTTTCAGTACAAATGTTCGGTACGAGCAGCAGCCTGCGCGCTGCTTTAGGCAGTTGACGTCGACGTCGACGTCGACGTCGCGTCGTGTCGCTTTACTGTTTACGCGCGTGTATGTGTGTGTGTGTGAGCGAGAAGGCCATATGTATTAAAATAAGTTTGGAAGAACTCTCAGCCAGAAGTCATGAGTGTGTTTACATGTTTGGTACGGATGTTAAAGGGTATCTGTCTGTCGCTCGTCTGTAGCCTTGCGCACTTATTTTTGTTTCTTTATATAGTAGTGTTTATACCCGCTACTCATAGAGTAGAAGGGTATTATAACTTTGTTCGTACCGAAAATGTATGTAACAGGCAGATGGAGACATCTCCGACCCCATAAAGTATATATATTCTGAATCAGTATCAACAGCCGAGTCGATATAGCCATGTCCGTCTGTCCGTCTGTCCGTCCGTCCGTCTGTCTGTCTGTCCGTCCGTGTGAACACCTGGATTTCAGCTATTGTAAGAGCTAGAGTTCCCAAATTTGGCGACAACATGTGTTATTACTGCAGGCTGATCAAGTTTATTTTGGATTTTAGCCACGCCTCCACCCGCCCCCATAAATTGAAAAAAACTGATTACAGCCGCAATATTAGCTTTACAGCAACAGTTCTATAAATACTTTATAAATACCATCTTGCGGACGTTTCGTTAAAATTTCAGTAAGATTGGACTATAAATGTGGAGGATATTAAGGAAATAGTAGTGCCATGTGATCACGTGTTTTTGTCTGTTTTGTTATGTTAGATATGCAAGATCCAGGTTCAACTCCGGCGGCAAGCTCTTTTTTCAATTATATGTACCAAAATTATTGCACTGTCATCATTGCAATTTTATATCGGTCGACAGATAACTGCAGTGGCTGCGTGGATGTGGTCGCCGACTGACGAGCGAAAGGGCACGCGATTTCTAATCCTACCCAACCCCGATTGCAAGTGGTTCATATTTTTGGATGGTTAGCTTTTTATACCCTTCGACCATTGAAAATGGTCAAAAAGGGTATACTAACTTTGTGCAAAATGTATGTAACAGGCATAAGGAGGCGTGGCAGACCCCATAAAGTATATATATTCTTGCTCAGGATCACTAGCCGAGTCGATTGAGACATGTCCGTCTGTCTGTCCGTCTGTCCGTCTGTATGAGACAACAGATCTCAGCTATTAAAAAAGGTAGAGATACCAAATTTGGCATGAAGGTTCCTGTAAATCATAGGCAGATAAAGTTTATGTCAAATGTTTGATGCCACGCCCACCGCCCCCGCAAATCGGTTATTTGCGATTATTAAGCAAAGTATTAAACCCATAACGTTCTGCTTTGGTATGTATAAAGCTAAATGCAATATGAAAGTATCCTCCATATTACAATCCGATCGGACCAATAACACATAAGTTATTCAAGTCAACGTTTTCAGTACAAATGTTCGGTACGGGCAGCAGCCGACGCGCTGCTTTGAGCAGTTGACGCCGACGTCGACGTTGCGTCGTGTCGCTTTACTCTTTACGCGCGTCGCTGTGTGAGTGCGAGCGAGTAAGCTATATGTAGTAGAAGAATTTGTGCAGAATTGTTGTTTGAAATTATGAATATAGTTCCACGCTTGTAACGGATTTTAAAAATTGGGAGAAGGGTATCTTACTGTCGGGCGCCCGACTGTAGCCTTACCTTCTTGTTTTCAACTATTTTTTAAATTTTTATTAAACATAATTTTAAGGGGAGTGAGTTGGTATTGTCTTACACACACACACACACGAGACACAATAAAAATTTCTTTTTGGCCTGAACGACAAGCTGAATGGTCTCATAATGCAACTTTACCGAGCAAATTCAAAATGAGCTAATGGCAGAGCTGTTATAGTTGCAGACTGCATAGGCCGAGTTTTTTTGGAGGTCCATGGTTCAAGACCTCGCGTCGGTAAAAATTGTATGTTTTTCTTTTTTTTTTTGCATATGCGTTATCTGTATTTAAAATCAATGTTAACGAAGTTTTTATTATATTAAAAGAAATTTAGAATATTCAGTCACATTTTGCAGCAATGTATGTACAACATTAACGACAAATCTGGTTGGATTATTAAATTTCTCAATAAATATGTGAAGCATTATATAGGCGTCTCTTTTACACATTCATAATTAAAAGCCCTCTGATGAGTTCTAATTGCAAAGCACTGAGAGCAATGCGGCAACATCTAATAGAAACCACGTGCAACTTTCAAAGTCAAAACAAATTTGAAACTGTGAGACGTGTTTTTTCGCATGGTGGTAGCGGGTATACCACAGTCGGGCGCTCTCGACTGTAGCCTTTCCGCCTTGTTTATAGTATATAAACGTAATTTGAAAATCCATGGCCTCTTACAGTCACAGCGTGACTGTAACCTTTCCGACTAGTTTTTTGTAAAATTGCTTTCAGTAACGGTTTTTAGGCCATGGTTTTTAAAAAAATACATGGTCTATTAGGTTTGTTGGAATGTACGTAACAGGCAGAAGGAAATATCTGTGACCCCATAAAGTATATATATTTTTACTCAGGATCACCAGCCGAGTCGATCTAGCCATGTCTGTCTGTCCGTCTGTCTGTCTAACCGTCTGTCCGTCTGTATGAGCGTCTGATTCTCAGCTATTAAGAAAGTTAGAGACTCCAAATTTGGCATGAAGATTCTTGTATATCCTAGGCAGTAAACGTCGTTTTCAAATTTCGGGTACCACGCCCACCGCCCCCGTAAATCAGTAATTTGTGATTATTAAGCAAAGTATTAAGTTCATAACGTTCTGCTTCGGTATACGTAAAGCTGAATACAATATGAACATATTCTCCTATAAATTACAATCCGATCACATAAGTTATTCAAGTCAACGTTTTCAGTACAAATGTACGGTACGAGCAGCAGCCTGCGCGCTGCTTTGAGTAGTTGACGTCGACGTCGACGTTGCGTCGTGTCGTTTTACTGTTTACGCGCGTGTATGTGTTGTGTGAGCGAGTAAGCCATATGTATTAAAATAAGTTTGGAAGAACTCTCAGTCAGAAGTCATGAGTGTGTTTACATGTTTGGTACGGATGTTAAAGGGTATCTGTCTGTCGAGCGCGCTCGTCTGTAGCCTTGCGCACTTGCTTTTGTTTCATTATATTAAAATTTATATAAATATAGATTTTTATATATTTTATGGTATATATGAACGTGAAAGTCATGGCCTCTTACAGTCACCTCGTGACTGTAGCCTCTCTGACTAGTTTTTGTTTGTAAATCATAATTTTCCATATTCTTTTATGCTCATAGTTCTAGCATGTTTATACGCTTCGACCATTGAAAATGGTCAAAAAAGGGTATACTAACTTTGTGCAAAATGTATGTAAAATGCATAAGGAGGCGTGGCAGACCCCATAAAGTATATAAATTCTTGCTCAGGATCACTAGCCGAGTCGATTGAGACATGTCCGTCTGTCCGTCTGTATGAGACAACAGATTTCAGCTATTAAAAAACTAGAGATACCAAATTTGGCATGAAGGTTCCTATATATCATAGGCAGATCAAGTTTATGTCAAATGTTTGATGCCACGCCCACCGCCCCCGCAAATCGGTTATTTGCGATTATTAAGCAAAGTATTTAACCCATAACATTCTGCTTTGGTATGTATAAAGCTAAATGCAATATGAACATATTCTCCAAATAACAATCCGATCGGACCAATAACACAGAAGTTATTCAAGTCTACGTTTTCAGTACAAATACGAGCAGCAGCCGACGCGCTGCTTTGAGCAGTTGACGCCGACGTCGACGTTGCGTCGTGTCGACGCCGACGTCGACGTTGCGTCGTGTCGCTTTATTCTTTACGCGCGTCGCTGTGTGAGTGCGAGTGAGTAAGCTATATGTAGTAGAAGTATTTGTGCAGAATTCTCTGTTTGAAATTATGAGTGTGGTTACAAGTTTGTAACGGATTTAGAAAATTGGGAGAAGGATATCTTACTGTCGGGCGCCCGACTGTAGCCTTACCCACTTGTTTTTAATATAATAAAACAAAAACAAGTGGGTAAGGCTAAAGAACGATGCGCCCAAAAGTAAGATACCCTTTTCCCAATTTTTAACCTCCGTACCAAACCTGTAAACACACTCATGATTTCAGACAGAGAATTCTGCACAACTTATTCTAATATATGTGGCTTAATGATATATATGGTTTACTCGCTTTCACTCACACACACAACGCGCATAAAGAGTAAAGCGACACGACGCGACGTCGAAGTCGACGTCGACACCGACGTCAACTGCTCATACCAGCGCGCAGGCTGCTCGTTTCGAGCATTTGTACTTAGAACGTTGACTTGAATAACTTTTGTGTTATTGGTCCGATCGAATTGTAATTTGGAGCATATATTTATATCGTATTTAGCTTTATAAAAAATAAAACAGAACGTTATGAGTTTAATACTTTGCTCAATAATTACTGATTATACTGATTATTACTGATTTACGGGGGGCGGTGGGCGTGGTACACAAAATTTGAAAATAACGTTTACTGCCAAGGGTATACAAGAATCTACGTGCCAAATTTTTAGGCTTTAGCTTTCTTAATAGCTGAGAATCAGGCGCTCATGCAGACAGACAGACAGACGGACAGATCGACTCGGCTAGTGATCGTGAGCAAGAATATATATACTTTATGGGGTCGCAGATGTCTCCTTCTGCCTGTTACGTACATTCCCACAAACCTAATACCTCCATGGCCTAAACAAGTTTTTTGTGGGGCTATGTAAAGATGCCAAAAATATGTAATTCTCTAAATAGACAAGCATAAGTGTTTGCTGAAGAAATAACCTTTTTCATGAACAATTTTTATTCTTTTAAAAACTCGATTTAGATCAGTTCATTCAAAGGCTTCACGAAGAAGCAAGAATAAATAAGATCATTCAAATGCAAATTGTTACCAAGTGAACAAAGGAAAGGGCACTAATATATTAAAAATAATGAAAAATAGCGCTATTGAGTAAGATGACTAAGATAAATGAAAACAAGTGGGTAAGGCTACAGTCGGGCGCCCGACAGTAAGATACCCTTCTCCCAATTTTCTAAATCCGTTACAAACGTGTAGCCACACTCATAATTTCAAACAGAGAGTTCTGCACAACTACTTCTAGTACAAATAGCTTACTCGCTCGCACACACGCAGCGACGCGCGTAAAGAGTAAAGCGACACGACGCAACGTTGACGTCGGCGTCGACTGATCAAAGCAGCGCGCAAGCTGCTGCTCGTACCGAACATTTGTACTGAAAACGTTGACTTGAATAACTTCTGTGTTATTGGTCTGATCGGATTGTAGTTGGATTGGAGAATATGTTTATATTGCATTCAGCTTTATACATACCAAAGCATAACGTTATGCGTTCAATACTTTGCTTAATAATCGCAAATAACCGATTTAAGGCGGCGGTGGGCGTGGCATCAAACAATTGATATAAACTTGATCTGCCTATGATTTATAGGGAACTTCATGCCAAATTTGGTATCTCTCGCTTTTTTAGGCCATGGATTTTAAAAAAATAAATGGTCTATTAGGTTTGTCGGAATGTGCGTAACAGGCAGAAGTAGATATCTGCCACCCCATAAAGTATATATATTTTTACTCAGGATCACCAGCCGAGTCGATCTAGCCATGTCTGTCTGTCCGTCTGTCCGTCTGTCTGTCTGTCTGTCTGTCCGTCTGTCCGTCTGTATGAGCGTCTGATTCTCAGCTGTTAAGAAAGCTAGAGACTCTAAATTTGACATGAAGATTCTTGTATATCCTAGGCAGTAAACGTCGTTTCCAAATTTCGGGTACCACGCCCACCGCCCCCGTTTTGATTATTAAGCAAAGTATTAAGTTCATAACGTTCTGCTTCGGTATACGTAAAGCTGAATATAATATGAACATATCCTCTAAATTACAATCCGATCACATAAGTTATTCAAGTCAACGTTTTCAGTACAAATGTACGGTACGAGCAGCAGCCTGCGCGCTGCTTTGAGTAGTTGACGTCGACGTCGACGTTGCGTCGTGTCGCTTTACTGTTTACGCGCGTGTATGTGTGTGAGCGAGTAAGCCATATGTATTGTAATAAGTTTGAATAACTCTCTGTCAGAGGTCATGAGTGTGTTTACATGTTTGGTACGGATGTTTAAGGGTATCTGTCTGTCGAGCGTCTGTCTGTAGCCTTACGCACTTGTTTTTGTTTCATTATATTAAAATTTACATAAATATAGATTTATATATATTTTATGGTATATATGAAAGTAAATTGAAAGTCATGGCCTCTTACAGTCATCTCGTGACTGTAGCCTTTCCGACTAGTTAATAGCTGAGATCTGTTGTCTCATACAGACGGACAGACGGACAGACAGACGGACATGTCTCAATCGACTCGGCTAGTGATCCTGAGCAAGAATATATACACTTGATGGGGTCTGCCACGCCTCCTTATGCCTGTGACATACATTTTGCACAAAGTTAGTATACCCTTTTTTGACCATTTTCAATGGTCGAAGGGTATAAGGTATATATATAAAATCTGTTACAAGCGTGTAACTACACTAATAATTTAAAAAAAAAATTCTGGACAAATTCTTCTACTACATATAGCTTTCTCGCTCGCACTCACACAGCGACGCGTGTAAATAGTAAAGCGACACGACGCAACGTCGTCGTCAACTACTCAAAGCAGCGCGCAGGCTGCTGTTCGTACCGAACATTTGTACTGAAAACGTTGACTTAAATAACTTCTGTGTTATTGGTCCAATCGGATTGTTATTTGGAGGATATCTTCATATTGCATTCAGCTAATACCGAATACCGAATAATACCGAATACCGAAGCAAAACTTTGTAAGTTTAATACTTTGCCTAATAATCGTAAATTATCGATTTGCGGGGACGGTGGGCGCGGCATCAAACATTTGGTATAAACTTCACCTGCCCCGGATATATAGGAACCCTCATACCAAATTTGGTGTCTCTAGCTTTTTTAATAGCTGAGATGTGTTGTCTCAAACAGAAAGATGGACAGACGGACAGACAGACATGTCTCAATCGACTCGGCTAGTGATCCTGGTCAAGAATACGGGGTCGGCCACGCCTCCTTATGCCTGTTACATACATTTTACACAAAGTAAGTATACTCTTTTTTGACAATTTTCAATGGTCGAAGGGTATAATGATAAAGTTCAAATACAAGGTCACTCAGGAAATATTGGAACCCTGAATCAAACAAATTTTATTACTGGCCACAAATGACAAAGGCAATTAGTAAAAATATGTTAGGACATGTTTAAAATGTCAGCAAACTAAAACCTTGAAACAGACGAAAACGCCTATGACTATTACTGAAACGCCAGCAACATCATTAGGCCGTGGATTTAAAAAAAATACATGGTCTATTAGGTTTGTCGGAATGTGCGTAACAGGCAGAAGGAGACATCTGCGACCCCATAAAGTATATATATTCTTGCTCAGGATCACTAGCCGAGTCGATCTAGCCATGTCTGTCTGTCCGTCTGTCCGTCTGTCTGTCTGTCCGTCTGTATGAGCGTCTGATTCTCAGCTATTAAGAAAGCTAGACCCTCCAAATTTGGCATGAAGATTCTTGTATATCCTAGGCAGTAAACGTCGTTTTCAAATTTCGGGTACCACGCCCACCGCTCCCGCAAATCAGTATTTTGTGATTATTAAGCAAAGTATTGAAAGTAAAGTATTGTCTTAACTTTCTGCTTTGGCATATAGATAAATGCGATGTGAACTTATTTTATAAATTGCAACCCGATCGGATAATAAACATAGAAGTTACGCGAGTTAGCATTTTCTTTAGATTTGTGATGCATTGCCTGCAAGCTGCTGCCAGCCACGTGCTTTTTCGATCTTTTGAATGCGAAAATGGTTATGTGCGAAAATAGTTACTTAGCCGCACAGCGAGTCAAAGCGGCGATGGTCAAATGTGTAGAGCAGCAGGCAATCAAACAAAAGAATGGAGGTTCAATCCCTCGCGATTTGATTTTTTTTTTTACTACTTTTTCACTATTTGGAAGTTAATATTTTATTTTTTTTTTCATCATTATAAAATTTGATTTGATTTATCAAATTTCAACACATAATCTTATTAAATATACATAAATAAATAACATTTGGCTTGTCGTTGTGGTCATTCAATCTTGTAGTAGTGTTATTGTTGTACATGACATATTTGACATTTTTGAGCAACTGGTCTAAAAATGCAATTTTAACGGGCGCGGAGCGCAGCGACGGTGGTCTAGTTGTTAGGATGACGAACTCCTATGCAAACGGCCAGGGTTCAATTCCCCACGGCGAAAAGAGAATTTAGCTATTTTAATTTTTTATGTGCTGTATTTCATATTTGTTTACATTTATATTTATAAAGAATATGCATTTTTTAATTATTTGCCATTTATTTTTATTTATCTAATAATTTATATATTAAGTGTTACATTTTGCCTTTTAAGATGTTTTGCATGCTGTACTTATGCGTGCATGCATACAATACATGCACACGAAGCTCACACATGCATGCATATGTATATGCGTGTGAGGCAATACACAAAACATGAAGCAGGTCTGTGTAATTGTTAAGGGACGTCTAAATTAAAGAAGAAGCAGTTGACGCTTCTGTGTGTGTATGAAACGAATTTTTACACGCGCCAAAAATTCAAATATCTCTCTCTCGTTTTAACTTGATGTTTTGATTATATTAAACATTTTATTTCAATTTATGGTATATAAAAATAAACTGTAGTGTGCCGGTCTAGCTCTAGTGTTGTACATTGCCATTCACATGTATACGGACACAGCTTAACATTAAAAGCTGATGTTAGCGAACATGTCATTCTTAACCCGACGCTGCGCCCGTGCACAAGGAAAAGAACTTAATTTAATAAAAAGTGATTATAATATTTAAAGCTGTGCCTTTTAATATACATATTCATCGCCGATAAGCCCGGCGACTACAAAACTGAAAATCCATGGCCTCTTACAGTCACCGCGTGATTGTAGCTTTTCCGACTTGTTTTATATAGTTTTTATACCCTTCGACCATTGAAAATGGTCAAAAAAGGGTATACTAACTTTGTGCAAAATGTATGTAACAGGCATAAGGAGGCGTGGCAGACCCCATAAAGTATATATATTCTTGCTCAGGATCACTAGCCGAGTCGATGGAGACATGTCCGTCTGTCTGTCCGTCTGTCCGTCTGTCCGTCTGTCCGTCCGTCCGTCTGTCCGTCTGTCCGTCTGTCCGTCCGTCCGTCTGTCCGTCTGTCCGTCTGTTTGTTTGCGACAACAGATCTCAGCTATTAAAAAAGCTAGAGACACCAAATTTGGTATGAAGGTTTCTATATATTCGGGGCAGGTGAAGTTTATGTCAAATATTTGATGCCACGCCCACCGCCCCCGCAAATCGGTAATTTACGATTATTAAGCAAAGTATTAAACTTATAAAGTTCTGCTTCGGTATGTATAAAGCTGAATGCAATATGAAGATATCCTCCAAATTACAATCCGGTCGGACCAATAAGACAGAAGTTATTAAAGTCAACGTTTTCAGTACAAATGTTCGGTACGAGCGGCAGCCGGCGCGCTGCTTTGAGCAGTTGACGCCGACGTCGACGTTGCGTCGTGGGGCTTTACTCTTTACTCGCGTCGCTGTGTGAGTGCGAGCGAGTAAGCTATATGTAGTAGAAGTATTTGTGCAGAATTCTCTGTTTGATATTATAAGTGTGTTTACACATTTGTAACGGATTTAGAAAATTGGGAGAAGGGTATCTTACTGTCGGGCGCCCGACTGTAGCCTTATATACTTGTTATAGATACCATTAGTCCACCTCCAATATCATAAGATGGAAATGACTATGCTGTCACTATCATTTGTGTTTTAAAAAATATCTGGTAACGGTACCCATACCAAAGAAAAGCGCAAGATCAGTTTATAAGGCTGTATTCGAAAATTTCATTCTCAAGCACGCTTCAATGAAAACAATTATTATGGACAAATATATGAAAATATCGAAAATTACTTCAACCGCACATAAATATATAAGTGTTCTAGCGACCCTCCCTGGCTTCGCACGGGTGCAATGCTGATACTAAACACACTAAAGAAAAACTATGAACGTTGTATATAAAAACACAGCGGCCCGCTTCGGCTTCGCACGGGTATAAAATATAAAGCCTGTGTGATTAAAATCGGTCCAGTAGTTTTGATTATAACTTCTATACAAAATGTATTCTGTTCTGTAGGATTGGAATAGTATCACTGTAACAGCGTACCCTCCTCGATGCAACATCGTCTAACCCATCGATACTTTTTAATCGATTGGAATGGTCTTTTTTGGTTCAAGTAAGAAGAAAAAATCGCGTACACAACACACAATAGTCGTTGAAGAAAAAAGTCGTTGAATAACTTAAACAACGATTTTAATTAAATTAAATAGTAGGGCCTTATAGTCTATATTAAATGAACAATGTATTCAAGGTATTTAATTGGTTATTGATTAATGCTGTATTGGTTAAAATCGCTTCGAAAATTAGGCATTATTTGTCGTAAAAAGTAAATGACAAAAAAATTTATTGTGGGTTATCCATAAGAGATCGACATATACCATCACGGACTTTTTTGTAGACCTTTTCAATGTGTACAATACTTAGTAAATTATTGATAAAACTCGTAGGGTTCAGCCGGCATTTACAAAAAAATGTAATTATTTACGACATCACATTAGAAACCTCAAAAATAACAGTACTTCTCCACTATTTAATAGATGTTATTATACATATAAACCAAGAGGAATCTTGAATCACTCTATCTATTCAAAATAACCGTATCAAAATCCGTTGCGTAGTTTCAAAGATTTAAGCATACAAAGGGACATAGGGACAGATAAAGCGACTTTGTTTTATACTATGTAGTGATAAATAACATACATACAGTCGGTGTAAATTATAACATTTTGTGGCAATGTTAATCATGAGTGACATATAATAAATGTTTGGAACGGATGTTAAAAATTGAGAAAATGGTTTTTTTACTATCATCGCTCCGGGCTGTAGCCTTACCCACTTGTTTCTGTTAGCGGCAGTGTATACAGTCCAAAGAATAAAGGAAAATATCCGCGTCCCTGTAAACGTTCTAACCTCTCCAACAGATTTTGGGTTGCTTAGCAGTTTGTCTCCTTTGTCTTTTAGTCTTTGGTACTAATTTTGCAACAAAGTAGCTTTGTCTGCGACCCACAAGTTGACACGCGATCTCGCTATAATTGGCGTAAGCATACATGGGTTTGCACCCCACAGCGGCTTCATTTTATTGACAACTTAATATATGCTCCAAGAGAGACTCACTAAGTTTGTTGACGTTGCTGCTTCCACAAACTGTGATATGGCATCACAGCTGATCACAAGCGGCTTATTGTGCAGGCGGCAGAATTCTTTTAGTCGCTGGAACTCTGTTGGGAGGACTTCACCTTCATCGTTGAAGCATCACAGTATGGCAAGGCTATTACAATCTTCCGGGCACCGTTTGCAGTGGCTTCTATAGCCGTCGCCAACACTCATTCCGAATGAAGTTAGTATGGGGAAAATATCTCACACAGTTACCAATGCAATGGTCGCTGTTGGTCCATTGAAATGAATTGTCTATTTATTTCGTTTTATCGCATTTCTCTTTTATTTGCAACTAGCGACCCGCCCTGGCTTCGCACGGGTGCAATGCTGATACTAAAAAAAAACTGTGAACTTTGTATATAAAAACATAGCGGCCTGTTACGGCTTCGCACGGGTATAAAATATATAGCCTGTGTGATTAAAATCGACCCAGTAGTTTTAATTATAAGTTGTGTACAAAATTTATTCACTTGTGTAGTATAGTATCACTGTAACAGCGTACCCTCCTCGATGCAACTTCGTCTAACCCATCGATAGTTTTTAATCGATTGTTCCCTTGGAATGGACTTTTTTGGTTCAAGTAAGAAGAAAAAATAGCGTACACAACACACAATAGTTGTTGAAGAAAAAAGTCGTTGAATAACTTAAACAACGATTTTAATTAAATTAAATAGTAGGGCCTTATAGTCTATATTAAATGAACAATGTATTCAAGGTATTTAATTGGTTAAGGATTAATTCTGTATTGGTTAAAATCGCTTCGAAAATTAAGCTTCAATTGTCGTAAAAAGTAAAAAAAAAAAAAGTATTGTGGGTTATCCATAAGAGATAGACATATACCATCACGGACTTCTTTTTAGACCTTTTTAATGTGTTAAGTTTTTGTTGGTTATTTCAGATAATGAAACACACGCGCAATGTTGAATTGTGAACGTTTAATGAAGAACTGACTTCAGTAAGAGTACATAAGAATGTGTAGTCAAAGTAGAAGAGATTACAATGTTGCCAGATAGTTGGTATGAAGCTTACAAACAAAAGATACTCGATATTCATCATAATCAATATTCAACACTTCCTCTTAAGCTACATACATTTATTTTAATTTAATCCAAGATATTTGATTAATTCATAATGCTTTTGCTTTCCTAAGCCTTTTGTAAAGATATAAGCAACATTTTCATTAGTTGATACATATTTTTATTCAATTTCTTTACTTTCGACTTTCTCGCTTACGAAATGATACTTAATATCTATGTGATTAGTGCGCTTGTGACCTAATAAGACAATTTTATCCTGATCCAAACAGCCAATTTCTTTTAGCAGTCTGCGAAGATAAACGGCTTCTTTGGCAGCAGTCGACAAAGCGATATACTCAGCTTCAGTGCTGCTTTGGGCAACTACGCTTTGTTTTGAAGATGCCCAGGAAAACGCGCTGCCGCCCAACATTAACGCATATCCTGAATACGATTTCCTATCATTCTGATCATTTGCCCAATCAGCATCAGCAAAGCCTTTTACTGAGTCTCCGGTTTTGTGATATGTGATGCTCAGATCCATGGTTCCAGATAAATATCGTAAAATATGCTTGGCTGCAGTTTGGTGCTCGACGTGTGGATTCGTGTACCGTTGAGATAACTTGCAAACGGCGTGCAATATATCAGGTCGGCTCAATACTGCTAAATACATAAGGGAACCTATTAGCGATTGATATTCTGTTGTATTTACCTTGGCGCAATCGTCATCTTGGCAGGAAACTTGAAATCCAGGCTCAAGTGGGGTGGACGCAGATTGGCAGTTCTGCATTCCATAAGTGGCTAATAAGGATTCTATGTACTTCATTTGCGACATGGTTACAGGTCCTCGTTCACCATTTCGCTTAACTTCCATTCCAAGGAAGTATTTTACGGGGCCGCTCGAACTTGTCAGCAATCTTTCTTTTGATTATTTCAATGTCTCTCTCGGTAGGACAAATGATAAGTAAGTCATCTACGTAAACTGCAATGTACTTTTGCTCTGTAAGATGTACGTAAAGACACGGCTCGCTTTTACATCTTTTGAAATTTAAACTTATCAAAACCTCATCCAGTGTATTATTCCAGGATCGTCCAGATTGTTTTAGGCCATAGATTGCCTTTTGCAGCTTCAATACTTTCGTTGGGTGATCCTCGTTAACAAAGTTCTCCGGCTGCTTCATGTAAACCGTTTCTTCCAAAGTACTGTTTAAGTATGCATTGGAGATGTCCACTTGGTGCATGCATAGCTCCTTCTCTGCGGCGATAGCAATGTTTCCCAGTAATTGACACCAAACTGTTGCCCGCATCCTTTGGCAACTAGTCTTGACTTGAATCGCTCGATTTCGCTATCTTTGTTTCAGTTTGATGCAATGGCCTTTTGTTTAGGAGGTAGGTCCACCATTTCCCATGTTTCGTTCTTTCTTAAAGCATCCATTTCCGTTTGCATCGAATCTTGCCAGTTACGAACAACGCTTCTGCAACTGATTTCGGTGTTTCAATGTCATCCGAACTATCCAGGTAACTTAGTACATTGTACTGCTTACGGGGCCTGCCGCGTTGGCCTGTCCGTAGAATTCTTGGTCTTCCTGGTCCATAACGTGCAGAATTTTCCTCCTGTTCCAATGGTTCTTCTGCGTCGTTGGCGCTGACAAACTCTTCCTCTTCTTCGTCTGAGTCACTGCGCTCCGTGTCCTGTATCTCTTGATTTACCAACTCCGGCTGTAAGACTTCGACAGGTGGCTCGAGACGAATAATGTTTGTCGCAAAATCAATTTTTGTGTTCTGTGCAGCTGACTTAAACTCACCCTCTAAGAATTTTACGTCACGACGTACCACTACTGACCGTTTTTCGGGATCGTAGAGACGATACGCTTTTGAATGAATATCCAACGAACACATACTCGCTTCCTTTTGCCTGAAACTTCCCCTTCCTTGGTTTTTCCAGTGCAAAAACGCGTGATCCAAAGGTGCGAAGATGCTTTACAGATGGCCTTCGCCCTTTCCATAACTCAAAGGAAGTCCCTCCGTTGAGAACTTTAGTTGGACATCTATTACGCAAATAAGCTGCGGTTTGCACAGCTTCAGCCCACAGAAATTCCGGTAAATTTGCGTGAATTAGGAGACCTTTTTCCATTTCTATTAACGTGCGATTTGCTCGCTCAGTAATAACATTTTGCTGCGGCGTGTAAGGAACCGTCAATTGCCTTTTAATTCCGCACTTTTCCAAAAATTCGTCAAATTGTTTGTTTTTATATTCGGTGCCGTTGTCACTACGCAATACCTTTATTTTCTTATTTGTTTGACATTCAACATAATTTTTGAATAGCTTGAATTTTTCAAACACTTCATTCTTCGTGCGCATAAAGAAAACAAAGTTCTTTCTTGTGTAATCATCGATAAAACTAACCACATATCGATTTCCAGCGATCGAATTGACATTCATAGGCCCGCAAACGTCGCTATGAACTAGTTCAAGAACACTTTTTGTTATTCGTTCCGCCTTTTGTGGGAATGGCAACCCACATATTTTTGCCTTATTGCAAGTGTCACAATTTGTTTTAATATTAACGTTTTTAATATTCAATCCATGCACAAGCTTTTTCTCACTTAAGTCTTTCAAATTTTTGAAATTTAAATGGCCAAACCGATTATGCCATATTGATACCCATGATGAATCTTGAGAGATATGCAATTCATTGTGTTCAAATTTATTTTCGTATACATATAAATTGTTTTCTTGCTTTGTGCGTAACACAATTTCACCACTTTTGTTGCATATTACTGCTCCGTTATTTTCAAATTTCGTATGGTGACCGTATTTTGCTGCTTTGCTTATCGATACAAAGTTCATGTTTAATGATGGGACATATAGAACGTCTCTCATTGTTATTTGCCGATTTTCAGTATGCAAAATCACAGTTCCTACACCAGGCGACTCAATAGATTTATCTGCTGCTAACATGATCGTGGTATTATTTTCACTTATATTTGAAAATTTAGTTTTGTCACAACACATATGTGAAGTAGCGCCACTGTCAAGGCATCCCATATTTTTTCTGTCTTTAACAACACTGCTATGCATTAAAAAATTGGATTGTTCATTCTCCTTTTCTTTTTTTTTCTTCTTTATTTTTGTTTCTGCATTCACTCGCGCGATGACCCGGTTTTTGGCAATTGTAGCATTTTCCTTTAAACTTATCTTTGTCTTTTTGGCGATTGTCCTTCTGCTTACTGTTGTTCTGCTTTGTGTGTGTGTACACAGCTTCTGCTTCTTCTAGTTTCTCTTCTTTTCTGGCGCCTTCTTCGAGGAATTTGATTTTTACCGTTTCAAATGGCGGCATCTCGTCGCGTGTTTCTATTGCGACTACAAAATTTTCCCAAGAATCAGGCAAACTGTCTGTCATTGTAACCTTCAATTCATCTTCCAAAGTTATTGCAAGCTCTGCCAATTTATCAGTTATGTTTACAAACGAATTAACATACTGAGACGCAGTATCCCCAGATTGCATTTTCAATCTCACTAGTTTTTGATACAACTGAGTTTTTCTAATTGGTCCCGCCGGCATATGAATGCTGCGCAATTTCTTCCATGCTTCTGCCGATGTTGTGCACGACTTTATGTGCATCAACTGCGTGGGCTTAACATTCAATATTAAACTAGCTAAAGCTTTTTGATCAATTGTTTCCCATCGCGCCGCCTGAGATGCTTCCTCGGGTTTGATTTGTTTTTCGCACACAACATTCCACAAATCCGATGTAATTAATAAGCTTCGCATAGACAAACTCCACATGTCATAATTCCCGTGGATTGACATACTCATTGCGAATTCTAGTCTTTTTCACAATTCACGAGGGATCTGGGCCCATAACCTTTGTTGGTTATTTCAGATAATGAAACACACGCGCAATGTTGAATTGTGAACGTTTAATGAAGAACTGACTTCAGTAAGAGTACATAAGAATGTGTAGTCAAAGTAGAAGAGATTACAATGTTGCCAGATAGTTGGTATGAAGCTTACAAACAAAAGATACTCGATATTCATCATAATCAATATTCAACAGTATTGTACATTATTGTCTTGTGCGTTATTTTGATAAGACTCGTAGGGCTCACCCGGCATTTGCAAAAAAAGGTAATTATTTACGACATCACATTAGAAACCTCAAAAATAACAGTACTTCTCCACTATTTAATAGATGTTATTATACATATAAACCTTCCTCTTGAATCACTCTATCTATTAAAAAAAAAAAAACCGCATCAAAATCCGTTGCGTAGTTTCAAAGATTTAAGCATGCATAGGGGCATAGGGACAGATAAAGCGACTTTGTTTTATACTATGTAGTGATTTAATAATGTAGCAAAGAATGATTTTTGTTTTGCTATAGCAACAACATTATGTTTACACATCACAAAGATCGCACCAAACTTGTTGCTCGATGGTGCTTCCTGCGGCTGTGCGATCTATGCTAATTCGGATTGCATGTTGAGGCTTTCAAGCGTGTCATATTTCGCTCAAATGCAACTTTACAGGGCGATGAATTCTTATTTAAGCTTTTCCCTGCAGAGAGCAATGTCTATAAATGCTACAACCCCGCTCTACTCGATTTATTTTTAATGTAATCGGGCCAAATCTCCGTCGGAAATTATTGACATTGGGCAATTTGCAACAGTACAAAAATAATTTTGAATAAAATGTTAATAATAATATATTATTTTTTTTTAAAAAGATGAAAAAATAAAAAAAAATGTAAATTGAATTATTTGACTGAAAAAAAAAACAAAACAAGTGGGTAAGGCTACAGTCGGGCGCCCGACAGTAAGATACCCTTCTCCCAATTTTCAAAATCTGTTACAAACGTGTAACCACACGCATAATTTCAAACAGAGAATTCTGCACTAATACTTCTAGTACATATAGCTTACTCGCTCGCACTCACACAGCGACGCGCGTAAAGAGTAAAGCGACACGACGCAACGTCGACGTTGGCGTTGACTACTCAAAGCAGCGCGCAAGCTGCTGCCCGTACCGAACATTTGTACTGAAAACGTTGCCTTGAATAACTTCTGTATTATTGGTCCGATCTGATTGTAGTTTAAAGAATATGTTCATATTGCATTAAGCTTTATGCATACGAAAACAGAACGTTATGCGTTTAATACTTTGCTTAATAATCGTGGCATCAAACATTTGATATAAACTTGATCTGCCTATAATTTATAAGAACCTTCATGCAAAATTTGGTATCACTAGCTTTTTTAATAGCTGAGATCTGTTGTCTCATACAGACGGACAGACGGACAGACGGAAAGACGGACAGACAGACAGACAGACGGACATGTCTCAATCGACTCGGCTAGTGATCCTGAGCAAGAATATATATACTTTATGGGGTCTGCCATGCTTCCTTATGCCTGTTACATACATTTTGCACAAAGTTAGTATACCCTTTTTTGACCATTTTCAATGGTCGAAGGGTATAATGAGACAGCTATACATATATGTGCTGAAAAAAACGCCTTGTTGCTGTTCAGTTTCAGAATTTCTCCGTCATATTCATATTTATCTTTTTATACCCTTCGACCATTGAAAATGGTGAAACAAGGGTATACTTACTTTGTGCAGATGTATGTAACAGGCATAAGGAGGCGTGGCAGACCCCATAAAGTATATATATTCTTGCTCAGGATCACTAGCCGAGTCGATTGAGACACGTCCGTTTGTCTGTCCGTCTGTTTGTTTGAGTCAACAGATCTCAGCTATTATAAAAGCTAGAGACACCAAATTTGGTATGAAGGTTCCTATATATCCGGGGTAGATGAAGTTTATGTCAAATGTTTGATGCCACGCCAACCGCCCCCGCAAATCGGTACGATTATTAAGCAAAGTAATGAACCTATGAAGTTATGCTTTGGTATGTATATAGCTGAATGCGATATGAACATATCTTTTAAATTGCAATCTGAAATATTTACCAACTTTGTAAAAGTATGCCAAAGGTGACATGGGAGACCCCATTAAATATTTCTATAAATTGTTTATCTGGATTTAGTTTACACATGCTATTTGGACCTATTTTTCAAATTCAATCCGATCATATCAAATATACGTACTTAGTTCAAAGGTGTCAATTATATGATAATTATTTGTACTGGTTTCCCTATTCTATAATGATAGAGCTTTGATTGTCAAAGCTAAGTGATGATTTAATATATAACAAAAATATTTATTTGGAGAATTTAACATACCTGAATGTTGACTTGAGAAGTTGGAAGAAGTCTCACCATAAGTAATTCATCCGTTTTGCATTCTTCTATGGGAAAGCCACCGATGTCTACGCAATAGGTTAATGGTTTATTGCGGGCAATGCCTGTTTCACACTGAATAAAAAATAATGTTTCTAGTGCATCGCCTTCTAGCGGTTTTATATTACAGAACGTATCAGTTGGTCCAGGATTTTTGTCTAACGTAATACTTGTTATTCCTTGATAAAAATAGTTTTGATTATTTCTATTTACAGCTTCTATAAATAAATATATTGTAATTCGACGTGTAACTTTGGGAGTGTTTAATATAAGTCTATTTGTGGTCCCAACCACATTATTATCTAAAGTCCATGTCCACTTATTAATTTTTTTACTTCTACATTGAAGACATTGTCCTTTAAGATGAATCGGTAATATAACGGAAAACTTATTTGCATTGCAATTGGTTACACATATAATATTAATATCAATGTATCTTCTCTGCGAAGACAAAAATACAACATTTTGAATGGTAACTCCGGTTCGCAGGTGATCAAAAGCTGAACGGACATACAATGTTATGCGTAATGACTGCTCGTTTGGTTGACTGAAAGCTGGAATAGACATTTGCTTTTCTAAAAGTAACAGACATAAGAAATTGGTTATATTTTAAATGTTTATTAATTAACCTACTTGATCCCATATATGGTTTACAGGCTTTGTATACTTGAGTCGATACAGGACGGCATGACCAATAATAAAAAAGATGCTGCAGACCAGTCTTTGGTAAAGACAGATCACGACTTGGGTTTGCATGAAAAAAAACAGTTTTTCCTCTGAAAACTTTTCGGTGTTGACCCCCTCGTATTCGAGCAGTCAAGCGTTGAGAGGCTAAAGCAAGGTAGCACTAGAACGAAAACATTTAGAAAATTTATTAACAGAAATTTTGCATAACTTTGCAGAGGTTATAAATAGCTGACTTCCAGTTTACAAAGCATCAAATAATTACTCCCGTACAAACAATCACTGATGTCAGCAGCAGCAATTATATTTATAATCATAATAATTATACTCTTGCAGAGAGTATATTAATTTTGATCAGAAGTTTAAGACGCATCTAAGGAGGCATCTCCGACCACATACACTTTATATATTCTGAATCAGCTTCGACACGGGAGTTCACACAGCTTTGTCCGTCCGTACCTCAGTCAATCGGTCTGTCCATTTGTTCGTCTGTTGGTCCGTTTTCCCGTCTGCTCGTCCGCCCGTCCATCTGTTACAACACGATCTAGTCTCTCATGCGTTTTATTGCTAAACGCTGCGTATAATTCGCAACGAGCCTGATTGGACATATATATCATATAGCTGCTTAACATTTTAGTTATTTTTCAAGAAAGCATTACCAAACTTACCACATCGATTGTACAGCCCCACAACAAAAATTATTTGCCATGATCTGGACATTCTGCATATGCAGCTATATTTATTTTTTCGCTGAATCCGCATCCGGAGTCCGACTATTGTCAGCAATTAATATATTATGCCTTTAAACTTCAATCCAAATCGAAAATAAATAATTTTTAACGCTATTTAACTGAGTACAAGCGGCTTGGACTCCCCAACGAGGTCAAATATCTATATAGAAATATGCACCAGAACACATTCTATGACAGATTTTTTGGTGCCTAACTCATAAAACTCATTTCAAACTAAAAAGAGTGGGAGGTTGGCCATCACATCAGTGAACAACGCGGTTTCCACTGGTACACCGAATGGTCAAGCACTGAACAGAGAGTCGAAGCTGGAATCTATGGGATCTACCGAAACCTTGGTAAATCGTACTAACACCCTTCTAGGAATAATCTCTACCACATGGAACTTACTCAGCTGGGAGACTCCCTTTTACTTCATACGAGTATTAATGCTAACCGTCGGATTTAGTATTGTGATTGGAAAATAAAACCACTTTAATATAGAGCTGGCATAGAAACAATCGGAAAAAATGGATTTTCATGAAGACAAGATTTTAAATTATTTATAAAGAGCCCTTTCACAGTGCAACTACCCTTTATCAAGCATTTGTACAGAAGACTTAATTGACATCTCTGCAAGGGTATATATCTCCGGCGTGCCGAAGATAGCTTTGCCAATTAATGGTTAAACTTACCCTTGCCACAAAGGGAGTTTGACGTCCTATTACTCTTGCATTTATTCTTACCATTACCATACGATTTAAAGGAGATTGCATCCGAAGCTTAAGACGGTACCGACCAAGTTTTATTTCTGGTTTTAAAGTACCTCCTAAAAATTCTAAAAGATCTTTGGAAAAATTACAATTTTATAAAACGTTTTCCATTTAGCCTTCTTACGATTTTCTGTACTGTCATGTAATGTCCAAAAGTACTGTGTAAAACTATCTAGAGGACACCGCTTGGAAAAAACTGCACGGAGAACAATAACTTCAGAAGTAACATAATGAAGCGGCCTAGTTGCATTGTGGCATCGTGGAATATCAAAACGGGGTTCACAGCGAATGTGTTCTTCAAGATCAATATACGTGTACCCAAACGATTTTGTTTCATCTGATGAAAGTCCATTAGAAGTAATTGTTGTAGATACATAATGATAACCACTTATAAAAAAGACAACTCGTGATACATGATAAAAACATTTTCGATATGGCATAGTTTTATCTGTGAAAATTCCATAAAAATCAAGAGTCTGTTCTAGACTGTCAGTAAGATACCAGAAAACAGGCTCACGCGCCTCACTAGTATTAGTTTGAAAAAAATCGACCAATCGGCGCTCATCAATGCTAACTTTAGTAGTGAAGAAAAAATCTCTAAGAGTTTCCATTGTTGTAACTATATTAGCTGATCGATTAGATTGATACCGGTTTATAAACACGTGAAGGCTTTGAAAACTGTCATTTGGCCACAGATGTACAAGAAACGTTAGTACTAGAAAATAAATTAAGCTCATACTGGACCAAAATTTGTTTTATAATAATTGCTTTAAGTCAAATAGCCTACTGTTTAAACCAGAGTTTTCCTAAAAATTGCTTATTAATAAACAAGTAGGAACCACTTGACTAAAGGGAGCCAATATTTTGAAACACATTTCCCAATTGGAAAAATCAATTCAAGCATTGAAAATGGTCAAGAAAGGGTAAACAAAATGTGTGTAATAAATGTATGTAACTTTCATAAGCAGGCGACGCAGACCCCGTAAAGTGTCGATTGAGCTATGTCCGTCTGTCTGTCGATGTTTTATGAGACAACAGATCTCAGCTATTAAGAAAGCTAGAGACACCAAATTTGGTATGAATATTCCGATCGAGTTTGTATCACATTTTTAATGGCACGCCCACCGTCCCCGCAAATCGGTAATTTGCGATTATTAAGCACAGTATAAAACTCGTAACTGCGTCGGTATACATAAGGATGCCTACAATATTAACATTTACTTCAAAAAACAATCCGACCGGACCAATAACACCAGAGTTATTTAAGTCAACGTTTTCAGTACAAATGTTTGCTACGAGTAGCAGCCTTTGCGCTGCTTTGAGCAGTTGACGACGACTTTGACGTCGTGTCGCTTTACTCCTTACGCACCTGTCTGTGTGTGTGGGAGCGAGTAATCCATATATATTATAATGAGTTCTGCAGCATTTTATGTCAGAAATCATAAGTAAGTTTACATGTTTGGTACGGGTGCTAAAAATTGGGAGCAGGGTATGTTACTGTCGGGTGCACCCGACTGTTTTCTCAAATTTTTTAAATCTGTTGAAACATCTCACCCCAAAAACTTCTATTAGGCTTAGTACAGATGATCTTTTTCAGTAATAGATCTAATCATCCGCTATCCATCACCATCTAACTGTGGGGTATGAGGAACTTCTAAATGATAGCTGATACATTTTTCTACAAAAAATTCAAGCATTTCATTAGATAGATATTTCCTAACATTATCAATATACAGATTTACGATTTCTAAATTGAAATGAACCTCACTTTTTACCACAAAATCTTTAAATACAAAAAACACGTCTAATTTAAAAGTTATTAAATATGTTTCACAGTAATGTGTATATTGATCAATAAATACTACATAGTAGATTTTATTATCAATAGTTGAGGGCGTAGTCGGACCACATATAACAGAATAAATTACAAAAAGTAGGCGTTCAATTTATTTTTTTGTTTTTGTATTTTTCAAATTAAAGCCTTGATAGTTCATTATTATTTACTTGTACGTTTTTTTATAAGGTCACAGTCTTCAAATATCTCGTTTAATTTCTAAGAATTTATATACATGACCCAATATTTCATTCCACAAGCGATGCCATTATACTCATAAATCTCTTGAAATACAAGTTACCGTTCTTAATTACTTTAATGCCATTTGGATTAAACTCGACAGTCATTCCAGTACCCAGTATTTTCTTTACGGATAGCAAATTGGACTTATTACAATACAGCACGTTGTGTAATGTAATGTTGTTCCCGAACTGTTAAGGTTAACTAATTCTCCACGTTTAGCAATCTTAATTGGCACATTTAAATTAAAGTTCTCATACGAAAATAAATCAATATCAGTTACTTGGTGATCTGATGCCCCCGAATCTAATATAATATGTACTTCGTTTGGCTTTCCATAGTAATTTGCTAATTTCACCATAAATGCGAACGCGCATTCTGGCTGCGTTGCTACCTTCTGAGTCTGTCTCTCTCTAACTCCTGCAATTATCAGAAACGCAAACACATGTTCTGACTGTCTATCTGTCTCTATCTGAAGCTGTCTCTCTAACAATATTTTCAGCTGGAACATTTTGTCTTTACGACTGCTATTTTAAGAAGAAACAATCATTCTTTATATGGCCTAATTTTTGCAATAAAAACATTTTAGCTTATACTTATTCTTAAATGCTTTTTTTAAAAATGTAAATTCTTTGTTTTTAGGCCATGGATTTTAAAAAAATACATGGTCTATTAGGTTTGTCGGAATGTGCGTAACAGGCAGAAGGAGACATTTGCGACCCCATAAAGTATATATATTCTTGCTCACGATCACTAGCCGAGTCGATCTAGCCATGTCTGTCTGTCGGTATGAGCGTCTGATTCTCAGCTATTAAGAAAGTTAGAGACTCCAAATTTGGCTTGAAGATTCATGTATATCCTAGGCAGTAAACTTCGTTTTCAAATTTCAAATAATTTGTGATTATTAAGCAAAGTATTAAACTCATAACGTTCTGCTTCGGTACAGCAGAGAAATTTAGAGAGGTTTTAGAAAATATCGATACAGATCTTACAGAGATTTCATAAGTTTATTAGCGTATATGAATTTGAGGTCGAATATATTAACACATTCGAGTTAGAGATTAGATCTGTTCAAAAAAGCAAAGAGCAGAGGTTTTGTTGGCTTTACCTTATGTAAAAGTCAAAGAATGTATCGAACTAGATGACTACTTTGGAGGTGAAATAACAATTTACAAAGTTCTACTACACAGATAAGTCTATATGGACTGGCAAAGTATAAACAAGGCGGAAAGGCTACAGTCGAGAGCGCCCGACTGTGGTATACCCGCTACCACCATGCGAAAAAAACACGTCTCACAGTTTCAAATTTGTTTTGACTTTGAAAGTTGCACGTGGCTTCTATTAGATGTTGCCGCATTGCTCTCAGTGCTTTGCAATTAGAACTCATCAGAGGGCTTTTAATTATGAATGTGTAAAAGAGACGCCTATATAATGCTTCACATATTTATTGAGAAATTTAATAATCCAACCAGATTTGTCGTTTATGTTGTACATACATTGCTGCAAAATGTGACTGAATATTCTAAATTTCTTTTAATATAATAAAAACTTCGTTAACATTGATTTTAAATAAAGATAACGCATATGCAAAAAAAAAAAGAAAAACATACAATTTTTACCGACGCGAGGTCTTGAACCATGGACCTCCAAAAAAACTCGGCCTATGCAGTCTGCAACTATAACAGCTCTGCCATTAGCTCATTTTGAATTTGCTCGGTAAAGTTGCATTATGAGACCATTCAGCTTGTCGTTCAGGCCAAAAAGAAATTTTTATTGTGTCTCGTGTGTGTGTGTGTGTAAGACAATACCAACTCACTCCCCTTAAAATTATGTTTAATAAAAATTTAAAAAATAGTTGAAAACAAGTAGGTAAGGCTACAGTCGGGCGCCCGACACTAAGATACCCTTCTCCCAATTTTTAAAATCCGTTACAAGCATGGAACTATATTCATAATTTCAAACAACAATTCTGCACAAATTCTTCTACTACATATAGCTTACTCGCTCGCACTCACACAGCGACGCGCGTAAAGAGTAAAGCGACACGACGCAACGTCGACGTCGGCGTCAACTGCTCAAAGCAGCGCGTCGGCTGCTGCCCGTACCGAACATTTGTACTGAAAACGTTGACTTGAATAACTTATGTGTTATTGGTCCGATCGGATTGTAATATGGAGGATACTTTCATATTGCATTTAGCTTTATACATACCAAAGCAGAACGTTATGGGTTTAATACTTTGCTTAATAATCGCAAATAACCGATTTGCGGGGGCGGTGGGCGTGGCATCAATTATTTGACATAAACTTTATCTGCCTATGATTTACAGGAACCTTCATGCCAAATTTGGTATCTCTAGCTTTTTTAATAGCTGAGATCTGTTTTCTCATACAGACGGACAGACGGACAGACAAACGGACATGTCTCAATCGACTCGGCTAGTGATCCTGAGCAAGAATATATATACTTTATGGGGTCTGCCACGCCTCCTTATGCCTGTTACATACATTTTGCACAAAGTTAGTATACCCTTTTTGACCATTTTCAATGGTCGAAGGGTATAAAAAGCTAACCATCCAAAAATATGAACCACTTGCAATCGGGGTTGGGTAGGATTAGAACTCACGTGCCCTTTCGCTCGTCAGTCGGCGATCACATCCACGCAGCCACTGCAGTTATCTGTCGACCGATATAAAATTGCAATGATGACAGTGCAATAATTTTGGTACATATAATTGAAAAAAGAGCTTGCCGCCGGAGTTGAACCTGGATCTTGCATATCTAACATAACAAAACAGACAAAAACACGTGATCACATGGCACTACTATTTCCTTAATATCTTCCACATTTATAGTCCAATCTTACTGAAATTTTAACGAAACGTCCGCAAGATGGTATTTATAAAGTATTTATAGAACTGTTGCTGTAAAGCTAATATTGCGGCTGTAATCAGTTTTTTTCAATTTATGGGGGCGGGTGGAGGCGTGGCTAAAATCCAAAATAAACTTGATCAGCCTGCAGTAATAACACATGTTGTCGCCAAATTTGGGAACTCTAGCTCTTACAATAGCTGAAATCCAGGTGTTCACACGGACGGACAGACAGACAGACGGACGGACGGACAGACGGACAGACGGACAGACGGACATGGCTATATCGACTCGGCTGTTGATACTGATTCAGAATATATATACTTTATGAGGTCGGAGATGTCTCCATCTGCCTGTTACATACATTTTCGGTACGAACAAAGTTATAATACCCTTCTACTCTATGAGTAGCGGGTATAAAAATCAGCTCGAACATACAAAAATAGCCTCTTATAAGTGCGTAAGCCAAAATAGAGAAATACAAGAAAGTACTCTCAATAGGCACGCACAAATAATGGTAGAGTGCTTTAATGAAGCACGTCAGTTACTAAATATAAATAAAGATAAAAAAATAAAATAAATTTAACGCAAGCGTTAAAATTTTTAAACAAGTTTAGAGAAAACTTGTTACTAGGAAGGAAAAGGCATAATTTAAATCTGATTCTCCCTACAATATTCACCACATCAGTTGAAATTGAAACAGGTGACAATACAGAAGTATCGGAAGACACCGAAATTGAAATTGAATTGAAACAGAAATTGAAAATCTACGTAGGTCGCTTGAGGCAGCCTACATAGATGACGGACTAGACACAAACAACGCAGATAAGTTCGCGACGAAAGAAGCGATCAATGCGATGATAAAGAATTGCGAGCATGATAAGCTCAAGACAATTCTAGAAGCAGGTAACTTTAGTACTAAATAAATAGTGTAATAAAGAAATACATACACTGCTGTACGGAAAAGACCGGCAACTTGAACAATGTTTATACCCGCTACTCATGGAGTAGAAGGGTATTATAACTTTGTTCAAACCGAAAATGTATGTAACAGGCAAAATGGACAACTCCGACCCCATAAAGTATATATATTCTGAATCAGTATCAACAGCCGAGTCGATATAGCCATGTCCGTCTGTCCGTCCGTCCGTCTGTCTGTCTGTCCGTCCGTGTGAACACCTGGATCTTAGCTATTATAAGAGCTAGAGCTACCAACTTGTTTGGCATTATGTGTTATTACAGCACGCTGATCAAGTTTATTTTGGATTTCAGCCACGCCCCCACCCACCTCCATAAATTGAAAAAAATTGTCAATTGTTATCAGTTTTATATTATCGTTATAAATACCATCTTGCGGACGTTTCGTTAAAATTTCAGTAAGATTGGACTATAAATATGGAAGATATTAAGGAAATACTGGTGTCATGTGACCACGTGTTTTTTGTCTGTTTTATTATGTTAGATATGCAAGATCCAGGTTCAACTCCGGCGGCAAGCTTTTTCAATTATATGTATCAAAATTATTGCACTGAGCATCATTGCAACTTTATCGTGGTTGCCGAATAGCTGCAGTGGCTGCGTGGATTTGGTCGCTGACTGTCGAGCGGAAGGGCACGAGTTCTTATCCTACCCAACCCCAATGCAAGTGGACAATATTTTTAGATGTTACCTTTTTTTCAAGCATCATTACATAGTATAAAACAAAGTCGCTTTATCTGTCCCTATGTCCCTTTGTATGCTTAAATCTTTGAAACTACGCAACGGATTTTGATGCGGTTTTTGTTTAATAGATAGAGTGATTCAAGAGGAAGGTTTATATGTATAATAATATCTATTAAATAGTGGAGAAGTACTGATATTTTTGAGTTTCCCAATGTGATGTCGTAAATAATTACATTTTTTTGCAAATGCCGGCTGAACCCTACGAGTTTTATCAAAATAATGTACTAAGAATTGTACACATTGAAGAGGTCTACAAAAACGGTCTACAAAAAAAAGATGGTATTTGTCTATCTCTTATGGATAACCCACAATAAATTTTTTTGTCATTTACTCTTTACGACAAATAATGCCTAATTTTCGAAGCGATTTTAACCAATACAGCATCCTTAAATCCTTAACCAATTAAATACAGTAAAATCTGGTTATAGCGACTTTCAAGGGACGTCGTTACGTCGTTATACCCGGAAGACGCACTAACAGAAAGGTGGAGAAAAATTATTTTTTTTTTGTTTATTTTATGGTTGCCATGTTCGTAATATGTTTAAACATAAATCAAATACATTTTTTAAACAAACAAAAAATTTAATAAATTTAATTTAATAACATGGGTTTTTCATAAGTCGTATACATATAATGCGTATTCATAAGCATAATATAACAAGATTCATTTCTTACGTGGTTTATTTTTATTTATTCTTAATTTAAATAATAAGTGATTTTGGTTTGTTTTGCAGTAGTTTTTGATTTATAAAAACAGTCGCGCACAACATTATTTAAACGAGACGCGCTGTGTGTTAAACTCTCGTCATTAAAATTTGAGCGGACAAATCTATTCATTTAGTGCATTAACTCACATTTGGCGAATTTACGCATTAAGTTATATTGGAAAAATACAGAAAAAACTAGTCGGAAAGGCTACAGTCACGCGGTGACTGTAAGAGGCCATGGATTTTCAGTTTATTTTTATATACCATAAAAAATATACATATATTGAAATAAAATGTTTAATATAATAAAAACAATAATTAAAAAAACGAAAAAGCAAGAGTCGTAGCATAAAGTTAGAACGAGAGAGAGATATTTGAATTTTTGGCGCGTGTCAAAATTCGTTACATACACACACAGCAGCGTCAACTGCTTCTTCTTTAATTTAGACGTCCGTTAACAATTACACAGACCTGCCTCATGTTTTGTGTATTGCCTCACACGCATATACATATGCATGCATGTGTGAGCTTCGTGTGCATGTATTGTATGCATGCACGCATAAGTACAGCATGCAAAACATCTTAAAAGGCAAAATGTAACACTTAATATATAAATTATTAGATAAATATAAATAAATAATTAAAAAATGCATATTCTTTATAAATATAAATGTAAACAAATATGAAATACAGCACAAAAAAATTAAAATAGCTAAATTCTCTTTTCGCCGTGGGGAATCGAACCCTGGCCGTTTGCATAGGAGTTCGTCATCCAACAACTAGACCACCGTCGCTGCGCTCCGCGCCCGTTAAAATTGCATTTTTAGACCAGTTGCTCAAAAATGTCAAATATGCCATGTACAACAATAACACTACTACAAATGTTATATATTTATGTATATTTATGAAGATTATGTGTTGAAATTTGACAAATGAAATCAAATTTTATAATGATGAAAAAAAACAAGTAGGTCCGACAGTAAGATACCCTTCTCCCAATTTTTAAAATCCGTTACAAACGTGTAACCACATTCATAGTTTCAAACAGAGAATTCTGCACAAATACCTCCACTACATATAGCTTACTCGCTCGCACTCACACTGCGACGCGGGTAACGAGTAAAGCGACACGACGCAACGTCGACGTCGGCGTCAACTGCTCAAAGCAGCGCGCAAGCTGCTGCTCGTACCGAACATTTGTACTGAAAACGTTTACTTGAATAACTTCTGTGTTATTGGTCCGATCGAATTGCAGAATATGTTTATATTGCATTTAGCGTTATACATACCAAAGCAGAACGTTATGGGTTTAATACTTTGCTTATTAATCGCAAATAACCACTTTGCAGGGGCGGTGGGCGTGGCATCAAACATTTGATATAAACTTGATCTGCCTATGGTTTATAGGAACCTTAATGCCAAATTTGGTATCTCTAGCTTTTTTAATAGCTGAGATCTGTTGTCTCATACAGACGGACAAACGGACGGACGGACGGACGGACGGATGGACGGACGGACGGACGGACGGACGGACAGACGGACAGACAGACGGACATATCTCAATCGACTCGGCTAGTGATCCCGAGCAAGAATATATATACTTTATGGGGTCTGCCACGCCTTCTTATGCCTGTTACATACATTTTGCACAAAGTTAGTATACCCTTTTTTGACCATTTTCAATGGTCGAAGGGTATAAAAAAAACAAGTAGGTAAGGCTACAGTCGGGCGCCCGACAGTAAGATACCCTTCTCCCAATTTTCAAATACGTTACAAACGTGTAACCACACTAATAATTCCAAACAGAAATTTCTGCCCAAATACTTTTAATACATATAGCTTACTCGCTCGCACTCACACAGCGACGCGCGTAAAGAGTAAAGCGACACGACGCAATGTCGACGTCGACGTCGGCGTCAACTGCTCAAAGCAGCGCGTCGGCTGCCAGTAGTACCGAACATTTGCACTGAAAACGATGACTTGAATATCTTTTGTTTTATAAGGCCGATCGGATTGTAATTCAGAGGATATGTTCATATTGTATTTAGCTTTATGTATACTGAAGCAGAACGTTATGAGTTTAATACTACGTTATTTTTTAAAAGGAGGGAAATGTGAAATGCACCTATATCGGTTAATCACTATACTCGTATGTAATCATAACATACAATAAAATTGTAGCATTTTGTTGCAATATCTACATAAACAGTCCGGCCCAAGTGCATGCGTAATATGAGCATCCATTTGAAGGGGCTAACGTATATAGTAACATATTATATACTCACATTAGTATAAACACATAAACTTTACAGTATGAACCCCGCACATAAGCATAAACAAAATATTCCTGCACTTAAGATAAGTTAAACAAATGGCCAAAGCCGAGAACAGTTCACAGCATCAAAATATTTATAAACACAAAACTGTCGCCAGCGCATCGCGCACTCAAATAACCACTTATAAACAAAACGGCCACCAGCGCATCACACACTCAAATAACCACTTATAAACAAAACGGCCACCAGCGCATCACACACTCAAATAATGTAAACATAAAATCCAATCCGATTCAGGGTACCAAGCTAAGAAATTGTATTGTACATTTTAGTCTTAAACTGGAGCTCAATAAAACAACAGGCCAAGAAATTGTGTCGCATTTTTTTATTTCAATAATTCAGGGTCTACCTCAGTCTATTGACGGGTAGTTTGTTGGACTCACAAATTTGTAAAAGTAATATTTTACTGGCGCAGCCGGTAGGATAACAATAGTGCAGTGATACGATAGCCAGACTTACCAATACACGTTTCTTTGTTATCCGCCAAACAACGTATGCTAAGACAACCCGCGACGGTCAATATCGCGTTAAGTTTAACCAAACCAAGACAGTAACGTGAAACCGTGTAACGCATTTGTCATATAAAAATCACTACAGACACTCAAGAATTCGTTGGAAAAATAATTCCAAGTCAATTGGTTATTCCGCACAAAAACGAAATAGCTAGAGTGCATTTTAACAATCTAAGTAAAACAATTAAGTGTAAAAGTTAAGAAAATTAAAACTTAAAATACAAAATCATCAAAATGGCAACACCACCAGCAGTAACCCCAGCAGCAAACACTCTTTCTGACAGTAACATGTCACAATTAGAAAGACAAATACAAGCTATAGAGACCTTCCGAGGAGATCACAACACCCTATACACCTTTATAAGCCGCATCGATTTTGTGTTGACGCTATATCCCACTACAGACAGTCGTCAACAATACATAATTCTTGGAATCATCGAACGCAACATCAGCGGAGAAGTCATGCGCACTATAAACTCAAGCAACATAATAACCTGGACGGAATTAAGGAAACAACTCATCTTATCCTACAAACCGCAAGTTCCAAATCATCATATAAGTTATCATTAGAAAACGATACATCAGAAAGAGCATTGTTCAACAGATTAATTAGCTCAAGCATTGAATCACTTATTCAAAAGTTACCAACTAGCATTTATTTACGAATTGTTAACTGTAATATACCAGATTTAAGATCACTAATCAATTTGTTACATGAAAAAGGGCGTTTATGAAAAACAAAAAACAAAAAGAGAAAAAACCCAACCAAAGGTAGTAACTGATGAAAAGCAAAATAAGCCCCGTTTTGATAACCGTACTAACGTCACAAATAATTCTTACAACCGCAATACACCGCTCCAACCGTATTTTAACCCTATAATGATGCAAAAAATTATCAAGGGCCGTATCGTCCACCCACGCCAAACTATCCTTACCCAAATTATCAGCCTCACAGTAACAATATACCTTGCCCAACTCCCTCAATACCATACATGCCCAGACCCAACATACACATGCAACGGCAAATCGCCTTTGATGCAAATCGCTTTGGTCAGTACCAAACCCAAACTCAACAACAACCACAAACACGACAACTACCTAACGCAAATTCGTTTACAAATAACAACCCAACCAAACGTATGAGATCTACTGATAGCGGACAGACAAAAATGAGTATAGAAGAAACTCGAAACCAAGAAGAAGAAAGTAATTTACCATATGACCCATATAATTTCTATCATGACCCAAATTTTTATTACTATCCAGCATACTATCCTGAACAATACCACCCACAATACTTAAACTATCAAGACCCTCAAATACCCATAAAAGAGGAACAAAATGAAGAAGAAAAATCTGATATTGTCACCGGGCCAACTGAAAATTTTAAGCCACCAGCCTCGGAACCCTCCAATACATAATTATCCCTCACAAAGGAGATAAATTAAAATGTCTAATATATACAGGATCCACAGTTAATATGATGAGTACTAATGTTTTCAACTTACCAGTCAGTGATACAGAATGCCTCCTCCACATTTACCAGTCAATAATTATTTTAAAAACCAACATAAATTCCTGTTACACCAATTTTCAACAAACTATGACCTCTTAATTGGCAGAAATTTACTGTCACAAGCGCAAGCTGTGATAGATTACAAAAATAAAACAGTAACACTTTATAATTATAAACACAAACTTATTAATCAAACTGTCAAAAAGGAACCAAAACAATCACAAGAAACTAACTTTCAATGTCAAGAACCCATTCTCAATACCGAAACTAATCTCACTCCAAGTTTCTATAGATTAGACCATTTGAATAGCGAAGAAAAATGTAGAACTAAATCTTTACTTCAACAATATGAACACATCCAATACAAAAAAGGCGATAAGTTAACTTTCAGCAACCAAGAAAAACATACCATAAATACTACACATAACTCACCCATTTATGCCAAATATAATTACCCTCAAGCTTATGAACAAGAAGTTGAAACCCAAATCGAAGAAATGCTACAACAAGGCATTATTCGTGCTAGTAATTCTCCATACAATAGCCCCATCTGGGTTGTGCCAAAAAAAATAAGATGCTTCAGGAGAAGAAAAATTTAGAATCGTCATTGATTATAGAAAACTCAACGAAATTACAGTAAATGACCGATATCCCATTCCAAATATGGATGAAATACTAGGAAAATTGGGAAAATGTAACTATTTCACCACAATAGACCTAGCTAAAGGATTTCACCAAGTTGAAATGGATCATGACTCTATTGCCAAAACAGCTTTCTCCACCAAAAATGGCCACTATGAATATTTACGTATGCCATTCGGTTTAAAAAATGCACCTGCAACATTCCAACGTTGCATGAATAATATTCTTCGCCCCCTTTTAAATAAACACTGTCTTGTTTACCTTGATGATATAATTGTATTTTCCACATCGCTTGATGAACATTTAAATTCACTCCGATTAGTCTTTGATAAATTAGCTGAAGCCAACCTAAAACTCCAACCCGATAAATGTGAATTTTTAAGGGAAGAAACTACATTTTTAGGACACGTCATAACACCACATGGAATAAAACCCAATCCTCAGAAAATCAAAACTATCACAGATTATCCGTTACCAACAAAAACAAAAAGAAATTAAAGCATTTCTAGGATTAACTGGTTATTACCGAAAATTCATTCCCAATTTCTCTGACATTGCAAAACCCATGACAATAGCACTAAAAAAAAGATGCAAAAATAGATACAAAAAACCCTGAATATGTTTCCTCATTTGAAAAACTTAAATGCCTCATATCAGATGACCCGATTTTAATAATTCCAAATTTCAATCGTAAATTTTCCTTAACCACAGACGCTAGTAATGTAGCTCTTGGTGCTGTACTTTCACAAGGTAGCCATCCAGTTAGTTACATAAGTCGAACATTAAATAATCATGAATTAAATTATAGCGCCATCGAAAAATAACTTTTAGCCATTGTATGGGCTACCAAAACCTTTCGTCACTACTTGTTAGGACGCCATTTTGAAATACTAAGTGATCATCAACCATTATGTTGGTCACACCGAATGAAAGACCCAAACTCAAAATTGTCCCGTTGGAAAATTAAATTGTCCGAATATGATTTCGATATCAAATACATTAAAGGTAAAGAAAATTACGTAGCTGATGCTCTATCCCGAGTAAAATTAGAACATACTTACTTCGGCGAGCAAACACAACATAGCTCCAATGAAGACAGCAGTAATCTCATTAGCATCACTGAAAAACCAGTTAATACATTCAATAGACAAATAATATTTTCCAAAGGCCCATCAAGTATTAAACACGAAACCTACTTTAATAAACAAATAACTCACATCTCTTATGATGAAATGACAAATGAAAAAGCAGAATTATACCTAATCAACCACTTCTGTACTAAATCCAGTGCTCTGTACATAGACAATGATGCAGATTTTGAAATGCTCCAAGTAGCACATCAAACGATTATTAACACAAAACATACCAAAATTGTTCGCAGCCTCATTTTATTAAAAAAGATACCCTCATATGCTAAATTTAAAGAATTAGTTCTGACAACCCACGAAAAACTCTTACACCCAGGAATACAGAAAACAAACAAACTCTTCGGCGAAACATATTATTTCCCAAATAGTCAATTACTCATTCAGAACATAATAAATGAATGCCACATTTGTAACCTATCCAAAACAGAACATCGTAATACGAATATGCCAATGAAAATCACGCCTAAGCCCGAACACTGTCGCGATAAGTTCGTAATAGACATCTACTCTTCTGAAGGCAACCATTATTTAAGTTGCATAGACATCTACTCAAAATTTGCCAGTCTCGAAAAAATAAAAACAAAAGATTGGATAGAATGCAAAAATGCTCTTTAATGTTTTAGGGAAACCCAGACTATTAAAAGCAGACAGAGACGGCGCATTCTCCAGCCTAGCCCTTAAACGATGGCTCGATAGCGAAAATATAGAGTTAAAACTTAATACAGCAAAGACAGGTATAGCAGACATAGAAAGATTATACAAAACCATAAACGAAAAAATTCGTATAATAAAAAATTCAGACGACAATGAAAACAAACTAAGCAAGATAGAAACAATGCTTTACATATACAACCACAAAACCAAACATGACACTACAGGACAGACTCCCGCTCACATATTTCTTTACGCCGGACAACCAACTCTAAATACTCAAGAAATAAAGGAAAACAAAATCAATGAAATAAACAAAAACAGACAGGAATATGAAATCGACACCAAATATAGAAAAGGCCCGCTACAGAAAGGAAAATTAGAAAACCTATTTAAATCCAATAAAAACATAGAACAAGTTGATCCCGACCATTACAAAATCACTAATAGAAATAGAGACACATACTATTATAAAACACAGTTCAAGAAAAAAAAGAAAATTAATCACATCCCAATTCCGCAGGTCTCTGGATCACAGTGATGTCACTCCTTTTACTTATTACCCCAGGTCACACTCAACAAATTCAAATATGTAACATCGATACAGATCATGGTTACCTACTCTTCTCAAGTAAACCAATTCAATTGCCATCAGCAGGTGAACATCATTGTTTAAGAATAAATTTAACAGAAATTAACACAATAACTGAGTCATTCGGTAACAAAATACTCAATACCTTAGCACCAACCAGAAATACATTTTTATACAATAAACAACTCAAAGATTTAATGGGATAACAATTCATCAAGAAAATAGACAAAAACGAGGATTACTTAACATAGTAGGCACCGCATACAAATATCTTTTTGGAACAATCGACGAAAACGATAGAGTAGAAATTCAAAATAATCTAGAAACCGTTGCTCAAAATTCAGTCAAAGTCCACGAATTAAATGACGTAATACAATTAGTAAATAGTAGATTAGAAAAACTCAAACAATATGAAGATAATCGCAACAGTATTGACACACTTACATACGAACTCATGCAATTCATTGAATTTATTGAAGACATTGAAATGGGAATGCAACTTTCCCGACTCGGACTTTTTAACCCAAAACTATTAAACTATGACAAATTAGAAAATGTCAACAGCCAAAATATACTACTTATTAAAACATCCACTTGGATTAATCATAAAGACAACCATTTACTTATTATATCCCACATACCTATTGCACATGAAGAAAAAAATACAGTTAAAACAAGTGGGTAAGGCTACAGTCGGGCGCCCGACAGTAAGATACCCTTCTCCCAATTTTCCAAATCCGTTACAAACTTGTAACCACACTCATAATGCCAAACAGAAAATTCTGCACAAATTCTTTTACTACATATAGCTTACTCGCTCGCACTCACACAGCGACGCGCGTAAAGAATAAAGCGACACGACGCAACGTCGACGTCGGCGTCAACTCCTCAAAGCAGCGCGTCGGCTGCTGCCCGTACGGAACATTTGTACTGAAAACGTTGACTTGAATAACTTCTGTGTTATTGGTCCGATCGGAATGTTATTTGGAGGATATGTTTATATGGCACTCAGCTTTATACATACCGAAGCAGAACGTTATGGGTTTAATACTTTGCTTAATAATCGCAAATAACCGATTTGCGGGGGCGGTGGGCGTGGCAGCAAACATTTGAAATAAACTTTATCTGCCTGTGATTAATAGGAACCTTCATGCCAAATTTGGTGTCTCTAGCTTTTTTAATAGCTGAGATCTGTTGTCTCATACAGACGGACAGACGGACAGACGGACAGACAGACGGACATGTCTCAATCGACTCGGCTAGTGATCCTGAGCAAGAATATATATACTTTATGGGGTCTGCCACGCCTCCTTATGCCTGTTACATACATTTTGCACAAAGTTAGTATACCCTTTTTTGACCATTTTCAATGGTCGAAGGGTATAATTACCCCCTACCCTGACCACAATGGTTATCAATTAGACTACTAAGTCCTATTATGAAAACAAAAATAAAATCTACAACGAAGAACATGAAGAAGTACACAACGATTGTATTACAAGTATAATTAAAAGTAAAAACCCGATCTGTAATTTTACCCCCATAAATACAAAAGAAATGATTAAGTATATCGAACCTAATATAATTTTAACTTGGAACCTAACCGAAACAACTATCACACAAAATTGTCAAAAATCATATAGCAATATAAAAATTAGTGGAAATAAAATTATAAGAATAACCCAGTGTAAACTTGAAATTGGAAACATTATTCTAAGCATCTGTAATTTTACCCCCATAAATACAAAAGAAATGATTAAGTATATCGAACCTAATATAATTTTAACTTGGAACATAACCGAAACAACTATCACACAAAATTGTCAAAAATCAAATAGCAATAACAGCATAATGACATTGTTAAACTTATATCACAAAATAATTTTACATTTTACATGATTATAATAATTATAATTTTTATTCTCATTATACTATACTTGTATTCAAAATATGTAACAAAAAACCCAATTACGATGCTATAAGAAAACAAAAAAATGAAAATCATACTTCGACCCCAGAAAATTCTACAGACAATATTGAAACGACACAAAACCCATTGCCCACATTATATCCAGCAGTCTCAGCCTAACCATAGGCTTCCTTTTAAGGGAAGGGAAGTAACGTATTATATACTCACATTAGTATAAACACATAAACTATACAGTATAAACCCCGCACATAAGCATAAACAAAATATTCCTGCACTTAAGATAAGTTAAACAAATGGCCAAAGCCAAGAACAGTTCACAGCATCAAAATATTTATAAACACAAAACTGTCGCCAGCGCATCGCGCACTCAAATAACCACTTATAAACAAAACGGCCACCAGCGCATCACACACTAAAATAACCACTTATAAACAAAACGGCCACCAGCGCATCACACACTCAAATAATGTAAACATAAAATCCAATCCGATTCAGGGTACCAAGCTAAGAAATTGTATTGTACATTTTAGTCTTAAACTGGAGCTCAATAAAACAACAGGCCAAGAAATTGTGTCGCATTTTTTTATTTCAATAATTCAGGGTCTACCTCAGTCTATTGACGGGTAGTTTGTTGGACTCACAAATTTGTAAAAGTAATATTTTACTATATATATATATAAATGCATAGTCAGCATTCCGCTGGCCATGCGCTGACCGCTTACTATGTGTGCCTATAGCATTCCTCCTCCTCCAGAGTCGTCGCTTACTGACAATACATATATATTTATAAGATATGCATATAAGCGTCGCTGCGCTGCTGCCTATGCTGGCAGCGCTGCTTTTAAGCTTTAGGCTAAAAAACCTTTTATATGTAGATCATAAGAACATTATCGATTCAATTTTCAAATGAAGCATAACCTTCTCCGCTTCATTCAATAAATGACATAAATCAAACTACTAAGTGTTTAATTAATTACAATATTAATCATCGACATCATATCTTGCAGTAATCTTTTTTCCATGTTTAAAGAAACATATATTTTTTACTTGCAAGGTAACTACTTTATGTACCTTTTTTTTTTGTCTACTTTGACATCTTTCATAATATTTCCGGTTATATTTTTTAATTCTTTGATGATTATTCTTGAGAACGCATCAGCAACATAGTTGTCTTTACCTCTACTGAAAAATTATATTCCTCGAATTCAAGTCTCATACGAGTAAGTGGTGAGTGGTATATGATAAGTTTTGACTGTAAAATATTCACCATAAATATAGGGTCTGAAGTGGGTTATTGCCCAATGTATTGCTGCTAATTCCTGCTCAGTAGAACTTTTATTACTCTCACCCTTAGTAAATGATCTAGATGCGTATTGAACTTGAAGTTGGTGGCCATTGAGGTCTTGAGATAAAACTGCGCCACATGCCATTTTGCTAGGATCTGTTGTAATACAAAATTCTTTGCTAAAATCGAGGTATTGTAAGAGTGTAGGTTCCATCAGTTTTGTTTTTAGGCCATGGATTTTAAAAAAATACATGGTCTATTAGGTTTGTCGGAATGTGCGTAACAGGCAGAAGGAGACATCTGCGACCCCATAAAGTATATATATTCTTGCTCAGGATCACTAGCCGAGTCGATCTAGCCATGTCTGTCTGTCCGTCTGTCCGTCTGTCTGTCTGTCCGTCTGTCCGTCTGTATGAGCGTCTGATTCTCAGCTATTAAGAAAGCTAGAGACTCCAAATTTGGCATGAAGATTCTTGTATATCCTAGGCAGTAAACGTCGTTCTCAAATTTCTAGTACCACTCCCACCGCCCCCGTAAATCAGTAATTTGTGATTATTAATCAAAACATTAAACTCATAACGTTCTGCTTCGGTATACATAGCTAAATACAATATGAACATGCAAAATACAATATGAACATATCCTCTGAATTACAATACGATCGGACTTATAAAACAAAAGATATTCAAGTCAACGTTTTGGTACGAGCAGCAGCCGGCGCACTGCTTTGAGCAGTTGACGCCGACGTCGACGTCGCGTCGTGTCGCTTTACTCTTTACGCGCGTGTCTGTGTGTGTGTGAGCGAGTCATATATATTAGAATAAGTTAGGAAGAATTCTCTGTCAGAAGTCATGAGTGTGCTTACATGTTTGGTACGGATGTTAAAGGGTATCTGTCTGTCGAGCGCGCCCGTCTGTAGCCTTGCGCACTTGTTATACCCGTGGACCATTGAAAATGGTCAAAAAAGGGTGTATAACTTTTTGCAAAATATATGTAACAGGCATAATGAGGCGTGGCAGACCCCATAAAGTATATATATTCTTGCTCAGGATCACTAGCCCAGTCGATTGAGACATGTCCGTTTGTCTGTCCGTCTGTATGAGAAAACAGATCTCAGCTATTAAAAAAGCTAGAGATACCAAATTTGGCATGAAGGTTCCTATAAACCATAGGCAGATCAAGTTTATATCAAATATTTGATGCCACGCCCACCGCCCCCGCAAATCGGTTATTTGCGATTATTAAGCAAAGTACTCGTATTAAACGCTAAATGCAATATAAACATATTCTGCAAATTACAATCCGATCGGACCAATAACACCGAAGTTATTCAAGTCAACGTTTTCAGTACAAATGTTCGGTACGAGCAGCAGCCGACGCGCTGCTTTGAGCAGTTGACGCCGACGTCGATGTTGCGTCGTGTCGCTTTATTCTTTACGCGCGTCGCTGTGTGAGTGCGAGCGAGTAAGCTATATGTAGTAGAAGTATTTGTGCAGAATTCTCTGTTAAAAATTATGAGTGTGGTTACAAGTTTGTAACGGATTTAGAAAATTGGGAGAAGGGTATCTTACTGTCGGGCGCCCGACTGTAGCCTTACCCACTTGTTTTTGTTTCATTATATTAAAATTTCTATTCGATATAAATATTTTATGGTATATAAACATAAACAGAAAATCCATGGCCTTTTACAGTCACCGCGTGACTGTAGCCTTTCCGACTAGTTCAGTGTAAAAATGCTTTTTGACAGTCTTCTGTCCATTCAAAAGGAAAATTTTTTTTACATAATCGAGTTATGTGCCGTGAATAGTCGGCGAAGTTTTAATGAATATTCTATAATAGTTACAAAATGCAACGAAACGCCTTGCGCTATCTGCATCATGAGGTCCTGGGTAATTTTTGATGGCATCATACTTCTTGTCATCTGGCAGTATCCCTCTATCTGTGCATTTATGTCCCAAAAAGATGACTTCACGCATAAAGAATAAACATTTCTCAGGATGTAGTTTTAGATTGCATTTCCTTCATTTGCGAAAAACATCTGATAAGTTTTTATACCCGCTACTCATAGAGTAGAAGGGTATTATAACTTTGTTCGAACCGAAAATGTATGTAACAGGCAGAAGGAGACATCTCCGACCCCATAAAGTATATATATTCCGTCTATCCGTCTGTCTGTCTGTCCGTCCGTGTGAACACCTGGATCTCAGCTATTAGAAGAGCTAGAGTTCCAGAATTTGCTGACAACATGTGTTATTACTGCAGGCTGATCAAGTTTATTTTGGATTTTAGCCACGCCCCCACCCGCCTCCATAAATTGAAAAAAAATTGATTACAGCCGCAATATTAGCTTTACAGCAACAGTTTTATAAATACGTTGTATTATACTATCTTGCGGAGGTTTCGTAAAATTTCAGTAAGATTGGACTATAAATGTGGAAGATATTAAGGAAATAGTAGTGCCATGCGACCACGTGTTTTTGTCTGTTTTATTATGTTAGATATGCAAGATCCAGGTTCAACTCCGGCGGCAAGCTTTTTTTTCAATTATATGTACCAAAATTATTGCACTGTCATCATTGCAATTTTATCGTGGTAGACAGATAGCTGCAGTAGCTGCGTGGATGTGGTCGCTGACTGTCGAGCGGAAGGGCACGAGTTGTAATCCTACCCAACCCCGATGTTAAGTGGTTGATATTTTTTGGATGTTAGCTTTTTTTCAAGCATTTAAAATTATTAACTAGAATTTTTAGGTGAGTGAGTTGGCATTGTCTTACACACACACACACACACGAGACACAATAATAATTTCTTTTTGGCCTGTACAAGCTGAATGGTCTCATAATGCAACTTTACCGAGCAAATTCAAAATGCGCTAATGGCAGAGCTGTTATAGTTGCAGACTGCATAGGCCGAGTTTTTTGGAGGTCCATGGTTCAAGACCTCGCGTCGGTAAAAAATGTTGTATCTTATTATACCCTTCGACCATTGAAAATGGGCAAAAAAGGGTATACTAACTTTGTGCAAAATGTATGTAACATGCATAAGAAGGCGTGGCAGACCCCATAAAGTATATATATATTCTTGCTCAGGATTACTAGCCGAGCCGATTGAGACATGTCCGTCTGTCTGTCCGTCTGTATGAGACAACAGATCTCAACTATTAAAAAAACCAAAGATACCAAATTTGGCATGAAGGTTCCTATAAACCATAGGCAGATCAAGTTTATATTAAATGTTTGATGCCATGCCCACCGCCCTCGCAAATCGGTTATTTGCGATTAATAAGCAAAGTATTAAACCCATAACGTTCTGCTTTGGTATGTATAAAGCTAAATGCAATATAAACATATTCTCCAAATTACAATCCGATCAGACAAATAACACAGAAGTTATTCAAGTCAACGTTTTCAGTACAAATGTTCGGTACGAGCAGCAGCCGACGCGCTGCTTTGAGCAGTTGACGCCGACGTCGACGTTGCGTCGTGTCGCTTTACTCTTTACGCGCGTCGTTGTGAGTAAGCTATATGTAGTATAAGTATTTATGCAGAATTCTCTGTTTGAAACTATGAAAGTGGTTACACGTTTGTAACGGATTTAGAAAATTGGGAGAAGGGTATCTTAATGTCGGGCGCCCGACTGTAGCCTTACCCACTTGTTATACCCTTCGACCATTGAAAATGGTCAAAAAAGGGTATACTAACTTTGTGCAAAATGTATGTAAAATGCATAAGGAGGCGTGGCAGACCCCATAAAGTATATATATTCTTGGTCAGGATCACTAGCCGAGTCGATTGAGACATGTCCGTCTGTCTGTCCGTCTGTCCGTCTGTATGAGACAACAGATCTCAGCTATTAAAAAAGCTAGAGATACCAAATTTGGCATGAAGGTTCCTATAAACCATAGGCAGATCAAGTTTATATCAACCACCGCCCCCGCAAATCGGTTATTTGCGATTAATAAGCAAAGTATTAAACCCATAACGTTCTGCTTTGGTATGTATAAGGCTTAATGCAATATAAACATATTCTCCAAATTACAATCCGATACAGGCGGACATGTCTCAATCGACTCGGCTAGTGATCCTGAGCAAGAATATATATACTTTATGGGGTCTGCCACGCCTCCTTATGCATTTTACATATATTTTGCACAAAGTTAGTATACCGTTTTTTGACCATTTTCAATGGTCGAAGGGTATAACAAGTGGGTAAGGCTACAGTCGGGCGCCCGACAGTAAGATAACCTTCTCCCTATTTTCTAAATCCGTTACAAACGTGTAACCACTCTTTACGCGAGTCGCTGTGAGTATGCTATATGTAGTATAAGTATTTATGCAGAATTCTCTGTTTGAAACTATGAAAGTGGTTACACGTTTGTAACGGATTTAGAAAATTGGGAGAAGGGTATCTTACTGTCGGGCGCCCGACTGTAGCCTTACCCACTTGTTATACCCTTCGACCATTGAAAATGGTCAAAAAAGGGTATACTAACTTTGTGCAAAATGTATGTAAAATGCATAAGGAGGCGTGGCAGACCCCATAGAGTATATATATTCTTGCTCAGGATCACTAGCCGAGTCGATTGAGATATGTCCGTCTGTCTATCCGTCTGTCCGTCTATATGAGACAACAGATCTCAGCTATTAAAAAAGCTAAAGATACCACATTTGGCATGAAGGTTCCTATAAACCATAGGCAGATCAAGTTTATATCAAATGTTTGATGACACGCCCACCGCCCCCGCAAATCGGTTATTTGCGATTAATAAGCAAAGTATTAAACCCATAACGTTCTGCTTCGGTATGTATAAAGCTAAATGCAATAGAAACATATTCTCCAAATAACAATCCGATGGGACAAATAACACAGAAGTTATTCAAGTCAACGTTTTCAGTACAAATGTTCGGTACGAGCAGCAGCCGACGCGCTGCTTTGAGCAGTTGGCGCCGAGGTCGACGTTGCGTCGTGTCGCTTTACTCTTTACTCGCGTTGCTGTGAGTAAGCTATATGTAGTATAAGTATTTATGCAGAATTCTCTGTTTGAAACTATGAAAGTGGTTACACGTTTGTAACGGATTTAGAAAATTGGGAGAAGGGTATCTTACTGTCGGGCGCCCGACTGTAGCCTTACCCACTTGTTATACCCTTCGACCATTGAAAATGGTCAAAAAAAAGGTATACTAACTTTGTGCAAAATGTATGTAACATGCATAAGGAGGCGTGGCAGACCCCATAAAGTATTTATATTCTTGGTCAGGATCACTAGCCGAGTCGATTGAGACATGTCCGTCTGTCTGTCCGTCTGTCCGTCTGTATGAGACAACAGATCTCAGCTATTAAAAAAGCTAGAGATACCAAATTTGGCATGAAGGTTCCTATAAACCATAGGCAGATCAAGTTTATATCAACCACCGCCCCCGCAAATCGGTTATTTGCGATTAATAAGCAAAGTATTAAACCCATAACGTTCTGCTTTGGTATGTATAAAGCTAAATGCAATATAAACATATTCTCCAAATTACAATCCGATCGGACAAATAACACAGAAGTTATTCAAGTCAACGTTTTCAGTACAAATGTTCGGTACGAGCAGCAGCCGACGCGCTGCTTTGAGCAGTTGACGCCGACGTCGACGTTGCGTCGTGTCGCTTTACTCTTTACGCGCGTTGCTGTGAGTAAGCTATATGTAGTAGAAGTATTTATGCAGAATTCTCTGTTTGAAACTATGAAAGTGGTTACACGTTTGTAACGGATTTAGAAAATTGGGAGAAGGGTATCTTACTGTCGGGCGCCCGACTGTAGCCTTACCCACTTGTTATACCCTTCGACCATTGAAAATTATCAAAAAAGGGTATACTAACTTTGTGCAAATGTATGTAAAATGCATAAGGAGGCGTGGCAGACCCCATAAAGTATATATATTCTTGCTCAGGATCACTACCCCAGTCAAATGAGACATGTCCGTCTGTCTGTCCGTCTGTATGAGACAACAGATCTCAGCTATTAAAAAAGCTAAAGATACCACATTTGGCATGAAGGTTCCTATAAACCATAGGCAGATCAAGTTTATATCAAATGTTTGATGACACGCCCCCCCCCCACCGCCCCCGCAAATCGGTTATTTGCGATTAATAAGCAAAGTATTAAACCCATAACGTTCTGCTTTGGTATGTATAAAGCTAAATGCAATAGAAACATATTCTCCAAATAACAATCCGATGGGACAAATAACACAGAAGTTATTCAAGTCAACGTTTTCAGTACAAATGTTCGGTACGAGCAGCAGCCGACGCGCTGCTTTGAGCAGTTGGCGCCGAGGTCGACGTTGCGTCGTGTCGCTTTACTCTTTACGCGCGTTGCTGTGAGTAAGCTATATGTAGTAGAAGTATTTATGCAGAATTCTCTGTTTGAAACTATGAAAGTGGTTACACGTTCGTAACGGATTTAGAAAATTGGGAGAAGGGTATCTTACTGTCGGGCGCCCGACTGTAGCCTTACCCACTTGTTATACCCTTCGACCATTGAAAATGATCAAAAAAGGGTATACTAACTTTGTGCAAAATGTATGTAAAATGCATAAGGAGGCGTGGCAGACCCCATAAAGTATATATATTCTTGCTCAGGATCACTAGCCGAGTCGATTGAGACATGTCCGTCTGTCTGTCCGTCTGTATGAGACAACAGATCTCAGCTATTAAATAAGCTAGAGATACCAAATTTGGCATGAAGGTTCCTATAAACCATAGGCAGATCAAGTTTATATCAACCACCGCCCCCGCAAATCGGTTATTTGCGATTAATAAGCAAAGTATTAAACCCATAATGTTCTGTAATGTATAAAGCTAAATGCAATATAAACATATTCTCCAAATTACAATCCGATCGGACCAATAACACAGAAGTTATTCAAGTCAACGTTTTCAGTACAAATGTTCGGTACGAGCAGCAGCCGACGCGCTGCTTTGAGCAGTTGGCGCCGACGTCGACGTTGCGTCGTGTCGCTTTACTCTTTACTCGCGTTGCTGTGAGTAAGCTATATGTAGTATAAGTATTTATGCAGAATTCTCTGTTTGAAACTATGAAAGTGGTTACACGTTTGTAACGGATTTAGAAAATTAGGAGAAGGGTATCATACTGTCGGGCGCCCGACTGTAGCCTTACCCACTTGTTATACCCTTCGACCATTGAAAATGGTAAAAAAAGGGTATACTAACTTTGTGCAAAATGTATGTAAAATGCATAAGGAGGCGTGGCAGACCCCATAAAGTATATATATTCTTGCTCAGGATCACTAGCCGAGTCGATTGAGACATGTCCGTCTGTCTGTCCGTCTGTCCGTCTGTATGAGACAACAGATCTCAGCTATTAAAAAAGCTAAAGATACCACATTTGGCATGAAGGTTCCTATAAACCATAGGCAGATCAAGTTTATATCAAATGTTTGATGACACGCCCACCGCCCCCGCAAATCGGTTATTTGCGATTAATAAGCAAAGTATTAAACCCATAACGTTCTGCTTTGGTATGTATAAAGCTAAATGCAATATAAACATATTCTCCAAATTACAATCCGATCGGACAAATAACACAGAAGTTATTCAAGTCAACGTTTTCAGTACAAATGTTCGGTACGAGCAGCAGCCGACGCGCTGCTTTGAGCAGTTGGCGCCGACGTCGACGTTGCGTCGTGTCGCTTTACTCTTTACGCGCGTTGCTGTGAGTAAGCTATATGTAGTAGAAGTATTTATGCAGAATTCTCTGTTTGAAACTATGAAAGTGGTTACACGTTTGTAACGGATTTAGAAAAATTGGGAGAAGGGTATCTTACTGTCGGGCGCCCGACTGTAGCCTTACCCACTTGTTATACCCTTCGACCATTGAAAATGATCAAAAAAGGGTGTACTAACTTTGTGCAAAATGTATGTAAAATGCATAAGGAGGCGTGGCAGACCCCATAAAGTATATATATTCTTGCTCAGGATCACTAGCCGAGTCAAATGAGACATGTCCGTCTGTCTGTCCGTCTGTCCGTCTGTATGAGACAACAGATCTCAGCTATTAAAAAAGCTAAAGATACCACATTTGGCATGAAGGTTCCTATAAACCATAGGCAGATCAAGTTAATATCAAATGTTTGATGACACGCCCCCCCCACCGCCCCCGCAAATCGGTTATTTGCGATTAATAAGCAAAGTATTAAACCCATAACGTTCTGCTTTGGTATGTATAAAGCTAAATGCAATATAAACATATTCTCCAAATTACAATCCGATGGGACAAATAACACAGAAGTTATTCAAGTCAACGTTTTCAGTACAAATGTTCGGTACGAGCAGCAGCCGATGCGCTGCTTTGAGCAGTTGGCGCCGACGTCGACGTTGCGTCGTGTCGCTTTACTCTTTACTCGCGTTGCTGTGAGTAAGCTATATGTAGTATAAGTATTTATGCAGAATTCTCTGTTTGAAACTATGAAAGTGGTTACACGTTTGTAACGGATTTAGAAAATTGGGAGAAGGGTATCTTACTGTCGGGCGCCCGACTGTAGCCTTACCCACTTGTTATACCCTTCGACCATTGAAAATGATCAAAAAAGGGTATACTAACTTTGTGCAAAATGTATGTAAAATGCATAAGGAGGCGTGGCAGACCCCATAAAGTATATATATTCTTGCTCAGGATCACTAGCCGAGTCGATTGAGACATGTCCGTCTGTCTGTCCGTCTGTCCGTCTGTCCGTCTGTATGAGACAACAGATCTCAGCTATTAAAAAAGCTAAAGATACCACATTTGGCATGAAGGTTCCTATAAACCATAGGCAGATCAAGTTTATATCAAATGTTTGATGACACGCCCACCGCCCCCGCAAATCGGTTATTTGCGATTAATAAGCAAAGTATTAAACCCATAACGTTCTGCTTTGGTATGTTTAAAGCTAAATGCAATATAAACATATTCTTCAAATTACAATCCGATCGGACAAATAACACAGAAGTTATTCAAGTCAACGTTTTCAGTACAAATGTTCGGTACGAGCAGCAGCCGACGCGCTGCTTTGAGCAGTTGGCGCCGACGTCGACGTTGCGTCGTGTCGCTTTACTCTTTACGCGCGTTGCTGTGAGTAAGCTATATGTAGTAGAAGTATTTATGCAGAGTTCTCTGTTTGAAACTATGAAAGTGGTTACACGTTTGTAACGGATTTAGAAAATTGGGAGAAGGGTATCTTACTGTCGGGCGCCCGACTGTAGCCTTACCCACTTGTTATACCCTTCGACCATTGAAAATGATCAAAAAAGGGTGTACTAACTTTGTGCAAAATGTATGTAAAATGCATAAGGAGGCGTGGCAGACCCCATAAAGTATATATATTCTTGCTCAGGATCACTAGCCGAGTCAAATGAGACATGTCCGTCTGTCTGTCCGTCTGTATGAGACAACAGATCTCAGCTATTAAAAAAGCTAAAGATACCACATTTGGCATGAAGGTTCCTATAAACCATAGGCAGATCAAGTTTATATCAAATGTTTGATGACACGCCCCCCCCACCGCCCCCGCAAATCGGTTATTTGCGATTAATAAGCAAAGTATTAAACCCATAACGTTCTGCTTTGGTATGTATAAAGCTAAATGCAATATAAACATATTCTCCAAATTACAATCCGATCGGACAAATAACACAGAAGTTATTCAAGTCAACGTTTTCAGTACAAATGTTCGGTACGAGCAGCAGCCGACGCGCTGCTTTGAGCAGTTGGCGCCGACGTCGACGTTGCGTCGTGTCGCTTTACTCTTTACTCGCGTTGCTGTGAGTAAGCTATATGTAGTATAAGTATTTATGCAGAATTCTCTGTTTGAAACTATGAAAGTGGTTACACGTTTGTAACGGATTTAGAAAATTAGGAGAAGGGTATCTTACTGTCGGGCGCCCGACTGTAGCCTTACCCACTTGTTATACCCTTCGACCATTGAAAATGATCAAAAAAGGGTGTACTAACTTTGTGCAAAATGTATGTAAAATGCATAAGGAGGCGTGGCAGACCCCATAAAGTATATATATTCTTGCTCAGGATCACTAGCCGAGTCAAATGAGACATGTCCGTCTGCCTGTCCGTCTGTCCGTCTGTATGAGACAACAGATCTCAGCTATTAAAAAAGCTAAAGATACCACATTTGGCATGAAGGTTCCTATAAACCATAGGCAGATCAAGTTTATATCAAATGTTTGATGACACGCCCACCGCCCCCGCAAATCGGTTATTTGCGATTAATAAGCAAAGTATTAAACCCATAACGTTCTGCTTTGGTATGTTTAAAGCTAAATGCAATATAAACATATTCTCCAAATTACAATCCGATCGGACAAATAACACAGAAGTTATTCAAGTCAACGTTTTCAGTACAAATGTTCGGTACGAGCAGCAGCCGACGCGCTGCTTTGAGCAGTTGGCGCCGACGTCGACGTTGCGTCGTGTCGCTTTACTCTTTACGCGCGTTGCTGTGAGTAAGCTATATGTAGTAGAAGTATTTATGCAGAGTTCTCTGTTTGAAACTATGAAAGTGGTTACACGTTTGTAACGGATTTAGAAAATTGGGAGAAGGGTATCTTACTGTCGGGCGCCCGACTGTAGCCTTACCCACTTGTTATACCCTTCGACCATTGAAAATGATCAAAAAAGGGTGTACTAACTTTGTGCAAAATGTATGTAAAATGCATAAGGAGGCGTGGCAGACCCCATAAAGTATATATATTCTTGCTCAGGATCACTAGCCGAGTCAAATGAGACATGTCCGTCTGTCTGTCCGTCTGTCCGTCTGTATGAGACAACAGATCTCAGCTATTAAAAAAGCTAAAGATACCACATTTGGCATGAAGGTTCCTATAAACCATAGGCAGATCAAGTTTATATCAAATGTTTGATGACACGCCCCCCCCACCGCCCCCGCAAATCGGTTATTTGCGATTAATAAGCAAAGTATTAAACCCATAACGTTCTGCTTTGGTATGTATAAAGCTAAATGCAATATAAACATATTCTCCAAATTACAATCCGATCGGACAAATAACACAGAAGTTATTCAAGTCAACGTTTTCAGTACAAATGTTCGGTACGAGCAGCAGCCGATGCGCTGCTTTGAGCAGTTGGCGCCGACGTCGACGTTGCGTCGTGTCGCTTTACTCTTTACTCGCGTTGCTGTGAGTAAGCTATATGTAGTATAAGTATTTATGCAGAATTCTCTGTTTGAAACTATGAAAGTGGTTACACGTTTGTAACGGATTTAGAAAATTGGGAGAAGGGTATCTTACTGTCGGGCGCCCGACTGTAGCCTTACCCACTTGTTATACCCTTCGACCATTGAAAATGATCAAAAAAGGGTATACTAACTTTGTGCAAAATGTATGTAAAATGCATAAGGAGGCGTGGCAGACCCCATAAAGTATATATATTCTTGCTCAGGATCACTAGCCGAGTCGATTGAGACATGTCCGTCTGTCTGTCCGTCTGTCCGTCTGTATGAGACAACAGATCTCAGCTATTAAATAAGCTAGAGATACCAAATTTGGCATGAAGGTTCCTATAAACCATAGGCAGATCAAGTTTATATCAAATGTTTGATGACACGCCCACCGCCCCCGCAAATCGGTTATTGGCGATTAATAAGCAAAGTATTAAACCCATAACGTTCTGCTTTGGTATGTATAAAGCTAAATGCAATATAAACATATTCTCCAAATTACAATCCGATCGGACAAATAACACAGAAGTTATTCAAGTCAACGTTTTCAGTACAAATGTTCGGTACGAGCAGCAGCCGACGCGCTGCTTTGAGCAGTTGGCGCCGACGTCGACGTTGCGTCGTGTCGCTTTACTCTTTACGCGCGTTGCTGTGAGTAAGCTATATGTAGTAGAAGTATTTATGCAGAATTCTCTGTTTGAAACTATGAAAGTGGTTACACGTTTGTAACGGATTTAGAAAATTGGGAGAAGGGTATCTTACTTTCGGGCGCCCGACTGTAGCCTTACCCACTTGTTATACCCTTCGACCATTGAAAATGATCAAAAAAGGGTGTACTAACTTTGTGCAAAAAGTATGTAAAATGCATAAGGAGGCGTGGCAGACCCCATAAAGTATATATATTCTTGCTCAGGATCACTAGCCGAGTCAAATGAGACATGTCCGTCTGTCTGTCCGTCTGTCCGTCTGTATGAGACAACATATCTCAGCTATTAAAAAAGCTAAAGATACCACATTTGGCATGAAGGTTCCTATAAACCATAGGCAGATCAAGTTTATATCAAATGTTTGATGACACGCCCCCCCACCGCCCCCCGCAAATCGGTTATTTGCGATTAATAAGCAAAGTATTAAACCCATAACGTTCTGCTTTGGTATGTATAAAGCTAAATGCAATATAAACATATTCTCCAAATTACAATCCGTTCGGACAAATAACACAGAAGTTATTCAAGTCAACGTTTTCAGTACAAATGTTCGGTACGAGCAGCAGCCGACGCGCTGCTTTGAGCAGTTGGCGCCGACGTCGACGTTGCGTCGTGTCGCTTTACTCTTTACTCGCGTTGCTGTGAGTAAGCTATATGTAGTATAAGTATTTATGCAGAATTCTCTGTTTGAAACTATGAAAGTGGTTACACGTTTGTAACGGATTTAGAAAATTAGGAGAAGGGTATCCTACTGTCGGGCGCCCGACTGTAGCCTTACCCACTTGTTATACCCTTCGACCATTGAAAATGGTCAAAAAAGGGTATACTAACTTTGTGCAAAATGTATGTAAAATGCATAAGGAGGCGTGGCAGACCCCATAAAGTATATATATTCTTGCTCAGGATCACTAGCCGAGTCGATTGAGACATGTCCGTCTGTCTGTCCGTCTGTCCGTCTGTATGAGACAACATATCTCAGCTATTAAAAAAGCTAAAGATACCACATTTGGCATGAAGGTTCCTATAAACCATAGGCAGATCAAGTTTATATCAAATGTTTGATGACACGCCCCCCCACCGCCCCCGCAAATCGGTTATTTGCGATTAATAAGCAAAGTATTAAACCCATAACGTTCTGCTTTGGTATGTTTAAAGCTAAATGCAATATAAACATATTCTTCAAATTACAATCCGATCGGACAAATAACACAGAAGTTATTCAAGTCAACGTTTTCAGTACAAATGTTCGGTACGAGCAGCAGCCGACGCGCTGCTTTGAGCAGTTGGCGCCGACGTCGACGTTGCGTCGTGTCGCTTTACTCTTTACTCGCGTTGCTGTGAGTAAGCTATATGTAGTATAAGTATTTATGCAGAATTCTCTGTTTGAAACTATGAAAGTGGTTACACGTTTGTAACGGATTTAGAAAATTAGGAGAAGGGTATCCTACTGTCGGGCGCCCGACTGTAGCCTTACCCACTTGTTATACCCTTCGACCATTGAAAATGGTCAAAAAAGGGTATACTAACTTTGTGCAAAATGTATGTAAAATGCATAAGGAGGCGTGGCAGACCCCATAAAGTATATATATTCTTGCTCAGGATCACTAGCCGAGTCGATTGAGACATGTCCGTCTGTCTGTCCGTCTGTCCGTCTGTCCGTCTGTATGAGACAACAGATCTCAGCTATTAAAAAAGCTAAAGATACCACATTTGGCATGAAGGTTCCTATAAACCATAGGCAGATCAAGTTTATATCAAATGTTTGATGACACGCCCCCCCCACCGCCCCCGCAAATCGGTTATTTGCGATTAATAAGCAAAGTATTAAACCCATAACGTTCTGCTTTGGTATGTATAAAGCTAAATGCAATATAAACATATTCTCCAAATTACAATCCGATCGGACAAATAACACAGAAGTTATTCAAGTCAACGTTTTCAGTACAAATGTTCGGTACGAGCAGCAGCCGATGCGCTGCTTTGAGCAGTTGGCGCCGACGTCGACGTTGCGTCGTGTCGCTTTACTCTTTATTCGCGTTGCTGTGAGTAAGCTATATGTAGTATAAGTATTTATGCAGAATTCTCTGTTTGAAACTATGAAAGTGGTTACACGTTTGTAACGGATTTAGAAAATTGGGAGAAGGGTATCTTACTGTCGGGCGCCCGACTGTAGCCTTACCCACTTGTTATACCCTTCGACCATTGAAAATGATCAAAAAAGGGTATACTAACTTTGTGCAAAATGTATGTAAAATGCATAAGGAGGCGTGGCAGACCCCATAAAGTATATATATTCTTGCTCAGGATCACTAGCCGAGTCGATTGAGACATGTCCGTCTGTCTGTCCGTCTGTCCGTCTGTATGAGACAACAGATCTCAGCTATTAAATAAGCTAGAGATACCAAATTTGGCATGAAGGTTCCTATAAACCATAGGCAGATCAAGTTTATATCAACCACCGCCCCCGCAAATCGGTTATTTGCGATTAATAAGCAAAGTATTAAACCCATAATGTTCTGTAATGTATAAAGCTAAATGCAATATAAACATATTCTCCAAATTACAATCCGATCGGACCAATAACACAGAAGTTATTCAAGTCAACGTTTTCAGTACAAATGTTCGGTACGAGCAGCAGCCGACGCGCTGCTTTGAGCAGTTGGCGCCGACGTCGACGTTGCGTCGTGTCGCTTTACTCTTTACTCGCGTTGCTGTGAGTAAGCTATATGTAGTATAAGTATTTATGCAGAATTCTCTGTTTGAAACTATGAAAGTGGTTACACGTTTGTAACGGATTTAGAAAATTAGGAGAAGGGTATCTTACTGTCGGGCGCCCGACTGTAGCCTTACCCACTTGTTATACCCTTCGACCATTGAAAATGGTCAAAAAAGGGTATACTAACTTTGTGCAAAATGTATGTAAAATGCATAAGGAGGCGTGGCAGACCCCATAAAGTATATATATTCTTGCTCAGGATCACTAGCCGAGTCGATTGAGACATGTCCGTCTGTCTGTCCGTCTGTCCGTCTGTCCGTCTGTATGAGACAACAGATCTCAGCTATTAAAAAAGCTAAAGATACCACATTTGGCATGAAGGTTCCTATAAACCATAGGCAGATCAAGTTTATATCAAATGTTTGATGACACGCCCACCGCCCCCGCAAATCGGTTATTTGCGATTAATAAGCAAAGTATTAAACCCATAACGTTCTGCTTTGGTATGTATAAAGCTAAATGCAATATAAACATATTCTCCAAATTACAATCCGATCGGACAAATAACACAGAAGTTATTCAAGTCAACGTTTTCAGTACAAATGTTCGGTACGAGCAGCAGCCGACGCGCTGCTTTGAGCAGTTGGCGCCGACGTCGACGTTGCGTCGTGTCGCTTTACTCTTTACTCGCGTTGCTGTGAGTAAGCTATATGTAGTATAAGTATTTATGCAGAATTCTCTGTTTGAAACTATGAAAGTGGTTACACGTTTGTAACGGATTTAGAAAATTGGGAGAAGGGTATCTTACTGTCGGGCGCCCGACTGTAGCCTTACCCACTTGTTATACCCTTCGACCATTGAAAATGATCAAAAAAGGGTATACTAACTTTGTGCAAAATGTATGTAAAATGCATAAGGAGGCGTGGCAGACCCCATAAAGTATATATATTCTTGCTCAGGATCACTAGCCGAGTCGATTGAGACATGTCCGTCTGTCTGTCCGTCTGTCCGTCTGTATGAGACAACAGATCTCAGCTATTAAATAAGCTAGAGATACCAAATTTGGCATGAAGGTTCCTATAAACCATAGGCAGATCAAGTTTATATCAACCACCGCCCCCGCAAATCGGTTATTTGCGATTAATAAGCAAAGTATTAAACCCATAATGTTCTGTAATGTATAAAGCTAAATGCAATATAAACATATTCTCCAAATTACAATCCGATCGGACCAATAACACAGAAGTTATTCAAGTCAACGTTTTCAGTACAAATGTTCGGTACGAGCAGCAGCCGACGCGCTGCTTTGAGCAGTTGGCGCTGACGTCGACGTTGCGTCGTGTCGCTTTACTCTTTACGCGCGTTGCTGTGAGTAAGCTATATGTAGTAGAAGTATTTATGCAGAATTCTCTGTTTGAAACTATGAAAGTGGTTACACGTTTGTAACGGATTTAGAAAATTGGGAGAAGGGTATCTTACTGTCGGGCGCCCGACTGTAGCTTTACCCACTTGTTATACCCTTCGACCATTAAAAATGATCAAAAAAGGGTGTACTAACTTTGTGCAAAATGTATGTAAAATGCATAAGGAGGCGTGGCAGACCCCATAAAGTATATATATTCTTGCTCAGGATCACTAGCCGAGTCAAATGAGACATGTCCGTCTGTCTGTCCGTCTGTCCGTCTGTATGAGACAACAGATCTCAGCTATTAAAAAAGCTAAAGATACCACATTTGGCATGAAGGTTCCTATAAACCATAGGCAGATCAAGTTTATATCAAATGTTTGATGACACGCCCCCCACCGCCCCCGCAAATCGGTTATTTGCGATTAATAAGCAAAGTATTAAACCCATAACGTTCTGCTTTGGTATGTATAAAGCTAAATGCAATATAAACATATTCTCCAAATTACAATCCGATCGGACAAATAACACAGAAGTTATTCAAGTCAACGTTTTCAGTACAAATGTTCGGTACGAGCAGCAGCCGATGCGCTGCTTTGAGCAGTTGGCGCCGACGTCGACGTTGCGTCGTGTCGCTTTACTCTTTACTCGCGTTGCTGTGAGTAAGCTATATGTAGTATAAGTATTTATGCAGAATTCTCTGTTTGAAACTATGAAAGTGGTTACACGTTTGTAACGGATTTAGAAAATTGGGAGAAGGGTATCTTACTGTCGGGCGCCCGACTGTAGCCTTACCCACTTGTTATACCCTTCGACCATTGAAAATGATCAAAAAAGGGTATACTAACTTTGTGCAAAATGTATGTAAAATGCATAAGGAGGCGTGGCAGACCCCATAAAGTATATATATTCTTGCTCAGGATCACTAGCCGAGTCGATTGAGACATGTCCGTCTGTCTGTCCGTCTGTCCGTCTGTATGAGACAACAGATCTCAGCTATTAAATAAGCTAGAGATACCAAATTTGGCATGAAGGTTCCTATAAACCATAGGCAGATCAAGTTTATATCAACCACCGCCCCCGCAAATCGGTTATTTGCGATTAATAAGCAAAGTATTAAACCCATAATGTTCTGTAATGTATAAAGCTAAATGCAATATAAACATATTCTCCAAATTACAATCCGATCGGACCAATAACACAGAAGTTATTCAAGTCAACGTTTTCAGTACAAATGTTCGGTACGAGCAGCAGCCGACGCGCTGCTTTGAGCAGTTGGCGCCGACGTCGACGTTGCGTCGTGTCGCTTTACTCTTTACTCGCGTTGCTGTGAGTAAGCTATATGTAGTATAAGTATTTATGCAGAATTCTCTGTTTGAAACTATGAAAGTGGTTACACGTTTGTAACGGATTTAGAAAATTAGGAGAAGGGTATCTTACTGTCGGGCGCCCGACTGTAGCCTTACCCACTTGTTATACCCTTCGACCATTGAAAATGGTCAAAAAAGGGTATACTAACTTTGTGCAAAATGTATGTAAAATGCATAAGGAGGCGTGGCAGACCCCATAAAGTATATATATTCTTGCTCAGGATCACTAGCCGAGTCGATTGAGACATGTCCGTCTGTCTGTCCGTCTGTCCGTCTGTCCGTCTGTATGAGACAACAGATCTCAGCTATTAAAAAAGCTAAAGATACCACATTTGGCATGAAGGTTCCTATAAACCATAGGCAGATCAAGTTTATATCAAATGTTTGATGACACGCCCACCGCCCCCGCAAATCGGTTATTTGCGATTAATAAGCAAAGTATTAAACCCATATCGTTCTGCTTTGGTATGTTTAAAGCTAAATGCAATATAAACATATTCTCCAAATTACAATCCGATCGGACAAATAACACAGAAGTTATTCAAGTCAACGTTTTCAGTACAAATGTTCGGTACGAGCAGCAGCCGACGCGCTGCTTTGAGCAGTTGGCGCCGACGTCGACGTTGCGTCGTGTCGCTTTACTCTTTACGCGCGTTGCTGTGAGTAAGCTATATGTAGTAGAAGTATTTATGCAGAATTCTCTGTTTGAAACTATGAAAGTGGTTACACGTTTGTAACGGATTTAGAAAATTGGGAGAAGGGTATCTTACTGTCGGGCGCCCGACTGTAGCCTTACCCACTTGTTATACCCTTCGACCATTGAAAATGATCAAAAAAGGGTGTACTAACTTTGTGCAAAATGTATGTAAAATGCATAAGGAGGCGTGGCAGACCCCATAAAGTATATATATTCTTGCTCAGGATCACTAGCCGAGTCAAATGAGACATGTCCGTCTGTCTGTCCGTCTGTCCGTCTGTATGAGACAACAGATCTCAGCTATTAAAAAAGCTAAAGATACCACATTTGGCATGAAGGTTCCTATAAACCATAGGCAGATCAAGTTTATATCAAATGTTTGATGACACGCCCACCGCCCCCGAAAATCGGTTATTTGCGATTAATAAGCAAAGTATTAAACCCATAACGTTCTGCTTTGGTATGTATAAAGCTAAATGCAATAGAAACATATTCTCCAAATAACAATCCGATGGGACAAATAACACAGAAGTTATTCAAGTCAACGTTTTCAGTACAAATGTTCGGTACGAGCAGCAGCCGACGCGCTGCTTTGAGCAGTTGGCGCCGAGGTCGACGTTGCGTCGTGTCGCTTAACTCTTTACTCGCGTTGCTGTGAGTAAGCTATATGTAGTATAAGTATTTATGCAGAATTTTCTGTTTGAAACTATGAAAGTGGTTACACGTTTGTAACGGATTTAGAAAATTGGGAGAAGGGTATCTTACTGTCGGGCGCCCGACTGTAGCCTTACCCACTTGTTATACCCTTCGACCATTGAAAATGGTCAAAAAAGGGTATACTAACTTTGTGCAAAATGTATGTAAAATGCATAAGGAGGCGTAGCAGACCCCATAAAGTATATATATTCTTGCTCAGGATCACTAGCCGAGTCGATTGAGACATGTCCGTCTGTCTGTCCGTCTGTCCGTCTGTCCGTCTGTATGAGACAACAGATCTCAGCTATTAAAAAAGCTAAAGATACCACATTTGGCATGAAGGTTCCTATAAACCATAGGCAGATCAAGTTTATATCAAATGTTCGATGACACGCCCACCGCCCCCGCAAATCGGTTATTTGCGATTAATAAGCAAAGTATTAAACCCATAACGTTCTGCTTTGGTATGTATAAAGCTAAATGCAATAGAAACATATTCTCCAAATAACAATCCGATGGGACAAATAACACAGAAGTTATTCAAGTCAACGTTTTCAGTACAAATGTTCGGTACGAGCAGCAGCCGACGCGCTGCTTTGAGCAGTTGGCGCCGAGGTCGACGTTGCGTCGTGTCGCTTAACTCTTTACTCGCGTTGCTGTGAGTAAGCTATATGTAGTATAAGTATTTATGCAGAATTTTCTGTTTGAAACTATGAAAGTGGTTACACGTTTGTAACGGATTTAGAAAATTGGGAGAAGGGTATCTTACTGTCGGGCGCCCGACTGTAGCCTTACCCACTTGTTATACCCTTCGACCATTGAAAATGATCAAAAAAGGGTATACTAACTGTGTGCAAAATGTATGTAAAATGCATAAGGAGGCGTGGCAGACCCCATAAAGTATATATATTCTTGCTCAGGATCACTAGCCGAGTCGATTGAGACATGTCCGTCTGTCTGTCCGTCTGTCCGTCTGTATGAGACAACAGATCTCAGCTATGAAAAAAGCTAGAGATACCAAATTTGGCATGAAGGTTCCTATAAACTATAGGCAGATCAAGTTTATATCAACCACCGCCCCCGCAAATCGGTTATTTGCGATTAATAAGCAAAGTATTAAACCCATAACGTTCTGCTTTGGTATGTATAAAGCTAAATGCAATATAAACATATTCTCCAAATAACAATCCGATGGGACAAATAACACAGAAGTTATTCAAGTCAACGTTTTCAGTACAAATGTTCGGTACGAGCAGCAGCCGACGCGCTGCTTTGAGCAGTTGGCGCCGAGGTCGACGTTGCGTCGTGTCGCTTTACTCTTTACGCGCGTCGCTGTGAGTAAGCTATATGTAGTAGAAGTATTTATGCAGAATTCTCTGTTTGAAACTATGAAAGTGGTTACACGTTTGTAACGGATTTAGAAAATTGGGAGAAGGGTATCTTACTGTCGGGCGCCCGACTGTAGCCTTACCCACTTGTTATACCCTTCGACCATTGAAAATGATCAAAAAAGGGTATACTAACTTTGTGCAAAATGTATGTAAAATGCATAAGGAGGCGTGGCAGACCCCATAAAGTATATATATTCTTGCTCAGGATCACTAGCCGAGTCGATTGAGACATGTCCGTCTGTCTGTCCGTCTGTCCGTCTGTATGAGACAACAGATCTCAGCTATTAAATAAGCTAGAGATACCAAATTTGGCATGAAGGTTCCTATAAACCATAGGCAGATCAAGTTTATATCAAATGTTCGATGACACGCCCACCGCCCCCGCAAATCGGTTATTTGCGATTAATAAGCAAAGTATTAAACCCATAACGTTCTGCTTTGGTATGTATAAAGCTAAATGCAATAGAAACATATTCTCCAAATAACAATCCGATGGGACAAATAACACAGAAGTTATTCAAGTCAACGTTTTCAGTACAAATGTTCGGTACGAGCAGCAGCCGACGCGCTGCTTTGAGCAGTTGGCGCCGAGGTCGACGTTGCGTCGTGTCGCTTTACTCTTTACTCGCGTTGCTGTGAGTAAGCTATATGTAGTATAAGTATTTATGCAGAATTCTCTGTTTGAAACTATGAAAGTGGTTACACGTTTGTAACGGATTTAGAAAATTAGGTGAAGGGTATCTTACTGTCGGGCGCCCGACTGTAGCCTTACCCACTTGTTATACCCTTCGACCATTAAAAATGATCAAAAAAGGGTATACTAACTTTGTGCAAAATGTATGTAAAATGCATAAGGAGGCGTGGCAGACCCCATAAAGTATATATATTCTTGCTCAGGATCACTAGCCGAGTCGATTGAGACATGTCCGTCTGTCTGTCCGTCTGTCCGTCTGTATGAGACAACAGATCTCAGCTATTAAAAAAGCTAGAGATACCAAATTTGGCATGAAGGTTCCTATAAACCATAGGCAGATCAAGTTTATATCAACCACCGCCCCCGCAAATCGGTTATTTGCGATTAATAAGCAAAGTATTAAACCCATAACGTTCTGCTTTGGTATGTATAAAGCTAAATGCAATATAAACATATTCTCCAAATAACAATCCGATGGGACAAATAACACAGAAGTTATTCAAGTCAACGTTTTCAGTACAAATGTTCGGTACGAGCAGCAGCCGACGCGCTGCTTTGAGCAGTCGAGGTCGACGTTGCGTCGTGTCGCTTTACTCTTTACGCGCGTCGCTGTGAGTAAGCTATATGTAGTAGAAGTATTTATGCAGAATTCTCTGTTTGAAACTATGAAAGTGGTTACACGTTTGTAACGGATTTAGAAAATTGGGAGAAGGGTATCTTACTGTCGGGCGCCCGACTGTAGCCTTACCCACTTGTTATACCCTTCGACCATTAAAAATGATCAAAAAAGGGTATACTAACTTTGTGCAAAATGTATGTAAAATGCATAAGGAGGCGTGGCAGACCCCATAAAGTATATATATTCTTGGTCAGGATCACTAGCCGAGTCGATTGAGACATGTCCGTCTGTCTGTCCGTCTGTCCGTCTGTATGAGACAACAGATCTCAGCTATTAAAAAAGCTAAAGATACCACATTTGGCATGAAGGTTCCTATAAACCATAGGCAGATCAAGTTTATATCAAATGTTCGATGACACGCCCACCGCCCCCCGCAAATCGGTTATTTGCGATTAATAAGCAAAGTATTAAACCCATAACGTTCTGCTTTGGTATGTATAAAGCTAAATGCAATAGAAACATATTCTCCAAATAACAATCCGATGGGACAAATAACACAGAAGTTATTCAAGTCAACGTTTTCAGTACAAATGTTCGGTACGAGCAGCAGCCGACGCGCTGCTTTGAGCAGTTGGCGCCGAGGTCGACGTTGCGTCGTGTCGCTTTACTCTTTACTCGCGTTGCTGTGAGTAAGCTATATGTAGTATAAGTATTTATGCAGAATTCTCTGTTTGAAACTATGAAAGTGGTTACACGTTTGTAACGGATTTAGAAAATTAGGTGAAGGGTATCTTACTGTCGGGCGCCCGACTGTAGCCTTACCCACTTGTTATACCCTTCGACCATTAAAAATGATCAAAAAAGGGTATACTAACTTTGTGCAAAATGTATGTAAAATGCATAAGGAGGCGTGGCAGACCCCATAAAGTATATATATTCTTGGTCAGGATCACTAGCCGAGTCGATTGAGACATGTCCGTCTGTCTGTCCGTCTGTCCGTCTGTATGAGACAACAGATCTCAGCTATTAAAAAAGCTAAAGATACCACATTTGGCATGAAGGTTCCTATAAACCATAGGCAGATCAAGTTTATATCAACCACCGCCCCCGCAAATCGGTTATTTGCGATTAATAAGCAAAGTATTAAACCCATAACGTTCTGCTTTGGTATGTATAAAGCTAAATGCAATATAAACATATTCTCCAAATAACAATCCGATGGGACAAATAACACAGAAGTTATTCAAGTCAACGTTTTCAGTACAAATGTTCGGTACGAGCAGCAGCCGACGCGCTGCTTTGAGCAGTTGGCGCCGAGGTCGACGTTGCGTCGTGTCGCTTTACTCTTTACGCGCGTTGCTGTGAGTAAGCTATATGTAGTAGAAGTATTTATGCAGAATTCTCTGTTTGAAACTATGAAAGTGGTTACACGTTTGTAACGGATTTAGAAAATTAGGTGAAGGGTATCTTACTGTCGGGCGCCCGACTGTAGCCTTACCCACTTGTTATACCCTTCGACCATTAAAAATGATCAAAAAAGGGTATACTAACTTTGTGCAAAATGTATGTAAAATGCATAAGGAGGCGTGGCAGACCCCATAAAGTATATATATTCTTGGTCAGGATCACTAGCCGAGTCGATTGAGACATGTCCGTCTGTCTGTCCGTCTGTCCGTCTGTATGAGACAACAGATCTCAGCTATTAAAAAAGCTAAAGATACCACATTTGGCATGAAGGTTCCTATAAACCATAGGCAGATCAAGTTTATATCAACCACCGCCCCCGCAAATCGGTTATTTGCGATTAATAAGCAAAGTATTAAACCCATAACGTTCTGCTTTGGTATGTATAAAGCTAAATGCAATATAAACATATTCTCCAAATAACAATCCGATGGGACAAATAACACAGAAGTTATTCAAGTCAACGTTTTCAGTACAAATGTTCGGTACGAGCAGCAGCCGACGCGCTGCTTTGAGCAGTTGGCGCCGAGGTCGACGTTGCGTCGTGTCGCTTTACTCTTTACGCGCGTTGCTGTGAGTAAGCTATATGTAGTAGAAGTATTTATGCAGAATTCTCTGTTTGAAACTATGAAAGTGGTTACACGTTTGTAACGGATTTAGAAAATTGGGTGAAGGGTATCTTACTGTCGGGCGCCCGACTGTAGCCTTACCCACTTGTTATACCCTTCGACCATTGAAAATGGTCAAAAAAGGGTATACTAACTTTGTGCAAAATGTATGTAAAATGCATAAGGAGGCGTGGCAGACCCCATAAAGTATATATATTCTTGGTCAGGATCACTAGCCGAGTCGATTGAGACATGTCCGTCTGTCTGTCCGTCTGTCCGTCTGTACGAGACAACAGATCTCAGCTATTAAAAAAGCTAAAGATACCACATTTGGCATGAAGGTTCCTATAAACCATAGGCAGATCAAGTTTATATCAAATGTTTGATGACACGCCCACCGCCCCCGCAAATCGGTTATTTGCGATTAATAAGCAAAGTATTAAACCCATAACGTTCTGCTTTGGTATGTATAAAGCTAAATGCAATATAAACATATTCTCCAAATAACAATCCGATGGGACAAATAACACAGAAGTTAATCAAGTCAACGTTTTCAGTACAAATGTTCGGTACGAGCAGCAGCCGACGCGCTGCTTTGAGCAGTTGGCGCCGACGTCGACGTTGCGTCGTGTCGCTTTACTCTTTACGCGCGTCGCTGTGAGTAAGCTATATGTAGTATAAGTATTTATGCAGAATTCTCTGTTTGAAACTATGAAAGTGGTTACACGTTTGTAACAGATTTAGAAAATTGGGAGAAGGGTATCTTACTGTCGGGCGCCCGACTGTAGCCTTACCCACTTGTTATACCCTTCGACCATTGAAAATGATCAAAAAAGGGTATACTAACTTTGTGCAAAATGTATGTAAAATGCATAAGGAGGCGTGGCAGACCCCATAAAGTATATATATTCTTGCTCAGGATCACTAGCCGAGTCGATTGAGACATGTCCGTCTGTCTGTCCGTCTGTATGAGACAACAGATCTCAACTATTAAAAAAGCTAGAGATACCAAATTTGGCATGAAGGTTCCTATAAACCATAGGCAGATCAAGTTTATATCAAATGTTTGATGACACGCCCACCGCCCCCGCAAGTCGGTTATTTGCGATTAATAAGCAAAGTATTAAACCCATAACGTTCTGCTTTGGTATGTATAAAGCTAAATGCAATATAAACATATTCTCCAAATAACAATCCGATGGGACCAATAACACAGAAGTTATTCAAGTCAACGTTTTCAGTACAAATGTTCGGTACGAGCAGCAGCCGACGCGCTGCTTTGAGCAGTTGGCGCCGACGTCGACGTTGCGTCGTGTCGCTTTACTCTTTACTCGCGTTGCTGTGAGTAAGCTATATGTAGTATAAGTATTTATGCAGAATTCTCTGTTTGAAACTATGAAAGTGGTTACACGTTTGTAACGGATTTAGAAAATTGGGAGAAGGGTATCTTACTGTCGGGCGCCCGACTGTAGCCTTACCCACTTGTTATACCCTTCGACCATTGAAAATGATCAAAAAAGGGTATACTAACTTTGTGCAAAATGTATGTAAAATGCATAAGGAGGCGTGGCAGACCCCATAAAGTATATATATTCTTGCTCAGGATCACTAGCCGAGTCGATTGAGACATGTCCGTCTGTCTGTCCGTCTGTATGAGACAACAGATCTCAACTATTAAAAAAGCTAGAGATACCAAATTTGGCATGAAGGTTCCTATAAACTATAGGCAGATCAAGTTTATATCAACCACCGCCCCCGCAAATCGGTTATTTGCGATTAATAAGCAAAGTATTAAACCCATAACGTTCTGCTTTGGTATGTATAAAGCTAAATGCAATATAAACATATTCTCCAAATAACAATCCGATGGGACCAATAACACAGAAGTTATTCAAGTCAACGTTTTCAGTACAAATGTTCGGTACGAGCAGCAGCCGACGCGCTGCTTTGAGCAGTTGGCGCCGAGGTCGACGTTGCGTCGTGTCGCTTTACTCTTTACGCGCGTTGCTGTGAGTAAGCTATATGTAGTAGAAGTATTTATGCAGAATTCTCTGTTTGAAACTATGAAAGTGGTTACACGTTTGTAACGGATTTAGAAAATTGGGAGAAGGGTATCTTACTGTCGGGCGCCCGACTGTAGCCTTACCCACTTGTTATACCCTTCGACCATTGAAAATGATCAAAAAAGGGTATACTAACTTTGTGCAAAATGTATGTAAAATGCATAAGGAGGCGTGGCAGACCCCATAAAGTATATATATTCTTGCTCAGGATCACTAGCCGAGTCGATTGAGACATGTCCGTCTGTCTGTCCGTCTGTCCGTCTGTATGAGACAACAGATCTCAGCTATTAAAAAAGCTAGAGATACCAAATTTGGCATGAAGGTTCCTATAAACTATAGGCAGATCAAGTTTATATCAAACGTTTGATGCCACCCGCCCCCGCAAATCGGTTATTTGCGATTAATAAGCAAAGTATTAAACCCATAACGTTCTGCTTTGGTATGTATAAAGCTAAATGCAATATAAACATATTCTCCAAATAACAATCCGATGGGACCAATAACACAGAAGTTATTCAAGTCAACGTTTTCAGTACAAATGTTCGGTACGAGCAGCAGCCGACGCGCTGCTTTGAGCAGTTGGCGCCGAGGTCGACGTTGCGCCGTGTCGCTTTACTCTTTACGCGCGTTGCTGTGAGTAAGCTATATGTAGTAGAAGTATTTATGCAGAATTCTCTGTTTGAAACTATGAAAGTGGTTACACGTTTGTAACGGATTTAGAAAATTGGGAGAAGGGTATCTTACTGTCGGGCGCCCGACTGTAGCCTTACCCACTTGTTATACCCTTCGACCATTGAAAATGGTCAAAAAAGGGTATACTAACTTTGTGCAAAATGTATGTAAAATGCATAAGGAGGCGTGGCAGACCCCATAAAGTATATATATTCTTGCTCAGGATCACTAGCCGAGTCGATTGAGACATGTCCGTCTGTCTGTCCGTCTGTCCGTCCGTCCGTCTGTCCGTCTGTATGAGACAACAGATCTCAGCTATTAAAAAAGCTAGAGATACCAAATTTGGCATGAAGGTTCCTATAAACCATAGGCAGATCAAGTTTATATCAAATGTTTGATGCCACGCCCACCGCCCCCGCAAATCGGTTATTTGCGATTAATAAGCAAAGTATTAAACCCATAACGTTCTGCTTTGGTATGTATAAAGCTAAATGCAATATAAACATATTCTCCAAATAACAATCCGATGGGACCAATAACACAGAAGTTATTCAAGTCAACGTTTTCAGTACAAATGTTCGGTACGAGCAGCAGCCGACGCGCTGCTTTGAGCAGTTGGCGCCGAGGTCGACGTTGCGTCGTGTCGCTTTACTCTTTACGCGCGTTGCTGTGAGTAAGCTATATGTAGTAGAAGTATTTATGCAGAATTCTCTGTTTGAAACTATGAAAGTGGTTACACGTTTGTAACGGATTTAGAAAATTGGGAGAAGGGTATCTTACTGTCGGGCGCCCGACTGTAGCCTTACCCACTTGTTATACCCTTCGACCATTGAAAATGGTCAAAAAAGGGTATACTAACTTTGTGCAAAATGTATGTAAAATGCATAAGGAGGCGTGGCAGACCCCATAAAGTATATATATTCTTGCTCAGGATCACTAGCCGAGTCGATTGAGACATGTCCGTCTGTCTGTCCGTCTGTCCGTCCGTCCGTCTGTCCGTCTGTATGAGACAACAGATCTCAGCTATTAAAAAAGCTAGAGATACCAAATTTGGCATGAAGGTTCCTATAAACCATAGGCAGATCAAGTTTATATCAAATGTTTGATGCCACGCCCACCGCCCCCGCAAATCGGTTATTTGCGATTAATAAGCAAAGTATTAAACCCATAACGTTCTGCTTTGGTATGTATAAAGCTAAATGCAATATAAACATATTCTCCAAATAACAATCCGATGGGACCAATAACACAGAAGTTATTCAAGTCAACGTTTTCAGTACAAATGTTCGGTACGAGCAGCAGCCGACGCGCTGCTTTGAGCAGTTGGCGCCGAGGTCGACGTTGCGTCGTGTCGCTTTACTCTTTACGCGCGTTGCTGTGAGTAAGCTATATGTAGTAGAAGTATTTATGCAGAATTCTCTGTTTGAAACTATGAAAGTGGTTACACGTTTGTAACGGATTTAGAAAATTGGGAGAAGGGTATCTTACTGTCGGGCGCCCGACTGTAGCCTTACCCACTTGTTATACCCTTCGACCATTGAAAATGGTCAAAAAAGGGTATACTAACTTTGTGCAAAATGTATGTAAAATGCATAAGGAGGCGTGGCAGACCCCATAAAGTATATATATTCTTGCTCAGGATCACTAGCCGAGTCGATTGAGACATGTCCGTCTGTCTGTCCGTCTGTCCGTCTGTATGAGACAACAGATCTCAGCTATTAAAAAAGCTAGAGATACCAAATTTGGCATGAAGGTTCCTATAAACCATAGGCAGATCAAGTTTATATCAAATGTTTGATGCCACGCCCACCGCCCCCGCAAATCGGTTATTTGCGATTAATAAGCAAAGTATTAAACCCATAACGTTCTGCTTTGGTATGTATAAAGCTAAATGCAATATAAACATATTCTCCAAATAACAATCCGATGGGACCAATAACACAGAAGTTATTCAAGTCAACGTTTTCAGTACAAATGTTCGGTACGAGCAGCAGCCGACGCGCTGCTTTGAGCAGTTGGCGCCGAGGTCGACGTTGCGTCGTGTCGCTTTACTCTTTACGCGCGTTGCTGTGAGTAAGCTATATGTAGTAGAAGTATTTATGCAGAATTCTCTGTTTGAAACTATGAAAGTGGTTACACGTTTGTAACGGATTTAGAAAATTGGGAGAAGGGTATCTTACTGTCGGGCGCCCGACTGTAGCCTTACCCACTTGTTATACCCTTCGACCATTGAAAATGGTCAAAAAAGGGTATACTAACTTTGTGCAAAATGTATGTAAAATGCATAAGGAGGCGTGGCAGACCCCATAAAGTATATATATTCTTGCTCAGGATCACTAGCCGAGTCGATTGAGACATGTCCGTCTGTCTGTCCGTCTGTCCGTCTGTATGAGACAACAGATCTCAGCTATTAAAAAAGCTAGAGATACCAAATTTGGCATGAAGGTTCCTATAAACCATAGGCAGATCAAGTTTATATCAAATGTTTGATGCCACGCCCACCGCCCCCGCAAATCGGTTATTTGCGATTAATAAGCAAAGTATTAAACCCATAACGTTCTGCTTTGGTATGTATAAAGCTAAATGCAATATAAACATATTCTCCAAATAACAATCCGATGGGACCAATAACACAGAAGTTATTCAAGTCAACGTTTTCAGTACAAATGTTCGGTACGAGCAGCAGCCGACGCGCTGCTTTGAGCAGTTGGCGCCGAGGTCGACGTTGCGTCGTGTCGCTTTACTCTTTACGCGCGTTGCTGTGAGTAAGCTATATGTAGTAGAAGTATTTATGCAGAATTCTCTGTTTGAAACTATGAAAGTGGTTACACGTTTGTAACGGATTTAGAAAATTGGGAGAAGGGTATCTTACTGTCGGGCGCCCGACTGTAGCCTTACCCACTTGTTATACCCTTCGACCATTGAAAATGGTCAAAAAAGGGTATACTAACTTTGTGCAAAATGTATGTAAAATGCATAAGGAGGCGTGGCAGACCCCATAAAGTATATATATTCTTGCTCAGGATCACTAGCCGAGTCGATTGAGACATGTCCGTCTGTCTGTCCGTCTGTCCGTCCGTCCGTCTGTCCTTCTGTATGAGACAACAGATCTCAGCTATTAAAAAACTAGAGATACCAAATTTGGCATGAAGGTTCCTATAAACCATAGGCAGATCAAGTTTATATCAAATGTTTGATGACACGCCCCCCCCCACCGCCCCCGCAAATCGGTTATTTGCGATTAATAAGCAAAGTATTAAACCCATAACGTTCTGCTTTGGTATGTATAAAGCTAAATGCAATATAAACATATTCTCCAAATAACAATCCGATGGGACCAATAACACAGAAGTTATTCAAGTCAACGTTTTCAGTACAAATGTTCGGTACGAGCAGCAGCCGACGCGCTGCTTTGAGCAGTTGGCGCCGAGGTCGACGTTGCGTCGTGTCGCTTTACTCTTTACGCGCGTTGCTGTGAGTAAGCTATATGTAGTAGAAGTATTTATGCAGAATTCTCTGTTTGAAACTATGAAAGTGGTTACACGTTTGTAACGGATTTAGAAAATTGGGAGAAGGGTATCTTACTGTCGGGCGCCCGACTGTAGCCTTACCCACTTGTTATACCCTTCGACCATTGAAAATGGTCAAAAAAGGGTATACTAACTTTGTGCAAAATGTATGTAACATGCATAAGGAGGCGTGGCAGACCCCATAAAGTATATATATTCTTGCTCAGGATCACTAGCCGAGTCGATTGAGACATGTCCGTCTGTCTGTCCGTCTGTCCGCCCGTCCGTCTGTCCTTCTGTATGAGACAACAGATCTCAGCTATTAAAAAAACTAGAGATACCAAATTTGGCATGAAGGTTCCTATAAACCATAGGCAGATCAAGTTTATATCAAATGTTTGATGCCACGCCCACCGCCCCCGCAAATCGGTTATTTGCGATTAATAAGCAAAGTATTAAACCCATAACGTTCTGCTTTGGTATGTATAAAGCTAAATGCAATATAAACATATTCTTCAAATAACAATCCGATGGGACCAATAACACAGAAGTTATTCAAGTCAACGTTTTCAGTACAAATGTTCGGTACGAGCAGCAGCCGACGCGCTGCTTTGAGCAGTTGGCGCCGAGGTCGACGTTGCGTCGTGTCGCTTTACTCTTTACGCGCGTTGCTGTGAGTAAGCTATATGTAGTAGAAGTATTTATGCAGAATTCTCTGTTTGAAACTATGAAAGTGGTTACACGTTTGTAACGGATTTAGAAAATTGGGAGAAGGGTATCTTACTGTCGGGCGCCCGACTGTAGCCTTACCCACTTGTTATACCCTTCGACCATTGAAAATGGTCAAAAAAGGGTATACTAACTTTGTGCAAAATGTATGTAACATGCATAAGGAGGCGTGGCAGACCCCATAAAGTATATATATTCTTGGTCAGGATCACTAGCCGAGTCGATTGAGACATGTCCGTCTGTCTGTCCGTCTGTCCGTCCTGTCCGTCTGTATGAGACAACAGATCTCAGCTATTAAAAAAGCTAGAGATACCAAATTTGGCATGAAGGTTCCTATAAACCATAGGCAGATCAAGTTTATATCAAATGTTTGATGCCACGCCCACCGCCCCCGCAAATCGGTTATTTGCGATTAATAAGCAAAGTATTAAACCCATAACGTTCTGCTTTGGTATGTATAAAGCTAAATGCAATATAAACATATTCTCCAAATAACAATCCGATGGGACCAATAACACAGAAGTTATTCAAGTCAACGTTTTCAGTACAAATGTTCGGTACGAGCAGCAGCCGACGCGCTGCTTTGAGCAGTTGGCGCCGAGGTCGACGTTGCGTCGTGTCGCTTTACTCTTTACGCGCGTTGCTGTGAGTAAGCTATATGTAGTAGAAGTATTTATGCAGAATTCTCTGTTTGAAACTATGAAAGTGGTTACACGTTTGTAACGGATTTAGAAAATTGGGAGAAGGGTATCTTACTGTCGGGCGCCCGACTGTAGCCTTACCCACTTGTTATACCCTTCGACCATTGAAAATGGTCAAAAAAGGGTATACTAACTTTGTGCAAAATGTATGTAACATGCATAAGGAGGCGTGGCAGACCCCATAAAGTATATATATTCTTGGTCAGGATCACTAGCCGAGTCGATTGAGACATGTCCGTCTGTCTGTCTCGTCCGTCCGTCTGTATGAGACAACAGATCTCAGCTATTAAAAAAACTAGAGATACCAAATTTGGCATGAAGGTTCCTATAAACCATAGGCAGATCAAGTTTATATCAAATGTTTGATGCCACGCCCACCGCCCCCGCAAATCGGTTATTTGCGATTAATAAGCAAAGTATTAAACCCATAACGTTCTGCTTTGGTATGTATAAAGCTAAATGCAATATAAACATATTCTCCAAATAACAATCCGATGGGACCAATAACACAGAAGTTATTCAAGTCAACGTTTTCAGTACAAATGTTCGGTACGAGCAGCAGCCGACGCGCTGCTTTGAGCAGTTGGCGCCGAGGTCGACGTTGCGTCGTGTCGCTTTACTCTTTACGCGCGTTGCTGTGAGTAAGCTATATGTAGTAGAAGTATTTATGCAGAATTCTCTGTTTGAAACTATGAAAGTGGTTACACGTTTGTAACGGATTTAGAAAATTGGGAGAAGGGTATCTTACTGTCGGGCGCCCGACTGTAGCCTTACCCACTTGTTATACCCTTCGACCATTGAAAATGGTCAAAAAAGGGTATACTAACTTTGTGCAAAATGTATGTAACATGCATAAGGAGGCGTGGCAGACCCCATAAAGTATATATATTCTTGGTCAGGATCACTAGCCGAGTCGATTGAGACATGTCCGTCTGTCTGTCCGTCTGTCCGTCCGTCTGTCCGTCTGTATGAGACAACAGATCTCAGCTATTAAAAAAACTAGAGATACCAAATTTGGCATGAAGGTTCCTATAAACCATAGGCAGATCAAGTTTATATCAAATGTTTGATGCCACGCCCACCGCCCCCGCAAATCGGTTATTTGCGATTAATAAGCAAAGTATTAAACCCATAACGTTCTGCTTTGGTATGTATAAAGCTAAATGCAATATAAACATATTCTTCAAATAACAATCCGATGGGACCAATAACACAGAAGTTATTCAAGTCAACGTTTTCAGTACAAATGTTCGGTACGAGCAGCAGCCGACGCGCTGCTTTGAGCAGTTGGCGCCGAGGTCGACGTTGCGTCGTGTCGCTTTACTCTTTACGCGCGTTGCTGTGAGTAAGCTATATGTAGTAGAAGTATTTATGCAGAATTCTCTGTTTGAAACTATGAAAGTGGTTACACGTTTGTAACGGATTTAGAAAATTGGGAGAAGGGTATCTTACTGTCGGGCGCCCGACTGTAGCCTTACCCACTTGTTATACCCTTCGACCATTGAAAATGGTTAAAAAAAGGGTATACTAACTTTGTGCAAAATGTATGTAACATGCATAAGGAGGCGTGGCAGACCCCATAAAGTATATATATTCTTGGTCAGGATCACTAGCCGAGTCGATTGAGACATGTCCGTCTGTCTGTCCGTCTGTCCGTCCTCGTCGTCGTCTGTATGAGACAACAGATCTCAGCTATTAAAAAAGCTAGAGATACCAAATTTGGCATGAAGGTTCCTATAAACCATAGGCAGATCAAGTTTATATCAAATGTTTGATGCCACGCCCACCGCCCCCGCAAATCGGTTATTTGCGATTAATAAGCAAAGTATTAAACCCATAACGTTCTGCTTTGGTATGTATAAAGCTAAATGCAATATAAACATATTCTCCAAATAACAATCCGATGGGACCAATAACACAGAAGTTATTCAAGTCAACGTTTTCAGTACAAATGTTCGGTACGAGCAGCAGCCGACGCGCTGCTTTGAGCAGTTGGCGCCGAGGTCGACGTTGCGTCGTGTCGCTTTACTCTTTACGCGCGTTGCTGTGAGTAAGCTATATGTAGTAGAAGTATTTATGCAGAATTCTCTGTTTGAAACTATGAAAGTGGTTACACGTTTGTAACGGATTTAGAAAATTGGGAGAAGGGTATCTTACTGTCGGGCGCCCGACTGTAGCCTTACCCACTTGTTATACCCTTCGACCATTGAAAATGGTCAAAAAAGGGTATACTAACTTTGTGCAAAATGTATGTAACATGCATAAGGAGGCGTGGCAGACCCCATAAAGTATATATATTCTTGGTCAGGATCACTAGCCGAGTCGATTGAGACATGTCCGTCTGTCTGTCCGTCTGTCCGTCTGTATGAGACAACAGATCTCAGCTATTAAAAAAACTAGAGATACCAAATTTGGCATGAAGGTTCCTATAAACCATAGGCAGATCAAGTTTATATCAAATGTTTGATGCCACGCCCACCGCCCCCGCAAATCGGTTATTTGCGATTAATAAGCAAAGTATTAAACCCATAACGTTCTGCTTTGGTATGTATAAAGCTAAATGCAATATAAACATATTCTCCAAATAACAATCCGATGGGACCAATAACACAGAAGTTATTCAAGTCAACGTTTTCAGTACAAATGTTCGGTACGAGCAGCAGCCGACGCGCTGCTTTGAGCAGTTGGCGCCGAGGTCGACGTTGCGTCGTGTCGCTTTACTCTTTACGCGCGTTGCTGTGAGTAAGCTATATGTAGTAGAAGTATTTATGCAGAATTCTCTGTTTGAAACTATGAAAGTGGTTACACGTTTGTAACGGATTTAGAAAATTGGGAGAAGGGTATCTTACTGTCGGGCGCCCGACTGTAGCCTTACCCACTTGTTATACCCTTCGACCATTGAAAATGGTCAAAAAAGGGTATACTAACTTTGTGCAAAATGTATGTAACATGCATAAGGAGGCGTGGCAGACCCCATAAAGTATATATATTCTTGGTCAGGATCACTAGCCGAGTCGATTGAGACATGTCCGTCTGTCTGTCCGTCTGTATGAGACAACAGATCTCAGCTATTAAAAAAACTAGAGATACCAAATTTGGCATGAAGGTTCCTATAAACCATAGGCAGATCAAGTTTATATCAAATGTTTGATGCCACGCCCACCGCCCCCGCAAATCGGTTATTTGCGATTAATAAGCAAAGTATTAAACCCATAACGTTCTGCTTTGGTATGTATAAAGCTAAATGCAATATAAACATATTCTCCAAATAACAATCCGATGGGACCAATAACACAGAAGTTATTCAAGTCAACGTTTTCAGTACAAATGTTCGGTACGAGCAGCAGCCGACGCGCTGCTTTGAGCAGTTGGCGCCGAGGTCGACGTTGCGTCGTGTCGCTTTACTCTTTACGCGCGTTGCTGTGAGTAAGCTATATGTAGTAGAAGTATTTATGCAGAATTCTCTGTTTGAAACTATGAAAGTGGTTACACGTTTGTAACGGATTTAGAAAATTGGGAGAAGGGTATCTTACTGTCGGGCGCCCGACTGTAGCCTTACCCACTTGTTATACCCTTCGACCATTGAAAATGGTCAAAAAAGGGTATACTAACTTTGTGCAAAATGTATGTAACATGCATAAGGAGGCGTGGCAGACCCCATAAAGTATATATATTCTTGGTCAGGATCACTAGCCGAGTCGATTGAGACATGTCCGTCTGTCTGTCCGTCTGTCCGTCTGTATGAGACAACAGATCTCAGCTATTAAAAAAACTAGAGATACCAAATTTGGCATGAAGGTTCCTATAAACCATAGGCAGATCAAGTTTATATCAAATGTTTGATGCCACGCCCACCGCCCCCGCAAATCGGTTATTTGCGATTAATAAGCAAAGTATTAAACCCATAACGTTCTGCTTTGGTATGTATAAAGCTAAATGCAATATAAACATATTCTCCAAATAACAATCCGATGGGACCAATAACACAGAAGTTATTCAAGTCAACGTTTTCAGTACAAATGTTCGGTACGAGCAGCAGCCGACGCGCTGCTTTGAGCAGTTGGCGCCGAGGTCGACGTTGCGTCGTGTCGCTTTACTCTTTACGCGCGTTGCTGTGAGTAAGCTATATGTAGTAGAAGTATTTATGCAGAATTCTCTGTTTGAAACTATGAAAGTGGTTACACGTTTGTAACGGATTTAGAAAATTGGGAGAAGGGTATCTTACTGTCGGGCGCCCGACTGTAGCCTTACCCACTTGTTATACCCTTCGACCATTGAAAATGGTCAAAAAAGGGTATACTAACTTTGTGCAAAATGTATGTAACATGCATAAGGAGGCGTGGCAGACCCCATAAAGTATATATATTCTTGGTCAGGATCACTAGCCGAGTCGATTGAGACATGTCCGTCTGTCTGTCCGTCTGTCCGTCCGTCTGTATGAGACAACAGATCTCAGCTATTAAAAAAACTAGAGATACCAAATTTGGCATGAAGGTTCCTATAAACCATAGGCAGATCAAGTTTATATCAAATGTTTGATGCCACGCCCACCGCCCCCGCAAATCGGTTATTTGCGATTAATAAGCAAAGTATTAAACCCATAACGTTCTGCTTTGGTATGTATAAAGCTAAATGCAATATAAACATATTCTCCAAATAACAATCCGATGGGACCAATAACACAGAAGTTATTCAAGTCAACGTTTTCAGTACAAATGTTCGGTACGAGCAGCAGCCGACGCGCTGCTTTGAGCAGTTGGCGCCGAGGTCGACGTTGCGTCGTGTCGCTTTACTCTTTACGCGCGTTGCTGTGAGTAAGCTATATGTAGTAGAAGTATTTATGCAGAATTCTCTGTTTGAAACTATGAAAGTGGTTACACGTTTGTAACGGATTTAGAAAATTGGGAGAAGGGTATCTTACTGTCGGGCGCCCGACTGTAGCCTTACCCACTTGTTATACCCTTCGACCATTGAAAATGGTCAAAAAAGGGTATACTAACTTTGTGCAAAATGTATGTAACATGCATAAGGAGGCGTGGCAGACCCCATAAAGTATATATATTCTTGGTCAGGATCACTAGCCGAGTCGATTGAGACATGACCGTCTGTCTGTCCGTCTGTATGAGACAACAGATCTCAGCTATTAAAAAAAGTAGAGATACCAAATTTGGCATGAAGGTTCCTATAAACCATAGGCAGATCAAGTTTATATCAAATGTTTGATGCCACGCCCACCGCCCCCGCAAATCGGTTATTTGCGATTAATAAGCAAAGTAATATTAAACCCATAACGTTCTGCTTTGGTATGTATAAAGCTAAATGCAATATAAACGATATTCTCCAAATAACAATCCGATGGGACCAATAACACAGAAGTTATTCAAGTCAACGTTTTCAGTACAAATGTTCGGTACAAAGCAGCAGCGCCCTCTTTAGCAGTTAGCGCCAGGTCGACGTTACGTCCGTGTCGCTTTACTCTTCCTACGCGCGTTGCTGTGAGTAAGCTATATGTAGTAGAAGTATTTATGCAGAATTCTCTGTTTGAAACTATGAAAGGGGTTACACGTTTGTAACGGATTTAGAAAATTTGGGAGAAGGGTATCTTACAATGCGCGCCCGACTGTATCATTATAAACTTGTAAACAAATATAACCTTCGACCATTGAAAATGGTCAAAAAAGGGTATACTAACTTTGTGCAAAATGTATGTAACACGCATAAGGAGGCGTGGCAGACCCCATAAAGTATATATATTCTTGCTCAGGATCACTAGCCGAGTCGATTGAGACATCCGTCTGCTCATGTCCATCTGTCATGTGACAACAGATCTCAGCTACTACAAGATTGAATGACCAGAAAGACCAAATGTTCAGCTATTAAGGTATATTTAATAAGATTAGGCAGATGAAGTTTGATAAAATGAATCAAATTTTAAATGATGAAATCCACGCCACGCCCACCGCAAATCCCTTCTCAATTTGGATTAAATCATTAAGCAAAGTATTAAACCCATAACGTTCTGCTTTGGTATGTATAAAGCTAAATGCAATATAAACATATTCTCCAAATAACAATCCGATGGGACCAATAACACAGAAGTTATTCAAGTCAACGTTTTCGGTACAAATGTTCGGTACGAGCAGCAGCCGACGCGCCCTTTGAGAAACGTTGGCCCGGTACGTTGCGTCGTGTCTCGCTTTACTTTTACGCGCTGTTGCTGTGAGTAAGCTATATGTAGTAGAAGTATTTATGCAGAATTCTCTGTTTGAAACTATGAAAGTGGTTACACGTTTGTAACGGATTTAGAAAATTGGGAGAAGGGTATCTTACTGTCGGGCGCCCGACTGTAGCCTTACCCACTTGTTATACCCTTCGACCATTGAAAATGGTCAAAAAAGGGTATACTAACTTTGTGCAAAATGTATGTAACATGCATAAGGAGGCGTGGCAGACCCCATAAAGTATATATATTCTTGGTCAGGATCACTAGCCGAGTCGATTGAGACATGTCCGTCTGTCTGTCCGTCTGTCCGTCCGTCCGTCTGTCCGTCTGTATGAGACAACAGATCTCAGCTATTAAAAAAGCTAGAGATACCAAATTTGGCATGAAGGTTCCTATAAACCATAGGCAGATCAAGTTTATATCAAATGTTTGATGCCACGCCCACCGCCCCCGCAAATCGGTTATTTGCGATTAATAAGCAAAGTATTAAACCCATAACGTTCTGCTTTGGTATGTATAAAGCTAAATGCAATATAAACATATTCTCCAAATAACAATCCGATGGGACCAATAACACAGAAGTTATTCAAGTCAACGTTTTCAGTACAAATGTTCGGTACGAGCAGCAGCCGACGCGCTGCTTTGAGCAGTTGGCGCCGAGGTCGACGTTGCGTCGTGTCGCTTTACTCTTTACGCGCGTTGCTGTGAGTAAGCTATATGTAGTAGAAGTATTTATGCAGAATTCTCTGTTTGAAACTATGAAAGTGGTTACACGTTTGTAACGGATTTAGAAAATTGGGAGAAGGGTATCTTACTGTCGGGCGCCCGACTGTAGCCTTACCCACTTGTTATACCCTTCGACCATTGAAAATGGTCAAAAAAGGGTATACTAACTTTGTGCAAAATGTATGTAACATGCATAAGGAGGCGTGGCAGACCCCATAAAGTATATATATTCTTGGTCAGGATCACTAGCCGAGTCGATTGAGACATGTCCGTCTGTCTGTCCGTCTGTCCGTCCGTCCGTCTGTCCGTCTGTATGAGACAACAGATCTCAGCTATTAAAAAAACTAGAGATACCAAATTTGGCATGAAGGTTCCTATAAACCATAGGCAGATCAAGTTTATATCAAATGTTTGATGCCACGCCCACCGCCCCCGCAAATCGGTTATTTGCGATTAATAAGCAAAGTATTAAACCCATAACGTTCTGCTTTGGTATGTATAAAGCTAAATGCAATATAAACATATTCTCCAAATAACAATCCGATGGGACCAATAACACAGAAGTTATTCAAGTCAACGTTTTCAGTACAAATGTTCGGTACGAGCAGCAGCCGACGCGCTGCTTTGAGCAGTTGGCGCCGAGGTCGACGTTGCGTCGTGTCGCTTTACTCTTTACGCGCGTTGCTGTGAGTAAGCTATATGTAGTAGAAGTATTTATGCAGAATTCTCTGTTTGAAACTATGAAAGTGGTTACACGTTTGTAACGGATTTAGAAAATTGGGAGAAGGGTATCTTACTGTCGGGCGCCCGACTGTAGCCTTACCCACTTGTTATACCCTTCGACCATTGAAAATGGTCAAAAAAGGGTATACTAACTTTGTGCAAAATGTATGTAACATGCATAAGGAGGCGTGGCAGACCCCATAAAGTATATATATTCTTGGTCAGGATCACTAGCCGAGTCGATTGAGACATGTCCGTCTGTCTGTCCGTCTGTCCGTGTCCGTCTGTATGAGACAACAGATCTCAGCTATTAAAAAAACTAGAGATACCAAATTTGGCATGAAGGTTCCTATAAACCATAGGCAGATCAAGTTTATATCAAATGTTTGATGCCACGCCCACCGCCCCCGCAAATCGGTTATTTGCGATTAATAAGCAAAGTATTAAACCCATAACGTTCTGCTTTGGTATGTATAAAGCTAAATGCAATATAAACATATTCTCCAAATAACAATCCGATGGGACCAATAACACAGAAGTTATTCAAGTCAACGTTTTCAGTACAAATGTTCGGTACGAGCAGCAGCCGACGCGCTGCTTTGAGCAGTTGGCGCCGAGGTCGACGTTGCGTCGTGTCGCTTTACTCTTTACGCGCGTTGCTGTGAGTAAGCTATATGTAGTAGAAGTATTTATGCAGAATTCTCTGTTTGAAACTATGAAAGTGGTTACACGTTTGTAACGGATTTAGAAAATTGGGAGAAGGGTATCTTACTGTCGGGCGCCCGACTGTAGCCTTACCCACTTGTTATACCCTTCGACCATTGAAAATGGTCAAAAAAGGGTATACTAACTTTGTGCAAAATGTATGTAACATGCATAAGGAGGCGTGGCAGACCCCATAAAGTATATATATTCTTGGTCAGGATCACTAGCCGAGTCGATTGAGACATGTCCGTCTGTCTGTCCGTCTGTCCGTCCGTCCGTCTGTCCGTCTGTATGAGACAACAGATCTCAGCTATTAAAAAAGCTAGAGATACCAAATTTGGCATGAAGGTTCCTATAAACCATAGGCAGATCAAGTTTATATCAAATGTTTGATGCCACGCCCACCGCCCCCGCAAATCGGTTATTTGCGATTAATAAGCAAAGTATTAAACCCATAACGTTCTGCTTTGGTATGTATAAAGCTAAATGCAATATAAACATATTCTCCAAATAACAATCCGATGGGACCAATAACACAGAAGTTATTCAAGTCAACGTTTTCAGTACAAATGTTCGGTACGAGCAGCAGCCGACGCGCTGCTTTGAGCAGTTGGCGCCGAGGTCGACGTTGCGTCGTGTCGCTTTACTCTTTACGCGCGTTGCTGTGAGTAAGCTATATGTAGTAGAAGTATTTATGCAGAATTCTCTGTTTGAAACTATGAAAGTGGTTACACGTTTGTAACGGATTTAGAAAATTGGGAGAAGGGTATCTTACTGTCGGGCGCCCGACTGTAGCCTTACCCACTTGTTATACCCTTCGACCATTGAAAATGGTCAAAAAAGGGTATACTAACTTTGTGCAAAATGTATGTAACATGCATAAGGAGGCGTGGCAGACCCCATAAAGTATATATATTCTTGGTCAGGATCACTAGCCGAGTCGATTGAGACATGTCCGTCTGTCTGTCCGTCTGTATGAGACAACAGATCTCAGCTATTAAAAAAACTAGAGATACCAAATTTGGCATGAAGGTTCCTATAAACCATAGGCAGATCAAGTTTATATCAAATGTTTGATGCCACGCCCACCGCCCCCGCAAATCGGTTATTTGCGATTAATAAGCAAAGTATTAAACCCATAACGTTCTGCTTTGGTATGTATAAAGCTAAATGCAATATAAACATATTCTCCAAATAACAATCCGATGGGACCAATAACACAGAAGTTATTCAAGTCAACGTTTTCAGTACAAATGTTCGGTACGAGCAGCAGCCGACGCGCTGCTTTGAGCAGTTGGCGCCGAGGTCGACGTTGCGTCGTGTCGCTTTACTCTTTACGCGCGTTGCTGTGAGTAAGCTATATGTAGTAGAAGTATTTATGCAGAATTCTCTGTTTGAAACTATGAAAGTGGTTACACGTTTGTAACGGATTTAGAAAATTGGGAGAAGGGTATCTTACTGTCGGGCGCCCGACTGTAGCCTTACCCACTTGTTATACCCTTCGACCATTGAAAATGGTCAAAAAAGGGTATACTAACTTTGTGCAAAATGTATGTAACATGCATAAGGAGGCGTGGCAGACCCCATAAAGTATATATATTCTTGGTCAGGATCACTAGCCGAGTCGATTGAGACATGTCCGTCTGTCTGTCCGTCTGTCCGTCCGTCCGTCTGTCCGTCTGTATGAGACAACAGATCTCAGCTATTAAAAAAACTAGAGATACCAAATTTGGCATGAAGGTTCCTATAAACCATAGGCAGATCAAGTTTATATCAAATGTTTGATGCCACGCCCACCGCCCCCGCAAATCGGTTATTTGCGATTAATAAGCAAAGTATTAAACCCATAACGTTCTGCTTTGGTATGTATAAAGCTAAATGCAATATAAACATATTCTCCAAATAACAATCCGATGGGACCAATAACACAGAAGTTATTCAAGTCAACGTTTTCAGTACAAATGTTCGGTACGAGCAGCAGCCGACGCGCTGCTTTGAGCAGTTGGCGCCGAGGTCGACGTTGCGTCGTGTCGCTTTACTCTTTACGCGCGTTGCTGTGAGTAAGCTATATGTAGTAGAAGTATTTATGCAGAATTCTCTGTTTGAAACTATGAAAGTGGTTACACGTTTGTAACGGATTTAGAAAATTGGGAGAAGGGTATCTTACTGTCGGGCGCCCGACTGTAGCCTTACCCACTTGTTATACCCTTCGACCATTGAAAATGGTCAAAAAAGGGTATACTAACTTTGTGCAAAATGTATGTAACATGCATAAGGAGGCGTGGCAGACCCCATAAAGTATATATATTCTTGGTCAGGATCACTAGCCGAGTCGATTGAGACATGTCCGTCTGTCTGTCCGTCTGTCCCCCCTCTTCCGTCTGTATGAGACAACAGATCTCAGCTATTAAAAAAACTAGAGATACCAAATTTGGCATGAAGGTTCCTATAAACCATAGGCAGATCAAGTTTATATCAAATGTTTGATGCCACGCCCACCGCCCCCGCAAATCGGTTATTTGCGATTAATAAGCAAAGTATTAAACCCATAACGTTCTGCTTTGGTATGTATAAAGCTAAATGCAATATAAACATATTCTCCAAATAACAATCCGATGGGACCAATAACACAGAAGTTATTCAAGTCAACGTTTTCAGTACAAATGTTCGGTACGAGCAGCAGCCGACGCGCTGCTTTGAGCAGTTGGCGCCGAGGTCGACGTTGCGTCGTGTCGCTTTACTCTTTACGCGCGTTGCTGTGAGTAAGCTATATGTAGTAGAAGTATTTATGCAGAATTCTCTGTTTGAAACTATGAAAGTGGTTACACGTTTGTAACGGATTTAGAAAATTGGGAGAAGGGTATCTTACTGTCGGGCGCCCGACTGTAGCCTTACCCACTTGTTATACCCTTCGACCATTGAAAATGGTCAAAAAAGGGTATACTAACTTTGTGCAAAATGTATGTAACATGCATAAGGAGGCGTGGCAGACCCCATAAAGTATATATATTCTTGGTCAGGATCACTAGCCGAGTCGATTGAGACATGTCCGTCTGTCTGTCCGTCCGTCCGTCTGTATGAGACAACAGATCTCAGCTATTAAAAAAACTAGAGATACCAAATTTGGCATGAAGGTTCCTATAAACCATAGGCAGATCAAGTTTATATCAAATGTTTGATGCCACGCCCACCGCCCCCGCAAATCGGTTATTTGCGATTAATAAGCAAAGTATTAAACCCATAACGTTCTGCTTTGGTATGTATAAAGCTAAATGCAATATAAACATATTCTCCAAATAACAATCCGATGGGACCAATAACACAGAAGTTATTCAAGTCAACGTTTTCAGTACAAATGTTCGGTACGAGCAGCAGCCGACGCGCTGCTTTGAGCAGTTGGCGCCGAGGTCGACGTTGCGTCGTGTCGCTTTACTCTTTACGCGCGTTGCTGTGAGTAAGCTATATGTAGTAGAAGTATTTATGCAGAATTCTCTGTTTGAAACTATGAAAGTGGTTACACGTTTGTAACGGATTTAGAAAATTGGGAGAAGGGTATCTTACTGTCGGGCGCCCGACTGTAGCCTTACCCACTTGTTATACCCTTCGACCATTGAAAATGGTCAAAAAAGGGTATACTAACTTTGTGCAAAATGTATGTAACATGCATAAGGAGGCGTGGCAGACCCCATAAAGTATATATATTCTTGGTCAGGATCACTAGCCGAGTCGATTGAGACATGTCCGTCTGTCTGTCCGTCTGTATGAGACAACAGATCTCAGCTATTAAAAAAACTAGAGATACCAAATTTGGCATGAAGGTTCCTATAAACCATAGGCAGATCAAGTTTATATCAAATGTTTGATGCCACGCCCACCGCCCCCGCAAATCGGTTATTTGCGATTAATAAGCAAAGTATTAAACCCATAACGTTCTGCTTTGGTATGTATAAAGCTAAATGCAATATAAACATATTCTCCAAATAACAATCCGATGGGACCAATAACACAGAAGTTATTCAAGTCAACGTTTTCAGTACAAATGTTCGGTACGAGCAGCAGCCGACGCGCTGCTTTGAGCAGTTGGCGCCGAGGTCGACGTTGCGTCGTGTCGCTTTACTCTTTACGCGCGTTGCTGTGAGTAAGCTATATGTAGTAGAAGTATTTATGCAGAATTCTCTGTTTGAAACTATGAAAGTGGTTACACGTTTGTAACGGATTTAGAAAATTGGGAGAAGGGTATCTTACTGTCGGGCGCCCGACTGTAGCCTTACCCACTTGTTATACCCTTCGACCATTGAAAATGGTCAAAAAAGGGTATACTAACTTTGTGCAAAATGTATGTAACATGCATAAGGAGGCGTGGCAGACCCCATAAAGTATATATATTCTTGGTCAGGATCACTAGCCGAGTCGATTGAGACATGTCCGTCTGTCTGTCCGTCTGTCCGGCTGTTGAGACAACAGATCTCAGCTATTAAAAAAACTAGAGATACCAAATTTGGCATGAAGGTTCCTATAAACCATAGGCAGATCAAGTTTATATCAAATGTTTGATGCCACGCCCACCGCCCCCGCAAATCGGTTATTTGCGATTAATAAGCAAAGTATTAAACCCATAACGTTCTGCTTTGGTATGTATAAAGCTAAATGCAATATAAACATATTCTCCAAATAACAATCCGATGGGACCAATAACACAGAAGTTATTCAAGTCAACGTTTTCAGTACAAATGTTCGGTACGAGCAGCAGCCGACGCGCTGCTTTGAGCAGTTGGCGCCGAGGTCGACGTTGCGTCGTGTCGCTTTACTCTTTACGCGCGTTGCTGTGAGTAAGCTATATGTAGTAGAAGTATTTATGCAGAATTCTCTGTTTGAAACTATGAAAGTGGTTACACGTTTGTAACGGATTTAGAAAATTGGGAGAAGGGTATCTTACTGTCGGGCGCCCGACTGTAGCCTTACCCACTTGTTATACCCTTCGACCATTGAAAATGGTCAAAAAAGGGTATACTAACTTTGTGCAAAATGTATGTAACATGCATAAGGAGGCGTGGCAGACCCCATAAAGTATATATATTCTTGGTCAGGATCACTAGCCGAGTCGATTGAGACATGTCCGTCTGTCTGTCCGTCTGTATGAGACAACAGATCTCAGCTATTAAAAAAACTAGAGATACCAAATTTGGCATGAAGGTTCCTATAAACCATAGGCAGATCAAGTTTATATCAAATGTTTGATGCCACGCCCACCGCCCCCGCAAATCGGTTATTTGCGATTAATAAGCAAAGTATTAAACCCATAACGTTCTGCTTTGGTATGTATAAAGCTAAATGCAATACAAACATATTCTCCAAATAACAATCCGATGGGACCAATAACACAGAAGTCTCCTTACGCGCGTTGCTGTGAGTAAGCTAAATGTAGTAGAAGTATTTATGCAGAATTCTCTGTTTGAAACTATGAAAGTGGTTACACGTTTGTAACGGATTTAGAAAATTGGGAGAAGGGTATCTTACTGTCGGGCGCCCGACTGTAGCCTTACCCACTTGTTATACCCTTCGACCATTGAAAATGGTCAAAAAAGGGTATACTAACTTTGTGCAAAATGTATGTAACATG
>JAEIFM010000037.1:10162500-10196140 GCA_018901885.1 Zaprionus kolodkinae | reverse complement strand
TGTCTCTTTCGCTTTATGTTTTAGACTGTCTTTTATTCTTCTTGTTCTTATTCTACATTTTACAGTGTATGTTAATGTTAACAGATATCGTTATGTTTACTTATGGCTAATATTTACAGAGTGTATATATGTATAATGTTTACAGAGTATGTTATTTAACAGATATGCTTATTGCAGTGTGCTAGGGTGCTCAGCTGCTACAATTCGGCCTTCCTGACCTGAGAGCTCCTGATCTCTTATTATTTAATGTTTGTTTTATCATTTGATTATTCTTGTCTAACCATGGTCGTATATTTGCGACGGCCCAAATCCCTTTGTACGGAAGTCTTGACTGCTGAAAGTTTTCAACATCCTCCAATACGTATCTGTCATTCTGTAGTATTTTTGTTATTCTATAAGGACCTTTGAATTTTGGGATTAGTTTTTGATATACCCGTATGTGAATCGAAGTTTTTTATCATAACTAGATCTTCTTTTTATACTTGTGTGGTGTCGATCTTTTTGTGTCTACTGCATTCTTGTTGTATTCCTGTACTTTCTTGATTTGTTTATCTGCTTCGTGCCTTATTTCGTTCAAATCTCTCGATATCTGATTGCTATCTAATTCTTGTAAGTTTTCCCTTAATATATCTGGAACTATGCCTTTTTGCGATACTCCAAACATTACTTTGCTTGGATGATCGTTAATTGACCTTTGTACTGTGTTATTTAATGCGTACTCAACTGTTTCTAATACTGTATCCCAATGTTTTCCTTTATCAGGTTCTATTAATTTTGCAATCATTGGGCCTATGATTCTATTGACTCTTTCAACTTGGCCATTGGCTTGTGGCGATCCTGTTGCAATTTTAACATGTTTCACTCCTTCTTCTTCTAAAAATTCTTCAAACTCTTTTGATGTGAAACATGTTCCGCGGTCTGATATTAAACATTTAGGTCTACTATAAGCTCGGAAATAATCTTTAAGTGCTACTACTGCTTCTCTTGATTTTGTTGTTTTGGCTGGGTATAGTCTTACAAATTTTGTAAATGCGTCTATTATAACCAGTATATGTTTATTGGCCCTACTATTATCGATTGGGCCGTAATGATCTATGTGTATTACATCAAAAGGGATGCTTTCTTTTGGAATGTTATGCAAGAATCCTTCGTTTTTACCACTCTGTGCTGAGTAAGCTATGCATTTGAGACAATTACTTATGTGCTGTTTCGCCTTTGCTTTTATATTTGGAAACCAGTAACTTTTTAAAATGGTATCTATCATTTTGTCTATTCCAATGTGTCCTAGTTCGTTATGGTACTTATACAGGACGTGATCTTCCATTTCTTGGGGTACATAAAATAAAAGTGATTCGCTATCTTTTTTTCTATAAATAACGCCGTTTCTCATTTCGTAATGTTTGTCTTCAACATTTTGTAATTTTCGCGTATTCTTATAATGTTCTTATCTTTGTTCTGGCATATTATTAAACTTTCCTCGAAAGAATTTGAGTCGATCGTTAATATGTGTGTGTTTCTGCTCAGTGCGTCAACATGTTGCATACGCTTTCCTGAACGATGCTCTAGTGTATAGTCATAGTTTTGTAACTCAAGTGCCCATCGAGCTATTCTTGGGGATAAATCTCTTTTACTCAATGCCATGGTAAGTGCGCTGCAATCTGTGACTATCTTGAATTGAATGCCTTGCAAGTAAATTCTAAACCGTTGTAAGGAGTATATGATTGCTAGAGTTTCGAGCTCGAAGCTGTGGTATCTAGTTTCGACGTCAGTTGTTCGTTTCGAAAAATAGAACACTGGATGAAGCTTGTCATCACTCTTTCTTTGCATGAGAATTGCCCCGAAACCTAGTGCACTAGCATCGCAATGTAATTCAGTTGGGTCATTAGGATTATATAACGCTAAAATAGGTGCTTCAAGTAAGTTGTTTTTCAATAGCTCAAAACATTCTAGCTCTTTTTCTCCAAACTCAAACTTCTTATCTTTTCTAATGAGGTCATATAGCGGTTTTGCTTTTGTTGAAAAGTCTTTTATGAAGCGCCTAAAGTATGAGCATAGACCTATAAAGCTTTGCACGTCGTGTGCCTTTTGTGGTGTAGGAAAATTTTTTACCGCCTGTAGACCTTTGGTATCTGGCTTAATTCCTTTTCCCGATACCAAGTATCCCAAATATTTGACTTCGGTGTAGAAAAATTCGCATTTATCTAGCCTTAATTCTAGTTTGTTCGCTACTAATCGATTTAACACTTCCTTTAATATTTCAAAATGACTCTCACTATCTTTTGTTGCTATCAAAATATCGTCCATGTAGACTAAAACTTTACTTTCTCTGATTAGATCGTTCAATATTCTGTATATGAATCGTTGGAATACCGCCGGCGCATTACGTAAGCCAAAAGGCATTCTCTGCCATTCGAATTGTCCCATTGGAGTCGTGAATGACGTATATTTAATCGAGTCTTCGTGCATGAAAACGTGGAAATACCCGTTTTTTAGATCTAGCTTTGTGAAAAATTGTTTTCCTGCAAGTTTATCGATAAGGTCGTCAATTAATGGTGTCGGGTAATTATCTCTAAGCATGCTTTTATTCAGTGTACGGTAGTCTACGCACATTCTTAGTTCACCTGTCTTTTTCTTTACTAACACTATTGGAGATGCATACTCCGATTCACTTTCTCGGATTATACCCTTTTCTAAATATTCATCTAACAGTTCTTGTACCTGCGCCTTTTCAGTATACGACAGTCGTCTTGGAGGATAATGAAAAGGTTTTACGTTATCAAAATTTAATTTCATTTCGCATTTTACAATTGGTATTTCTGGTTGTTTTGCTTTGCTATAATATTTGTTAAATGTGTTAATAAGTCTTTCTTTCAGATTTGGATTACATTGTGCACCAGTGTTTAGGCTATACGGATCATTTGGTTCAGGGTATTCTATCGCTAATATATCCGCTGCCATGCTTGTATTATATATTCCGCGCTCATTTTGAATACAATCATTTGTTACATTGGCATAATTGTGATTTCTTAAACTATCATTTTGCATCTCATTTGTTTTAATGTAATTTCGCGTACTATCGTTTTTATTATCACTATCTATCATTTGTTTATTCATCGAGCTTTTGTTTAAAATACTATCATTCTTTCTACGATCTCTTTGTGGGTTTTCGTTAATTATGCTATCATTCTCTGAACTATCATTTTCACGTATAATTTTAAATTTACAAATATTCATAAAGTCTCTACCTAACACTGCATCATAGCCCATCGATTCATCAGTCACAATAAGTAATTCAAAATTATATTCATTTTTATTCATTATTACAAAACTTGGTATTTTTCCGATAATGTTTAAACGACTATTATTTAGTCCGAAGTAATTTAAATTTAGCATTTCATTTGACTTAAGATTTGTAGTTTCAAAAATTTTTCGTATGTGTCCCAAGCTGGACTGTTTTACAAAACTTATTGGGCTTCCAGAATCGATCAGGCATTCTAAACATAACAATTGATTAATTATCTCCTTAAAATAAATTTTAAAATTTCTTACGTATTCATTTTTTGGGACATTCTTCTTTTGCGAGCACTGTGCAATCTTATGATCCGAGCTTCCACATCCGTAGCATGATCCATATTCGCGTTTTGGTTTGCGGCACTCGGCTGCAATGTGACCCAAGGAGTTACAATTAAAGCATCTGATTGTAGCTGGATCGGCTGCGGACGTAGTGTTATTATTTTGACGTCTTTCCTTATGCTCCAAATTCTTTAGCGATACCTTTGAAAAGGCATGTAGTAGTTGTGCTGATGTTGTGAAGCTTTGTAGGTATGCTTGATTGCGTAGTTGATCATTAGGAATTCCTTCGATAATGTTGTCTATCAATTCTTCATCATCCATCTGCACATTTATTGCCAACTGCATTTTTTCTTTAAAATATGCTGCAAAGTCTTCTTTGGCTTGCCATTTACGCCCGAGGAATTTACGACGAGCTGATATTTTGCTTTCTTTTGTGAGGAACATCTCGCACAGCTGATTCAATAACTCTGCAACGGGGATTGTCAATAAATTTGCATTTGAGTGTAGCCATACTTGAGCTTGGTCTTTCAATTTTGTCATTATGAGCACACGCACATTATCGTCACTAAGTTCATACATGCTGGCGATCGTCTTTAACTGTGACACCCAAATATTTATTGGCACTTTGATTGGATAGTTGCCGTCAAAATCGGTTATCATTTCTTTTGCAATTGTCAGTGTGATATTATTTTTTCCAGAGATGTGAGTATCGTGAGCTACAGCTGCTGGCGTTGCCACTTCGTATTGGCGACTGGTCCCATTGTTTTCATGTGGAAGGGTCACACTTACATTACGCCCAGTTTGAGCTTTTAGCGCGTCATTTTCCAATTGGAGTAACTGTAATTGGCGGCGAAGCGTTTCCAATTGGTGTGTCGTGTTATTTTCCACATTGGCTTGCATGATCATGTTTTCGTCGCGTGTCTCTTCTACGCCATCATCTGCGTCACTACCGTTTTCGGCGTCGAGATGAGGTATGTCGTTGCCTGTCTGCATCAGTGTAGTGTCCCTTGGTGCGACGTTGGTAATTGGTTCCTCTTCAAACGAGTCTTCATCCAATCTCGGGCATGATCCTCGAACCTCTGGTGGCACTTCGTTGATACGTGCGACCAACGCTGCTTTATTGCCCGTTCTTGGCAAGTCCAGTTTGTCCAGCCAATTTCGCAATTGCATTGCGGTGTAGTCCTCCACTGCGATCGGTTCCATTTTTCTTGTGTAATTTTGAGTATTCTTTGTAGACGAGGGGATTAGAAAAAAATGATCAACACATACGTATGTGTGAATGTGTGAAAAAATTTTTTTCCGTTATTCCGTTATCCCACTTCTGAAATTGTAGGTCTTGTCTCTTTCGCTTTATGTTTTAGACTGTCTTTTATTCTTCTTGTTCTTATTCTACATTTTACAGTGTATGTTAATGTTAACAGATATCGTTATGTTTACTTATGGCTAATATTTACAGAGTGTATATATGTATAATGTTTACAGAGTATGTTATTTAACAGATATGCTTATTGCAGTGTGCTAGGGTGCTCAGCTGCTACAATATTTAGCTTGACAACAAGTAAGATTAGAGAATATATCTAAATAACACTGAAACGAACGCAACGAATACACTTGTGAGTGTAAAATACCTAAAAGTACTGCCTACTTCTGTTGTTTAATTTCTGAATACTTAATTTAAAATATAGCTTAAACATTAAAAATGTTAAACATTTAAATATATAGCATGGCCACAACCCAACCTTGACAGTTTTTGGATAAAAGACTCCAACAAATGCAATGAATAGAATAAATACACTTGTGAGTGCAAAAAACTTGAAAATACTATTTGATTATGTTCTTAGACTTTTTAAGCCCTAGCTATTTTTATACAAATTTTGGCAGCAAACCAAAGTATAAGAATCAAACGAGCTCAAACGAATACACTTGCAAATCACTTGTAAGTGCTAACGGATTATTTTGTGTGTTGGTTGTTTCTGCATTTTCAATGCCTTCAACGATCAAACCTTAATTCATTTACATTTATTTATATTTAAATTAAAACCTAAACTAGGCGAAAAATCAAAGAAAAGACAAACAAGTGCCACAAATATACTTCCAAGTGCAAATCACTTGCAAGTGCTACCTGATTATGTTGTTTGCATACGGATTGCTTGGCTATTTATATACATATATATATTTATACGAGTAGCTTGGCAACAACCTCAACTAGAGGGGATTTTAAACAAAGACCCAAACGAGTTCAACGAATACACTTGCAAGTGCAAATCACTTGTAAGTGCTGACGGATTATGTTTATATCTGCTGCACGCTTTTCCATTCAATACTGTTCGAAGTATTTTTAGGTAGAACATTTGTTTAGTTATAACCGAAAGATAAACCCAGCTTACAATGCGCATAGGCATAGATACACACACACACACATATATATCTCTTTGTTTGCCTAGACACACACACACACACAGACACACACCCAAATCGGCTCTTGTCATTTTCCAGGAAACACCTTGAAGGGTCTCTTTTTGCGTTACTTGAGTGTGTCAACAAGGGGACCATTAGTTGGCCCAGTCTTAGTCTCCCTCAAAAAATAAGAGAGGGAAACTTTAAACTGTCCGGTACAGTCAGCAGACACACAGTGCGTGCCACAAATAAATGGACAGCAGCACCTGCCAATTGCGACGCAGCAAATTCACTTGTCGAATCTCTCCCACTCCCTCCCCCGCACGAAAAACGAACAGGATATATGGACTGAGTGTAATACTAGCCGGGCTCTGTTAATAGTCCATGTACAGCATAAAGAACTTTAACCCTTGCGGCAATTATCATAACTCTGCCTCTCACTCAGCTTCTCCTTCCCTCTCTCTCTATCTCTCTCTCTCTTGAGTAGAGGCAGCAGGGTCTTTGGCTGGGTAAATAGGCAAATTTCACATGCTGAAAATTGAGAATTTTGTGGAAAAATGCCCCAAACGAAATTCGAGAGAAACAGAGAGAGGGAGAAAGAGCGAGAAAGAGAGTGAGGGAGTAAAGGAACGACTCTGCTTTTGGCAGGCTGTTAGGCACTTGGCAATAATTTGGTCACAAACCACTGAAGTGATTACTTTTAGCAGTCAGTGTGCGAGTGTGTGTGTGTGTTAGCCTGAACCCGAAACTACATAAACGACAAGCAAATCCGGCTGCCTGTTTTAGGACTACATGCAGCTTTCATGAGCTTAAGGAAGTCATACAATATGCATGTTATTTACACATCATATGGGGCGAGGATAAGCTGAAAGAGAGACAGAGAGAGAGAAAGAGGGAATGAAAGAGAGGGAAGTAAGTGAGTTGCCTGGTGTGATTATAAAATTGCAAATTCGATTATGCGCAAATTGGCAATCGCCTCTTGCTGCTCTGTTGTAGTTTGGCTAAATGCTCAGCAGCTTAGCCCAGTTAGCAGCAACACTACGGGCTACAAGCTATAAGATACAAGATACTTTATCTATGCTCAAGGCTTACGCATAACCAGGCAATGGGGCAAAGGTGTCTGGCTCATAGTCAGAGCAGAGTCAGCAGTTTTCAGCTAATTGAAAAATGCTGCTGGCCGAGTGAGCTCTGCAACTGTTTAGCAAAGTAACTTTTTATCTTGGCCAGGCCCAGAAAGAAAGAGCGAGAGAGAGGGAGAGAGAGCGGCAGCCCGTTTATGTATGCTCTGCTTATGAATTTTTCGCTCAGTGCATTTTTATCGTATCGCATTAGCAATGCATTTTTGTTAAAAGCTTCTGGTGCGGAAGACTGCCCTCAATGAGCTTATTTGATTTTTGATCTCGCTCTGTCTCGCCTGCACACTGTCTGCCTCTCACTCTAACTCACACTCTCCGTCTCTGTCTCTGTCTATGTGTGTGTGTGTGTGTGTGTTGTTTTAGCCAACTCATCTGAACTTGGCCACATGGCCAGCAACTTTTGTGCAATATAAATGCTTCGGTCAGCTGCCCCACTGTGTGTCATGAATGTTTTAGTGTGGACACTGCCCACACAATCACGCAGACACACACACACACACACATGGACACACACACACTGGCACACTGACATAACCAATATGAAAAGCGGCTGGGAATACAAGTTAACACGCATATGAGAAATGAAGACAGCAGCAGCAACTACAACTACAACAGCAACTTGACAGACTGACAGAACAAACGTCAAGGCAGACAGCCATTGCATAGACACACAGACAGAGAGAGAGAGAGAGAGAGAGAGAGGGAGACAGAGAGAGGAAAACACTAGCACATATACTCTCTCTCCCTGTGCTACACACGGTCATAAATATTACATTTGCGGAAATGCAAATGACTGCCAAACGCTTGCATAAGCCACGCCCACTACAAACCACGCCTCTCTCTCTCTCTCTCTCTCTCGCTCTTCTACCTAGAGTAGAAAAAACAAATGTAGAATCCCCACGCCCGAATCGCATTCGGTAGCTCATGTTCAACTCATTTGAATGCCCAAAAAGAAATGTGCATATAAAATATTCGACATGCCACTCACGTGGAAAGCAAGCAGTCAATACAGTGGGGCAAAGCATGACAAACATGTCGTTAATTTATGAAGATTAAGTGTGGAATGTGTGTGTAAGGTTTGTTGGGAAAGTATTTCAAGCATGATGAAGTTACTCTGAGATAAGAATATTTTTATATCATTTATTTATATCAACATTTTAATATAGAATCTTAAAGGTAGTACGCTTTTTTTTTTAATGTGGACAATAGTTTATACTTTTCAAATGATTTCCTAAAATTTATTGACCATGGTATTATAAATATTCAGATTATTATATACATTGAAAAGATCTTTCAATTTGTTGAAAAAATACTCCAAACTCAAATAAAGTATAGAATCTTAAAACTTGAACAATGTTTTTCAATATGCACAATAGTTTCTACTACTCAACTCCATAAAATTAGATTACAATCGGACAATTTATATAGAGATTAGTTACAAAATTTATTTAATGGGTTATGGGGAAAAGTTTTGAATAAACCCAATGCCTTATACAGGCAAAAGCTGGCTAGTTTTAACAGTGCCTAATTATATTTAATCAATTAGGAAATTCTTGAATATTTACTAAAAAAAAATTCCACAATCTTCTATATAGGAACACAGCCATCTTAACTTAACTATCGACTATATTTTATATCCAGTGATTTTCCATTTCTTTGCCTGTTTTGTAGACTCTCTATTTGCATAATTATTTATACATGTATCCACTGTGTTTCGTTGCCATTTCGCTCGCTCTTGCCCCACTGTGCTGCTGCTGTTGTTGTTTTACTCACAGTTGTTGTTGCTGCTGCTGCTGCACACACAGATCTGATGTTGTGCCAGTATTTTTTATGCGCTTATGCAAATAAAAATTTTGTACTAAAAATTCCATAAATTTGTTTGTGTTTTTGTTGATGCTGCTGTTGCTGGTGCTTCTTCTTTTTGGCACTAGTGAGATTCTATTACACTCACACACACACACCAGACACACACACACACATACACCCACACACAGAGTGTACACTCACGTTGCAAAACAAACAGCGCCAAGTTGACCAAAAGCCCCATAAACATCAGTCAAGCAGCAGCAGGAATGAGGCCCAGGGGCGGGTAGAGAGAGAGAGAGAGGGAGCTGCCACTGGGGGCGTGGCACCACCCTCACATACTTTCAACATTTTAATGCAAAGGCAGCCCTGCTTCAATTGCGTAAATTACCAACTTTATTACCGCGTCACCCGACGCGAAGGTGTCAAACTATGCGACCTGCTGCTCCTCCTTCCATTTTAATTTGGAAATTTAAGGCAAATTACCCCCCAAAAAAAAGAAAAAAAAAAAAAACACGCCTCGGCTGCGCTGATAAAGAAGCAGGCAAATTGTAAATGAAATTATGTACTGTGTGCGAGAGAGAGAGAGAGTGGAAAAAACAGAGAGAGAGAAAGAAAGCTGAATTTGTTTACCTGCGCGAAAGTAATCAAGCGTAACTATAGCAAGTACCAAGTAGAATATCTGCTAAAAAACGTAAATTGCTCAGACTCAGGCGCGCTGCCAAGAAAGTCAGGTGTCAGCAGGGCTAGGAAAAAGGGAGGGGGAGGGGGAGCAGTTCCCGGCCTGACTTCCAGTTGAATTTTAAACAAAATGCTGGCAATTTAAATGCGTAGCTTGGCATAGACTAAAGAAGTTGTCTGGCAGCTACTCAGTTGCGCTGCCTCTCTCTCTCCCTCTCTCTCTTTCTCTCCCTCTCTCTCTCTGTATACCTTTCTCCCTCTGTTGACATTAGCAGCCGGCAAATTGCATGCAATCAAGCGCAAATAATTTCACTGACTCTCGCAAGCGGCCCAGTTAGACATTCAATTTGTGCGCCTCCTCCTTTTTTTGCTGCTGCTTCTTCTCTTCTCTCGTCTTCTTCCCCTTTCCCCTCGCTTTTTCTTCCACATAGTATTGCACAATATTGTTTATTCGACTCGCAGCCAAATCATCTATGCACAAAGAGAGCACTTCCAGCTTTGGCGGCAAAAAGGCCAAAAGCAAATAGAAGACGAAGACTCCAACAGAGAGAGAGAGAGAGTGAGCAATAAGCCAGTCAGTATATTCGACATCATTTTTAAAGCCATTTATTGTCTAGACAAGGATAATACTTTAATCTGTCGGGATTTATGTGTAATTATGTGTGGAGAGCGCGTGGCAAAATATCAGGGATAATCAGGGACACGCTGCGTTTGTCTCGACTTGGGGGCAATTTTGTAGTGCCTTCGAGACAGTTATAAATAATATTACGAAAACGTTATTTATTTTTTATTTCTATTAAATCTAAAATATATTTTTAAAGTATTTTATTTAAAAAGCGTGTATACAAACGTTACCTTAATATTTGTGTGAATGCTTCATATGTTTATTAATATTAATACGTAAGCGCATTATTATATTTAAATTTATGCATATACGTTATAATTTAAATTTCCATATACGTATATGCAATATTATATTTTTATATATTTAATTGCGTATATGAAATATATGTATACGTACATAATGTATATATGTGTACGTATACGTAATATTATTTATTTATATTTATACGTATGCATTTTAATATACATTTCTTTTTGAACTTCAGTGCACTCTGCTTTTATTATATTATAAATACGTATGCGTTCATTATCATATAAATGTAAACGTATACTTAATATTATATAATTATATGTGTGTACGTAATATTATATATATTTATATTTATATTTTATTTATATGTATTTATATACATTCTTAAAAATTGCATATTTGTAAATTTTATATACATATATATGAGTACGTAAGCGTAATATTATATATTTATATATTACGCATACGTAATAATATGCATATTTTTATTTATTTATTTGCTTCATTGCGCTCTTATATATAAATACATACACAAAATTTATTTGTATGCGTATACGCAATATTATAAATTATATTAATACCGACACGTAATATTATATATTTATATTCATACGTATACGCAATATTACATTCATATTTAAATTTATTTGCTTCATTGCTCTGCTCTATAAATACTATAAATTTGCTCTGCCTTTCATCAGCTTATTAAAAATAATTTCAATGAATTTCTACGTTTTTCATTTCTCTACGTCTTCCCTTCTTCTCTCGCTCTTCTCTGGCTTTCTTTGCCTCAGCTATTTGCTGCGTATTTATTTCTGTGTCGATTCAATGAATCGGAATGGCCAGAATCGCTGTTTCCCTCCCTCCTCCTCTCACTCTCCTCATGAATGATTTAAGTACTATAAACGGATTACAGAAGGTGTAAAGTTCATTGGCCAAGCTGAGTTTCGTTACCAACTTGACATTGAGTTTGCCCCTAGACGGGAAATTGCTTTGCCCTTTCCCCTTTACAGTTTGAAATTGAATTAACTGCAAGTTAAATAATAATGCCGAATTATGTAGATAACGCCGACAATCTAAGACAGATTTAATTACACGCAATTAATCAAAGCGAGCAGCATTTAAAGATCCCCCCAACAATCGCAGAGATATCTCTGCGTTCCGCTTTGTATCTGTGTGAAGTGCGTAAGGCAACAATAAGCTCACAATTATTTGCATATTAAAAGCTCAGCTCAGCCCCCTCCCCATCTCGTCCACAAGTTATGAGCAGACTCATCCGACTATCCGAGTATTGTACAGACTTTATCGGCATTATAAAGTGCATTAGGCTTTATTTATACGCGACGAGGGCGAAAGCGTTGCATAAGTCAAGGCGCAAATGGAAATTGCGAGCGAATAATAAAACAGAATGTTGAACTATTTCGCGTATTTCTCGTATTTCTCGCATTTCTCGTATTTCTCTCATTGTTTGTGGCAGCCAAAATAAAAAGGAAGATGGAAGATGAAATATATATGTATACAAAGAAATTGTACACGATGATAAATTGCTGGTATATTATCAGAGCAAGCGAGCGTGCTCGACTCGTGATTAATGTCTCTCTCGAATTATTAATAATAATAATAATAATAATAATCGCAAGAAATGAAACTGCCTAGCAAAAGGGACTGAGACACCCCTGACAAGTGGATGCTCATGATGAGGACGATGATGATGTTCCCGCATTCCCCATTTCTTCCCATTTCCCTACGCATTTCTTTCTTTGTGCCTTTCCCCACAAAATTCTTAAGAATATTTCGATCAAATTTCGACGACGCTGACGGTGACTTTTACAAATTGAATTTATTTATTTGATTTGACAATTAATTCCAAGCAATTTGCGTTTCTCGCGAGAGTCGTGCCAAGATTAATGTGCATCTGTGAGTCGGGCTTAAAGAGGGAGAGGGAGAGGAGACGACTTTAAAAGCGCCTGCCCCGCAAAACTGTTAAATTGTATGTTATGTCACTTAGCCGCTTGCCCCAAAATGGGCACAAGATGAGAGCGGCAGGGGGAAGGGCCAGTAGGGGAGTAGGTCAGGCAGGCAGGAGGGGAAGGGGGAAGGAAGGCAATAAATACTCGTATATGTTGTACATGTGTGCAAACATACATCAACATATGCGGCGCAATAAATTTTGGTACAAAAACAGCAGTAGCAATGGTCTGCAGGAAAACAACGCTGCCAAAAAAGGGTTGCACTGGCAAATACCCTGTATAAATATTTGAAAAGTGTGCAAAATTGCAAGGCAGCAAAGGTGGAAAGAGGCAGTAAAAGAGAGTAAAGACAGAGAGCGAAGAGCAGCGTTAGCTATAAAAACTAGAGGCAACCTTAAATGCCACCACGACTAGCGCATACCCTGTATGGCCATAAAAACTGAGGCAGTTCAACTCAATTGTAGTTGCAGGCTTACAATGTTGCCTGCACTAGCAGCCCTCCCCTCACTTGCTCACCCTCTCCCTCTCTCTCTCTCTGCCTTTGCCCTACTCTTGCCCTGCCCCAAAAAGTATGCTATGGCACAAAGTTCATTGCTCTAAATGTTTATGTTTATGTGCCCATAGGCTTATGCGCATTTTAGTGCGCGAAATCAAGAAAAATGAAAATGCATTTTCATGACTTTTTGTCGAGTTTCCCTGCCCTCCCTGCTGCATTCCCTCCCCTGCCTGCCTCTGCTTGCTCAACTGTCTGCGAGGCTGTCGTTGCCTTTTGGCTTGCCTCTGTCTCTTTCTCTCTCTCCCTCCCTCTCTCTCTCTCTTTCTTCCCTGCTCCGCCTCTGTCTCGCACTGTGTTGCCCTTTTGTGGCTATGCAGCAACCACAACGACGACGACGACGACAACGACGACGACAGCGATGGCGACGGCGCTGGCGTTTGGCCCCGTCGGCTCTGTGTGTAAACAAGGCTTGAGTCGAGTTCGGCGTGTTGTTTGCCAGCTGCCTTTACCGTTATCGTAACGGTGTTTTTTGCTGCCGCTGCTGCTGGACTTGGCATGTGGCCAGGCTGCCTCCCCTTGCTCTGCATCTGCTACTTCCGCTTCCGCTTCCATTGCTTCTCTTTTTTTCTCTTGTTTTTTGGGGCTTCTCGGTTCAACTAATGAAAACTTCAAGCAGCTTCGCCAGGGAATTCTCGCTGAGCTGGCAAACTTAAGTTGCCGCAGGTCTACCTCTTTCTCTCTCTCTCTACTACTACTCTCTCTTTCTCTCTCTTCCTGCAGTCTTTCATTCATAATGCAGCTGGGGCTGGAGCACACATTGCCAATTGCCCCAAACGTTTAATCTAATTATTGTTAAATAAGCAATTTGACCCGTAGGCATTGGCGACGCCCGTTTCTATTATTGCCCGCAGAGCAGTCGTATATGAAGCAGTAGCCCCTCCCCTACTTTTTTCCCCCTATTTCACGCCTTTCTGCCCTTCCACTATTTGCGCGCATTGCAAGGCGAGTGCAAAGCTAAAGCGGAAGCAGGCAAAACGTAGTGGAACCACATGCGGGCAGACACACACACAGACACACACACACACACACACCAGGCACTGTTAACACAAACACACACACACACAGGTGTAGGTAAGCTGGCGTGTCAGCTAGACCGCGGCAGGTGGGCGGGTCGCCTCTCTTCTGTCAGCTGCATGTGCGGCAATAATTTTTCGGCTTTCTTCTGTCTACGCTGGTTGTGCCCCTCCCCCAGCAAACACACTCCTTCACACACACACACACACAGTGGCAGCCAAAAGTCATAGACGGCCGCAATTGTTTTGCCAGCTACAACAACAACACATCCCTCTAATCTCCCCCCCGTAATACCCTCAGCCTGCTCTCACATCTCTCTGCGCTGCGGGTCCATAAAGCAAAGCAGATAATCGCCCAGGCCAGGGCAGGTTTGGGCTAAGTGTGTATGGCCTGCCCTGCCCTTTTTTCGCGCAGTGTATTATTATGCCTGCGCGTTTGGCATTTAATTTAGATTAAAAACATTACGTATATATATCAGATATAGCTGCGTATCGCTGGCTGTATTTATTAAGCGCAAGGAAATTTACAGTTTGAAAGGTACAAAGAAGGAGTAGGACAGAGGGAAGAAAGGAGAGTGGCAGAATGAGGAGAAAGTGGAAGAGGGGAGGGAGAGTGGAGTGAAAGCAAGAAAGCAAGAGTGTGCCGCTTCCCTTTTTTAGCTGTTTGGCCAAACAAAAGTCCTTAACAATATTCGCACAAGCTGAAAAGTATGCAACAAAAAAAAGTTATGAACATGTGCAAAAGTTTCTGCAGCTGCGCCGTTGCTTCGCTTCACTTGCTGCTGCTGCTGTTGTTGTTGCTGCTGCTTTTGTTGTTGCTGCTGCTGCTATCGGCTGCAGATATGGCCGCTGCCAAAGTCGATATCTTTAGCACAATGGCCCCAAGCCGCATACAGCAATCGTTTGGCAATTTATGCGCGCTCGCTCACTCGCTCTGCCTCGCTCTCCCTCTCTCGCTCTCTCTTCTCTCTTTCGCACACACATGCGTGTGTATTGAAGCGCATGCAAATCAAGCGCGCCGCCGAAAAGCATGCAACACTTTTTATTCGCTCTGCTGTTTGAAGGCAAATCAAGCGCGCCCCGCAAAGCATGCAACACTTTTTGTGCTTCGCTCGTTTGAAAGCGCGCATGATGCGGCAAGCAGTGCCAAAGTATCAGCTGTTCCCCTCTCACTCTCTCTCTCTCTCTCTCTCTTCTTTCTCACTCTTTCTCTCTGCTTGCAGTTCCACATTTCGCTTGCAATTTATTTACGCTGGCTTTGCGGTTCTTTAGGGCCGAAGTTGCAAGTTGCAAAAAGCAAGTGCTCAGCTAAGTGTGTGTGTGTGTGTGTGTGTGTGCGTGTGTGTGTGCTGCGAAAAGTGGAGCAAACAACGCGTGTGTGCGTGTGTGTGTGCCACTTTCAGCTCTTGCTCTTAAGCGTTTTGCCACTAATGTGGCAATGAGGCAACAAAAAAGCCAAAAAAAAATCCCGAAAAAAGCAAGAAAAAACAGAAGAAAAAAACTTGTAGAAATTCTAGTTAAACTTAAAGTCAGTCACAGTCAAAGCACAAGCAGAGCAGGGGGGGTGCAACTCAGGGCAGAGACATGGTCGGAAGCAGGGGCAGAAGCAGGGGGGGGCAACTTATTCTATTAGGCCAACTGTCAGAGCGAAGCGCAGCTCTCACTCATAAGTCGCTTAAACCAAAAATCTCATTTTCCTTGTCCAAACAAATTCAACATTTTCTTTGCCATTTAATGTGCGTTTTCCGTCGCTTTTCCATTTTCACATTTTCCATTTTCGCCAATTGAAATCATTGACAGTTAAGGCTAAGGGGTAACAACAATAGACACCCTGCACGTTGACACTTTTGATTTTGCTTGGCTGCAAATGAAAAGGCGGCAAATTTTTAGACAATTCCAGTGAGAGCAGGAGAGGGAGATGGGAAGGGGGAGAGGGAGGGGGAGAGCGAGGGCTGAGCTTAAAGTGCAGGTACAACGGGGCGTATGAGTGAGCTGTGCGAGTGTGTGTGAGTGTTTGCGAGTGCGGCTTTTATAAGGCATAACAAAAGCTTATCGCCAGCATAATAGAGACACGCGTCTGTGTAATAAAGTAACAGGCAGGCAGGCAGAGGGACACGGGGACAGACAGACAGAGGGGCAGGCAGAGGGACGAACGGACTCGCTGGCAGCTCAAGCCGAGCGTTATCATTAACATTATTATTATTATTATTATTATCATTACAAAAAGGCAGCGCTTTGTCAGCGCGTGTGTGTGTGTGTGTGTGCTCTGCACTTAAGTGACTTTTTGTTCTGCCTTTTCTTTCTTTCTCGGTCTCTTTCTATTCGTCGTTCTCTCTCTCTCGTTCGGTTGGCGCTGTTAAGCAGAGCTCAAAGCGGAAATATTCGGGCCCAGCGATCTGATGGTTAAAACGGGCAGCGACATTAATCTAACCTGCAAGATAATGCAAGGACCGCACGAGTTGGGCAACATATTCTGGTACAAAGGTGCGTATGCGTAATATTAAATATATTTGAAACAATTCAATTTGCTCAAGCACATTCTCTGACTTTCTCTCTCTCTTTTCTCTCTTTCTCCCTTTGCAGGCAGCGAAATGCTTGATAATAAGCAGGAGAATGAAATCGACAGCTCTCTGGCCAGAATACGCGTCGAGGATGATTGGTCGGATGGTCTCACCTCCAGGTAAGTCTGCGACTTTGTCTCTCTCCCTGTCTCTCTCCCTCTGTGTGTGTGCAAAGCAAACACACTTATTCCAGGTATTTGCATTAAAATGCCTAAAGCTTAATTAAGTTGTAAGACGCGAGTGTCAGCCGCAATTACAGTTAGACAAAGATGAGAGAAGTGAGGCAAAGAATGAGATGATGGGAAAATTCACACAATGTTTTCGAGTGAAAACAATTGCTGCCATATTAGATTCCACACACAGGGTAGGGCAGGTATTAAAAGCCCTGGAAGAAGGAGAGAGACGAGTTCTCTTCAAAGAGTAAAGGTGAAAGTTGTTTAAAGTCGTCAAGGAATTAAAGTAGAAAAGTAGATAGGGTAACAAAACTTCATTATGAGCTAGACGACAAGCAATGTATACCTTGAATGAATTATATAATAATTTATGATATAATATATACAGCAAATTCCATGAATTATATACAATATTATGATAGATTATATAGCATAAATAATTTGGAATTATAAAGCACTAACTAGCGCTTTGAAAGTAGAGTATTTTCATGTTTATGTTTAATATAAATAAAATATTTCTTTACCTAGTTGTTGAGGCAATAATTAAGACTAATTAAAATAAATATAAATGTAAATAAATATTATTATATACTAACTGTAACTATATATCAATAAATATGAATAAATATAAATATAATAACTATGAATAAATATAAACAAATATAAATAAATATAAATAAATATAAATGAATATAAATAAATATAAATAAATATACATAAATATAAATAAATATACATAAATATAAATAAATATAAATAAATATAAATAAATATAAATAAATATAAATAAATATAAATAAATATAAATAAATATAAATAAATATAAATAAATATAAATAAATATAAATAAATATAAATAAATATAAATAAATATAAATAAATATAAATAAATATAAATATATATACAAAAAATAGATATAAATTAGATACATTTAAATATCTCTTTTATATTAAGTATACGCACAGTATACCACATAAAGAGCCCAAACAAGAGATTTGGCAGCTGCTCCTTAAACTTAAATAGGGATAATTAAATGAGTCGTAACTTCTAGTTTTATATGCCATTAAATTCCGGCCTACAAGCAGGGTATGCGCTAGTCTATCAGCTCAACAAGCAGCACACACTGCAGTTAGCCATGTGTGACTTTTAATTTGCCTTCGTTTTTTTTTCGAGTCACAGCTAACTACAGTGGTAACTCCATGGAGCGTACAGTGGGGTGTTTCTCCCTCTCTCTCTCTCTCTCTTTGTCTGTGTATGCTCTCCCCCTCACTCTCCTCCCCTGCTTTTCATTCGTTAACTAACGACACGAGCAACCATAAAATGCAGATGCCATGGCAATAAGCGTAAGAGTCATAGACTTTGTGGGGCAGTGTGCTATCGTACCGCTCCCTCTCTAAACTTCCCTAGATGCGCTCTGCCTAACTACCTTTAGTTCTGCCCTCCCCCTTCCCCTCTCTGGCTATGCCCACATAAAGTAGCAAAGTTTTTAATGTTTAGAGAGAGAGAGAGAGAGAGAGGGAAAGATCTACAAAACGCTTTGCTTTCATTGCGCTGCGACTCCAACTTGTGCTTTCCCTACTTATCCCCTTATCCCCTATGCTGCCCAACTGGTGTCGAGTGGATTATTCATTTGCTGGCACACTGTACTAACCCTCTCTTTCTCTCATTCTCTCTCTCTTCCTCTCTCCACAGATTAAAAATCAAGCGCGCCATGCCCGGCGACACTGGCAACTACACCTGTGTGCCAACGGTGGCAAAAACCTCCAGTGTCTATGTGCACGTAATTATTGGTGAGTACAAGCAGCCAGGCGTGAGTGTGTGTGTGTGTACAGGTGTGTGTGTGGTGTGTGTGTGTGCAGGTGTGTGTGCTGTGTGAACTGTTGTGTGTGCTTGACAGTTTTGCATGTTTATGACAGGAAGTTGCCTGTTAGCAGCGCGCCATTGCAATTTCAGCAAAAGGGAGGCATGTTGGCAGAGTGTAGGCAGGGGGCGTGGCCAACCTGTGTGTGTGTGTGTGTGTGCGTGTGTGTGTGACTGAAAGAAGTGCGGAAATTATTTCTTGTGAGCTCAAAATGCCAATAATCAAGACTGACTGCAACTCTGGAGGCGCCTGCCTCAGCTTTTGCTGCCTTTCTAGTTGTTGCTAAGGGTTGCTGCTGTGGTTGTTGCTGTTGCTGCTGCTGTTGTTGTTGTTGCTGCTGCTGCTGCTGTTGTTGTCAGCTTGTTTGACAAACAGGAAATGCGCCACATGCAAAGAGGCAGCTGCATGTCGATATTATCTGTGGCACACGCTGCCTGCAGCGATTGCAGGTAAGCGGAAAGCAGCAGCAGCAACAAAGACTAATAACAACAGCAACGACAACAGCAGCAGCAACAGCAACAATAACAGTAAAAACAAAATGGAGTCGGCAAAGAAAACTGCAGTTAATTACATCCGCTGAGGCATGCCACATGCTGCCGCTGCCGCTGCAACAATTACACATGGCCAAAGAACTAATTTTCACTTTTCCTTTTCGTTCTTTCTTCCACTCTTTCCTCCCCCCCTTTCTGCAGGTGAACACCCTGCGGCCATGCAACACAATTCGAGCAGCAACAGCAACAGTTTCTATTGCGGCATTTGTTGCATGTTACTCAGCATCGTCTCGTGCTGCCTGCAACATTGGTATGTGAGCGGAGCGCCGACTGAGACACTGTTGGAGGCAGTGTGGCAACTCTGCACGCGCCAGCAGCGCAGGCAGCAACCCAGCCAGTTGGCAGCAACAGCAGCAGCAGCAACGGCAGCAGCAACGGCAGCAGCAACAGCAGCAGCAGCAACAGCAGCAACATGTGGCGGCAACTGCCAGAGACAATTGCAGCGACAACGACAACGACGGCCCGTGCTGTGCGAGAGATGAAGGAATGCAGCGGACTTCAAGCAGGAAATCATTATATATTGAGATCATCGTTGGGAACAATACGATGAGGAGAGACAGGATGGGACAGCAGAGCAGGAAGCAGAGCGATAGTTTAATTGGAAGCGAGTCGAAGCGAGTCGAACACGTTGCACCTAGTGAATAAAAACAAAGAAAACAAGAAAAAGAAGAAGAAGAGAAGTCTTTAATCCTAAGTCAAGAATTCAATGTAAGTGAGAGATGAGAACAAAAAAAAACACAATTCGGAAATGCTAAATTAATTTATAAGCAAAACAAAAAATAATAGAGCATAATAAATAAAAGAGCCAAAAAGGAACAGATAAAAGAAACCGAAACAGATATATCCACATACCATACAAAATGATACAAAATGGTACAATGTAATCTACATAGGCACAGTGACTCACGGCAGTCTGTGCACGCAGCATTTCATTTAATTTTAAGCATATTGTTTTTTTTATACTTTTACCACTCCCCCTCTCAGCCCCCCACACACAGCAACAGTTGCCCCAGATTATCTCATTACGAATTAAGACTTACTATAAATAAGCTATAAATAAGCTTCATATACAGAATTGCTTCGAAAAAACAGTTAAACATAAATTCAAGAAAATCTTTTAAAAAGTCAACTCGCTCACCCTCTCTCTCTCTTCTCTCTCTCTCTCTGCGTGTGTACGCATACTTCTGTAGCCAACTGTAACACACACTCACACACACACTTAGACACAATTGAATAACACTCAGTGTAATTACTCTACGTCTTAGGCATATTAAGTCATAATTCTAGTACTATTTGCTGTAAATAAAATGCCTCACACACACACACACACGCGTACAGTCTGTTGTGTATGTTTTCGTACTATTTGCCTTGTGAGTAGTGAGTGTATTCATCTAGTATTTGTTTTGCAAGCGAAATTGTATTCAAAAGTTTCAATTAGTCTGTCTTTTTTTATGGCAGGAAGTTTGCAGGGTATAGTTGAGTCTTTCTCTTTGAAATTATTATTTTTTGCAGGGTATTAAATGCTCGAAAATTGGACAAATTAATTTTTGCTCGAACTGTATATATAACAAGCCTGCCTGCAACACTCATGCTCTATAAAGTTAATTAATTTATACCATATGAATATGTGTTTTAATAATTATTTCAAACTTAAAAATTAAAATAAATGCGAAACATTAATGAAAAATGGAGGAGAAAGTGGGAAAGCACTGTAAATAAATTCATTAGTAGCGAGTGTAGTTTTAATTAACTCTCAAAATAATTCTATAACACACACACACACAGCTAAATGCAATTTAAATGCTGCAACTGATTAATTCGAACAATGAAATCAAATTGGCAAAGCAACAACAACAACAACAACAAATACAGAAACAGAATGAACAACAAGCTAAACATAAACTACTATTTATGGAACATACAAAACATATTTCAAATTACACAATGAAAATAGACGAAATTAGTTAAAATTTTATAAATCAACACTGAGCGAGAGAGAGAGAGAGAGAGTGGGTAGAGAGGGAAACGGGGCAGGAAGTACGTGTGTACACACTGGAAAACATGGCGCATGGTTGGGGGTGCATGTATGTATGTGTGTGTGTGCCTGTCTGTGTGCGTGCGTGTGTGTGAGAGTTCGTTTGTGTGAGTGTGCGTCAATAGCAACGTAAGTTAGGCAAACACTTTGTAAATAAATTTAATTTTGCATTAACTGATCGGACGATAACTAACATTTATATTAATATATATACATATATATATACAGGTACACACACACACACAAACATACACACATTCACACACTCACACACTGGTATATCTTAGCTGTATTGACTTTATGTATTAATTATAAGCGACAGTCTATCAAGAACACAATAAACTAACTGTTTATGTATATGATGAAAGAACATTGTAACTAAGTATTTATGCATACATATAGAGGTACTCACACACACACAACATACTCACACACACAGACACACCCTCTCACACACAGCAAGAGATCTAAACGCGATAAGTGAAAATAATTATGAGTTAGAAAAATGATTAAAAAAAAAAACTTGTCTTTTATTTTGGGTAATCTTTTGGGGCAGCTCTGGAATGCGCTGATATCTTGGAAATAGCGGCATATATATTTAAACAGGTATTAGAGCTATATATAAATCTAGCAACATTTTTAAGGGCGACATTAATATGATGCCCAGTCAAGTGAAGATCAGAAATGTGCTGAAACTTGAAACCAACTCAGAGTTTTAAATAGTTTGATAAGTTATTTTGTAAGTAATTTGGTAAGATCGAAGCCTTTATGCTCTTTCAGTAATTTAATATAAAATATTATCAAAGATAATAAATGAGCAGATATATTATTGAAATCTAAAAACTAGTATATTACATGAGTTCAGATAGGTAAAATAAATTATAAAAATTAGATGAGCAGAGATATTACTGAGAAGTTAAAAGAAATATTATTATTTTGCATAAAAAATATAATAATATTATAAACCTTTAATATAATACCTTATGACAAGTGATGACATATTCGAAATTATAATCCACAGTAGTTCTAGCCTATGTCGATAAATCAATAAGTAAGTATAAGACCCCAGGCTAGTGTATTCAGATTATGCGCATAAATTAAAGTACAGTTATCGCAGTCTTTCTTCTCGCTTAGATCCCAATCGATTAGGCGTGTGATCAAGTTTTTTTTAGTTTTTTTGGGAATTCGCTGCGGGAATCGATGTGACTAATTCGCTATGCTAATTGGCATTTGTCCCAACAAATTAGCCAAGTTAAACGTCATATACCATATATGAAGTAGGCACGGATAGAGTGTAGTTTCTCGTTTAAACGGGGCGTATTTTGGCCAAGAACTATTCCGTCTCTAGAACCAGTTTCTACTTCAGCTCTTATGGCTTAATGCGTTCGTTGACTTGTCTTGCCTCGCATTTGCCCCAGTTTCGTTGGATTTAATTTATTGAAATGTGTTTCTTCTCTTCTCTGAGATGAGATGTGATGAGATGAGAGGAGCGCACCCAGGTTGAGCGACTTAACTTGGCCGATTAATTGCAATATTTGGCTAGAGTTTTTGCCAAATATTTACCGTTTGCCCTGCCCTGCCTTGTCACAGAGTGTATAAATAACACCGTCACGACGTAGATGAATCTTAGTATCGTTGATTTTGCACAGGTTTCCACGATGCAATCAACGTTGTTTGGCTACTTGGGCGTCCTGTTGGTTCTGGCCACACTGAGTTCGCTTCAGGCGGGTGTGTAGTCTATCAGCCTTCCCTCTTCCCCAGTTACCCATATCATATCATCACATCCTCCCTTGCAGCACCCTCTGGCTCCGAGCAGACCCAAGACAAGGTGCAGCAGCAACTGGTGCGTGTGTATCCCATCGATGAGGAGCAATACGAGCGCCTGCAGAAGTTGACCAACGGCAAGAATGTCATCTCCGAGGCGCGTCTGACCAGCGCAGGGTTCACCTCGGTGCGTGACAGTCTCGACTCCGGCTGGAACTCTCTGCTACGCATCATAGGATTGACTTCCACCGAACGTTCCGATGAGACCAAGATCGACATCGATGGGCAACCACTGTGTGTGATGAAGCGCAACTTATCCGATGCCAGGGAGGAGTCTAAGGCAGCCCCTGAGTCGGATGATGACTCTGTCATCAATTGCATTGTTGTGCTCAAGGATGATCCCGCCCTGGAGGCACACACTGCAGCCCTCTCGAATCCCAACTTTGCACCCTATTGGTACACGGAGAGCCCGTTGGAAGCGACGGAGACCGCCCAGAAGGAGCAGGCTACACCGGAGCGTGCCTCCCCTGCTAAGACTCTGCCAAGTGCTGCCTCAGCTCAGGCCAGCTCTGTCGCTGCGGCTGTGCCTGCTCCCGCTGCCACCAAGCAGAAGCGCAAGAAGAAGCCGCAGCAGAAGAAGCGCAGGACAACAGTGCGTCAATACCCTGGAGGTTATTCCCCACTGCCTGCTCTGCCTCCTCCACCTCCACCTCCGCCACCACCACCACCACCAGCACCCTATGGCGCGGGTTATCCCTATGACAACTCATATGGCTTCGGCGGCGAGGGCTATGGGCAGCCACCTTACAGTCCCGTTGGATCCTACCCAGCTCCAGCCTATCCTCCCAGCTCCTACGCACCCAGCTCCTACCCACCCGCTCCCTATCCAGCTAGCTCCTACCCAGCTAGTCCCTTCCCAGCTAGCTCCTACCCAGCTAGTCCCTTCCCAGCTAGTCCCTATCCGGCTAGTCCCTATCCGGCTAGCCCCTACCCGGCTCCTAGCCCCTACCCGGCTCCTAGCTCCTACCCACCTAGCCCCTACACACCTGCCGCCTATCCTCCTGCCTCCTATCCAGTACCAGCTCCAGTACCAGCTCCAGCACCCGCTCCAGCACCCGCTCCCTACGGCCCATATCCCTACTACGAAGATACCGTGCATTACGAAGATGATGATGAGGATGATGAGGATGGTTACGAGGTCTACGAAGTCGATGGCGACGATAGCTACGAGAGCGAGTACTACGATTAGTCTAAATTATGCAGCATTATAAAGTTACTATAATAAAAAAAAATAAATAAATAATAAAAACATACCAAATTTATTTAAATTGAGTCTACGCTAAGGACAGAAAAGGGTCAGGGTGATGGGAAAGCGAGAACTTTCCTTGACAGGCATAGAAAGTGGAGTTATATTTCGAAAATACTTTCTAGAATTGCCAAAAGAAGTTTCACCCCTATCAAGACTGTGATATCTTAATTAGTTAAAAAAAAAAAAACTATAAAAAACTGAAATAGAAATTGAGTATGATCCGCGTGAGATCGGATCGTTAGAGAACAAAGCTCCTTAGAGAGTGAGAGAGAGAGAATATTCTCGAGACTTCTTTGAGAAAGAAAAGAAATCAAAGGAATATTCCATAGCTGGGCTACCCGTCTTGCCATTTATGTATTTTGAGATTATTGATGTCACGATCGATCGATCTCGTTTCGATCACACACTCATGCCACAAACTGGGGCAGATTTCTTCGCATGTGTCACAATGGATCGTAAATAAACAGTTAGGCCATTAAAGAGCATAATCTTTTCATGTTTTGCACAAATCGAAAGCTGCCAAATTAGGGGATCGATGAGACAGACAGACACGCGGAAGATGATCTTGCCGGGGCGAATTCTACAAGAATTTGGAACAACAGATTAAATTATGCACAACGGAGAATTAGTAACGAGCTGTGGGTTTCAGGGCGGGGCACTTTAACCATCTGATTTGAATGATAATACACACAAGTCTTGCCCGAGTCTTGTGGTTAAGCGGATCGCAGATTTCGGATCTCGCTATAAATATATCGAGTCCAAGCAGTTGCAAGTTATTCCAACGCAGCGATCGCTGAACGAGGCGGTCATGAAGATTCCACAGTTTCTGGCGCTGTTAGCGCTCTGCATTGTCGCAGGCAATGCCGGTAAGATGGGGAGATGAGCTGCCTCCTGTGCCTGCTTACCTATTCCTGCTCCTCTCCTCTTTTCAGCTCCCAGACGCACGCAGGTCTTGCGTATTCATCAGGTATCCCGGGAGGAGTACAATGAGCTGCTCAAGCTGACCAACGGCGAGGACAAGATCTCGGTGGCTCGTCTGCTGAGCAGCCCCCTCGATGGCATCAAGCATCTGGCCTCCAAGACGGGCATCAGCAGTGGCATTTCCTCGATTCCATCGTTCTTTGACTTCGACAAGAAGCAAAGCCTGAGCCAGAGCACGAGCACGAGCTCGAGCTCGAGCACGAGCACGGGCACGAGCCAAAGCACCACTTATCCACTGTGCGTGATTGCCACCAAGGATGGTAAGGATAAAACTGATACTGATGCCGATGATGAGGATGAGGATGAGGATGCTGATGAGGAGACCGATGCCGAGACCACACCTACCTTCTGTACCCTGGTAGTGCAGGGATCTGGCAACGATGGCAACGTCATCTATGTGCCCAAACCCAAGCCCAGCAAAACGAAGCCCAGCAAAACGAAGCCCAGTAAAACAAAGCCCAGCAAAACGAAGCCACATCACACCGATCATTCCCACCATAGCCAGCATCCTCACCACACCGAGCATCCCTATCCCCTCTACCCACCCATTCCCAACATTCCCAGCTATCCACCACCTCCACCAGCTTTCAACCCATGGTGGTGGTACTGGCCTTACGGATACGGATCTCCCTACGGACCTCTTCCTCCTCCTCCACCACCACCTCCACCACCACCACCACCATTTGGTGGCCCTCCATACGGTGGTCCTCCACACGGTGGCCGCCCAAACGGTGATCCTTCACACGGTAGCCCCCCAAACGGTGACCCTTCACCCGGTGACGCTCCACATAATAATGGTAAGCCAACAGATGATAAAACACCACCAAAGGAGAAACCACCCAAGAAAGATGATTAAAACGAATCAATAAGTATCAAGTGCCAAGAAACGAAATAGTTCAAAATAAAACAAAGTCCCCACGTGGGACAAAGAAATGTTAACGAAATGAGAGAGTGTTTTTCTATAATTATGTTATTTAATATTTATTAATTAATTATATTATATTATTTAATATTTATAATTATTTATAAGAAATAGAAGTGCGTGGGGAAAAATCATAGTTTGCGAAAGGGTTAATTGCAATAGAAATGATTAAATTTTTGACATGGTTCCTTTAGTTTTATTTTGAAAGGGAAAGTTCTCTAAAAAATAAATTTCTACAAAGTATTTGGTGATATCATCTTCAGAAGATTTGCATGGATAAACCTAATTTGTGTTTTCTAAATTTGAACAGAAGAATCGTTTTAGTCTCTTTTCTCTTAACATAAACAGAGTAAGATCATGGATTCAAAGATAATTATCTTTCGCCCTTCTAAAGAAACCCTATTTCGGAAATTTTAAATTTTTTTGCATTAAGCTACTTTCAAAATCTTTCTAGACATTTTTCTTTAAATGTAAACCAATAGAAAATTCCAAAATGGAATAAAAATCAATGCAACTTATCGTAAGTAAATTAGCATTTGCACAAAAACTTGAGGTCTTCTCTGCCTACAACTGAAAAGGGATCATAGCATGAGCTCTTTACCTAATCCTAACCTTATTGTGCCCTATATTATATCTCTTAAAATCATTATATTAATTAAGTTAAAATAAATCCAATTTTTAGCAGCAGTTTGTAGTCTTCTCTGGCTACAACTTGAAGGAATCATAGCATAAGCTCTCAACCTAATCCTAACCTTATTGTGCCCTATATGATATCTCCTTAAATTATTATTATTATAATTGATTCAAATTTTGAGCAGCAGTTTGTGGAAAAAAAGGAACCATAACATGAGCTCTTAACCTTATCCCAAGCTAATTCTTGCCTCTGCAATAAATCTTTAAATTATTATAATAATAAACCTATTCAAACTAAACTTTCAGTCGTCCCTATGCTATATCCAACTCTTTCCTTCTACAGTAAATTCAGAATTTGAATGTTTTGGGAAAATTTGAATTTTCCCCATTACAACAACAACAAAATGGCCGACGTCGATGCTAATTGCACTTCAAATTGTTTACTAATTGTTGTTAACTCTCTCTCGAAACTGGAGGCGCGATCGAAAGTGTTACAAGGTCGATGTGAGCAAACAATGGAGGCGCAATGGGGGAATAAAAGCGACAGAAAAAAAAAACAGAAACTTGATCTAGGCAACAAAGGGGGCGTGTAAACAAGTGACATTACACTGTCACTAACTCTCCCTCTCTGTCTCTCTCTCTCTCTCTCTCTCTCTCACTCTCTGTCTCAGCTGGCAAGCTCATTGCAGGCACAGCAAGGACAACGAGTGAAAGAGAATAAATTAAAGAACAACTCAAAATATCCGCGGGCAATTTTGCACTCGCTGGCCCACTGTGCGCCTCTCTGCGTGTGTGTGTGTGTGCGTGTGTGTGATGGGGGCGTGTGTGTGCCGATTTGCTCGCCCACGCCCATTTGCTGTTAAGTGCAAGTGCATCGATGCCACACACACACACAGAGAGAGAGAGAGAGACACACACTCTCACGCACGAGAGACAAGCGCCTTTGGCCTCGCTGCGTTTTAGCTGTCTCTATCCCCCTCTCGCTTTCTCCCTCTCCCGCTCACTCTCACTTGTTGTGTCTATGCACGAGTGTACTGCAAAATAATTACTTTCATATCCAGCGGCAATTAAATTCATTTAGTTTGGCACCAATTTTCAGCCAGCAACAACAACAATGCTAGCCAACTGCCTGACACGCTATTAAGACATTCATTCATGCCACATGCAACGGCCTCTGCGTGTGGCTGTTGAACCCACAGTGGGGCAGGCACCCTATCCAACCCTCCCTCCCCCCCCTGAGCGGGACGTCTGGGCAACCAAGCAACTCTAAACTATGTCAACTGTTAACTTTTTTAGCCGCTGGCATTCCGCTTGTATGGCTTACATATTTTTCAAGGACTTTACATAGTTTATCCTCGCACACAGAGCGATAGAGAGGGAGAGACAGAGTGAAAGAGAGAGGGAGACACACACATGCCACACGCTGCATGCCACATGCTCTACTGCTGCACATCATCAGGCGTTGAAAGCGAACTTATGGCTAAAGGCGCTGCAAGTCTCAGCTTGAATAAGTCGTCTATAAAAATGCTCATAAGACAAGAGAGAGAGAGAGGAGAGAAAGAGAGAGAGGGAGCGAAAGAGAGCGAGCGAGAGATGAGCATAAAAACTGATAAAAGTTAGAAATCTGTAGTTCTAAAAGTAGTTCAGCTTAGAAATGAAACCAAGTCATTGGGAAAGCTTTGGTAATATGTATAAAGACAGCACAAAGTTGGATACGCTAAGAGCTCTATGTAAGATCAGCATTCAAAACTATTTAGTATATCAAAGAATCCCATTAGAAAAATTGAGAAATATTTAAGACAAACTTTGTAGATGAAAGAAAAAACAACTTGTTCTTATTGCTTATTATTTTAAATAAAAGACAAGCTAAAAAGTTTTCAGACTACAAATAATTGCTAGTTAAATTTGTATCAAAGTTAAATTTTTAGAACAAATTAAGATAGTATTAATTATTGTAAAAACCCAGAATTAACTTGCAAGTATTCTACTTATACCAGTGTTAAGATTTAGACTTAGATTTTTGTTGATTAAGGTAGGCGTAGACAAATTTTAAAACTTATTTGTAAACACTACTATAAACACGAGTAATCTAACTGAATTTGAAAGCTCTAGCTCTCATAGTCTTTAAGATCTGGGCAATTTTATAGATGGACAGACAGACAGCAGACAGACAGACATACAGACAGATGAACAGGCAGATAGACAGACAGACAGTCGAATAGGCTTGGGTATTTCCACTTGGCTGTAGATGCTGCTCAAGAATTATTATAGTTAATAGTCTTTTAGATCTAGACGGTCTTAAAATGGGCAGACAGACAGACGGATAGATGAAGAAGCAGATAGACAGACAGACAGGCAAAAGAACAGGCAGACAGACATACAAACATACAGGCTTGGGTATATCAACTAGGCTATGGATGCTGCCTACGACTTATTGTATTACATATTTGTATAGAATAGTATACCAAACTAGTGTCTTTTCAGCTCATTCCTATTAACACAAATTTAATATACCTTAAATTAAATTATGTGTAAAATTGATTGATTAATAATTCAAATTATGCATAAATTATTTAATTTATAATTTACATAAATTGATTTCTAACAATTCTCTTTCAAAATGTGCTTCAAATTGTTTGTTAATATTGTTTTAACAATTAACACTGTCACATTTCAATCAATTTCATGACCCCATCCTCAGTTTGAACAACAACAATTTTACATGCGATAAATTAACAAATTAACAAGCTGTTGTCGTACTTACCTACCCCACTGTATATACCCTACATGCATCGTTAGTTGAGCCGAGATTGCGTCATATCGTACAAAAATAACTGCCACTCATACTCAGTGGGGGGAATCAAATCAATTTAACGGTATATTCGTATGGGGAACACTCCTGATAACGGATGTAGAAGGAGAAGGAGAAGAAGGAGAACAAGAAGCAGAAGAAGAAGCAGAAGATTGAGAAGAAGGAGAAGAAAGCAAGCAACGCGCCCAGGCCAAGCCGACTGTCATTTGGTTAAGGCGAAAAATTGATAAGTGCCTCTGTGGTTGTGGCGGCCATTAACACGCACACACACAAGGCACACACGCACACACAAACACACGCATAAATACGCACAATAAAATTTATACAATATAACAGCAGGAATGAGGCAGGGAGAGAGAAGGAGAGAGGGGCAGAGGCAGAGACACAGACATAACGAGCGCACACAACGCACACGTCAATCAAATATGGCGTCAAATAATCATTAAGAAGCACACACACACACACACACACACACAGGCGCAGTTTAAAAGAGTGCAAAGATGGCGTGCGTATGCGTGTGTGCGCGTGTGTGTGTGTTTGATGCTGTCATGTAGTTGTCATTGATTTGATGGTAAAACTGATTTGTGGTTTAGGGGAGAGAGAGAAGAAGAAGGAGAAGAAGCTTGAAAACAATTGAAAAACATCTTCAGTTGTTTCATTTAATAATTGCCAAATGTGACTGCAAGTGGAACATATGTATGTGTGTATAGGTGTGTGTGTGTGTGTGTGTGCGCAATTTCGATTGAAAAACTTGTCTAACGAGCTGTGATTTTTTCGCCAATGCGATTGACATCAATTAAGTGGCATAAGCGACACAACAAGCCGTCAATCAGTCAGTCAGTCAGGCAGTCCAACAGTCCGTCAGTCAGTTGAGCAATGCCTCAGTCAGTCGCTCAATCAGTCAGTCAATCAACGAGCCGTGCAGGCAGGCAGCCAGGCAGGCAGCATGTTTGGCAGCTGCTTATGGCGCTTAGGCAGTCGCTTTTGACACACTTTTCCTCCAAGAGGGGGGGAGGGGGGTGCAGATTGATTGCCGCCACTCGATTGGCAACACACACACACAGAGCGAACCTTTGGCCCGATCTCGTCGAGACTTGGTTAACCGTTGACTTCACGTGCTGCACTCGCCTCGTTACACGCATCGTTGCCCCAGGCGAATCGTGGCCTATGGCTGCTGCTTTTTTGCTTGCTTTCTCCCCCTCTCACTCTCTCTGCCTCTCTCCCTGCCTCTCTCTCTCTCCCTCTCGTTTTGCTGCCTGACAAGCGATTAGAATAAATTGCAACAAGCTGGCAAAGCGACAGCAGGCAGCAGGCTGGGAGGCTGCAGGCTTAACGCATGCATTTGACACAAGTGTTGCGGGTTGCCACGCCCCCCTCCCTCCTCCCTTCCTCTATGCTGTGTTTGTGTCCCCAACAAGCTCTCAATATCTCAATACGTGCCACAACTGCAACTGCAGCAGCTTTCTGAGTGTGTGTGTGTGTGTGTGTGTTGCGTGTGTGTAATCAATTTTAGTGGCGTCGCAAACTTTTTCAATCCGTTGCCATTCAATTAAAATTTTTGCAAAACTTTGTGCTCTTAAGTGGCATACACACTCTCCCTCTCTCTGTCTCTCTCTCTCTTCTACTGGCTCTCCCAGTCATTCGATGTTGTAAATTTGTGTAACTATAAATTGCTTTCAAGAGGTTTTTATTGGGTTGATTCATGTGCGCACGCCCGTCAACTCGAGTTGATCAATTGCGTTTCCAAAAAGCCGATTCCAGGCAGGCCCAGACCCAGAGCCAGGGGCTGCCTTTGAGCCCAATGCGATTGCCATCACATTCACGTTCACATTCACTCTCATTCACTCTCATTCACTCTCATTCACTCACATTCACTTTGCCATTTGGCACACACAGACGAGCAGCTAAAAATGTAGAAAAAACGAGGAGCAAAAATGCGATTTCATATAAAAAATTGGATATATCACAATTTATTAGTGCCACACGTATTTTACAGTGCTGCAAAACAATACACCAACGCGGTAGTTAAAACCAATATCGATAGTACAGCAAAACAAACAATGATACTATCGATATACAATCATGAACGCAGAATAAGGTTGTTCTATTGCACACAGCAAAAATAATTCAAATATCGATATGCTTAAGTTATCGCATCTGTTAGTTATCGCACACTTTACAACACTAGTTTGCCTTCACATAGCGCAGCCATTTTGCCAAGGCGTGTAGCCTTGCCAACTCGTAGAAAAAAATTTAGAAAAAGTACAAATAAAGCTAAACAAAATGCTCAAATAAAGGCGTAAATAAATATAAGAATTCATTATAAATATTGAAAAAAAAAGCTAAAAATTACAGTAGGTAAAAAATTTAAATTATATATTCTCTTTGGAATTTAATATTGAAATATTTAAATAGTATTTCTTGATAATTATCATAGCTGATATCGGCAATTTAAAAAAAGATGGAAAAAATGTTAACCTAATATAAATAATATTCAAAATTCTCCCAAAACGCGAGAAAAGCTATCTTAATACAGAAGGAAAATCCAGAATTTCCGCTACCCTCAACTCTCAAATTGTTCCTGCTTTTCACTTGCAAAAAGATACAGATTATACGGAACTAGGCAACACTGTCTTCAAGAAAGCCGCAGTTGCTCTTAGGCCTAATATAATTTGCCTTATATAAGGCACATGTCATGTTTTCCCTCTAAAATTAAATCTTAAATAACCTTAGTGTTTACTACTCAATTGCCAGCAAATTAGCAAGAATAATTGGGACAGTTTTAACCCTTACACACACCAAAAATTAATGTTGTAGCCTTTAAATTAACGTTACATTTCACTTTTTATAGCTTAAAGAGAGGCGTGACCGAGTTCCTAAACAAATCATATGCTGCCTGCAATAGAAATACATATTAGTGTAAAATTTAATAGCCCTAGCTTTGATAGTCTCAGTGATCACGCTGTTCGTACAGACAGATGTGGCTATGGCGGCTTTGTGTGGCGTCACAGATGTCTGTTAAATACATTTCCCTCTCTTCCCGTACACTTTGTCATAATATTCCTCTATCTTACGCTTAGTGGGCATCCCCAATGCATTTACTATACAAGTGAAATAAACACTTGAACGCAATTTAAAACAATTTTGACTTCTCATTTCCCATTTGACATAACCGAAATCAATCTGTCTCTGGGGGGAAAGATGACCAGGCAGGCAAACTAGTTGAGTTCTGCTTGTCATCTGCCTGTCTACACACACACACACACAAACACACACACACACACTGTTGTATTGTAATAATTTTCCATGCTGGCAAAAAGACAATGGGGGACAAAGAGGCTCAACAATGTGTGTGTGTGTGTGTGTGTGTGTGTGTGTGAAGGAGTTTTTTGCTTTGTGCGGCAAACTAAATTGAAATTCTATGCAAAACTTAATCAAAAATTGTTTAGCAATGCACAAGGAGAATACACGCTGCACTCACACACACACACACACACAGACAGGCACACACACTTGAAAAATGACATCAAACTTTAGAAGAAATTGAAAAATAATAACAAAAAGTTACCTTGGCAGCCGCTACCAAGTTGTTGTTGTTGTTCTTCTTGTTGTTGTTGTTCAGCTTGTTATGATTGTTGTTGTTGTTGTTGTTGCTCTAATTTAATGCGATGAGTTTTTTTTTTCTGTTGTTGTTGTATTTTTGCTTTTAATTTATCTACAAGCCCGCAGCGTGGCTCGGCACCTGCAAGAAAGTTCGAGGATTGCGGATTGAGTGAGACAGGATGTTTGTGCTGCCCTGGCTGCCATTATTCAATCTCCCTCTCTCTCTCTCTCTCACACTCACTCTCTGCTGTCATAGGCCGCCATCTTGTGTAGCTGTTGCTGTTGCTGCTGTTTGTGTTTTAATAAAACACACACAGAGAGAGGGAAAGAGAGAGATATAGAGGGAGAGAGAGGGAGAGAGACGCGTTGCCCAACTTGACAGAGGCAGAGTCAAGAGTAAATCTTATTATTTTATCCTTTGTTATTGCATT